>CM076574.1:1086696494-1087227389 GCA_034641835.2 Pinus albicaulis
TATTTTTTTTTGTGTACCCGTATTTTCTTAGCTACCATTTTATCTTTCAGAGTATTTTTTTTTGTGAATATTGCGATGTGATTAACTCATTTTTCCCATAACAATAAACTTCTAAATTAATTTACAGTTATAAAAATTTAGTCGAGTTTCTACAATAAAATTTCAAAAGTGAAATTTTGACATGGTATCAGAGGTATTTTGATTAGACAAGGAAGCTTAGAATCAGAAGAAGGAAATTCGTTGTTCAGGGGGAGAAACTGGATGAATTTTTAAAGGTTGTGTAGTGCCTAGCCAGGCAATGCAAATTGTTGGGTTGTTCAAATTTTCAGTGTAACGTTGTGTTGAAGGCTAGAGAATGACTTACTCAACATTAGGGATTCCACCCAGTCGGGATTTTAAAGCAACTCCTTTTCCGTTGAAATGGTGGGTCTGACTGGGGTCCATTTTCTCGTATACGAAAAGAGTTTACATAACAATGGAATAAAATAAACACAAATGGGATGATCTATTCTAATGATAACATAAATAAAACTAATTCTAACTACTTCTTGGGATGCACTGATTTATATGATTACAGAGTAATATTTCATAGGCATGAAACAATATAGATCATTTGCATACTAAATGAATGTAAGCACATTAAAGAAACTAAATCAATGTAATTGATTTAGTTAATGAAGAACATTAATCATATAATAGCTCTCTAAGTCACTTGTCTAACATCATATCATTCAATACATTTTATCAATGGTAATAAGAATCTATATCATTTCAATGCTTATCAAAAAGGGACAAATAGATAGAAACATGTTTGCTAAAATCTCAAAAACATAAAATGATTAATACATAGATAATAGTGCCTATTGCATAACAGCTTAGTTCTGAAAAGATAGCCTCTAGGCTCAAAATTTCAATTAGATACTTATGTTCAAACAATAGTGTAAGTTCCAAAACCCTCCTTCTCAAAAATATGGACTCCTTTCTAAATGCATGGAAGGGGTTTAAATACTAATTAATATTACAAAAATTGAAGACTTGTGAAATAAGTCTTCTTAATCTAATCTAGACTATAAACCAAAAACTAAGAAATTAAAATGCATAATTTATAACAGTGTCAAGGCTATTTCTTGGATCCACTCTCTAGCTATTCCTTGAGCTAGCAGGCTTTGATCATATATTCGAGCTGGGGGGGATGCATTGGTTGCATTCTCATCTAGACTATGAGTATTGCAACATTGAGTGCTGGAAGAAGTTGAACTGTTGCGTTGGAAAGACACCTCAGCACTCCCAATTGACTGTGAGCCTTGATCAACAAATTCCAATAAATCTCCATATTTACTTTTGTTAACTTTTCTTTGTCAAGAGCTTTTATGCTTCATGTTTCTTTCCAATATTGTTTCAAAAGGCTGACTTATGGCATAGTGTATCTTGGTATTTCCCGGATAAGATTGGCTTGTAGAAGAGAATATTTTATATACTCAAAGATGTTGGATGACATATTTTTAGCTCTGATGATAGCCAGTTCTGCACTTTTCATTTTCATGTCCTAGTCTCCAAATATTATATCTTTTATTGATTCTTCAAGACAAGGAAGATCAACCGCTCTTCCTTGCACAGTGTCTTGCCAATCTATATACTTTGACACATTATCATCAGTTTCTTGATAATAAATCCTCAAATCAGAAATTTGAGTGACTAATTGATCACTTATTTTAATCTTCTCTTGAATCTGTTTGTACTTCAGATAAAAAAATTTTTGTTGATTTACTAGCAATGTTTCCAATTATGTTGCTTCTTTCTTCACCTCATTAAGTTGTGGATTCTCTTGGAGCTTTTGAATGTTATGTTGTAATTTATGGACTATTAGATTTTTTTCCTTAATTTCATTTTCAAGTTTGAGTTTGAGACCTTCAAACTCTAGTTGCAAATTATTAATACTTGATTGCAACTCTTGCTCTATCCTTTGTTCTTCATTAAAGAAACTTTTCTCCATTTGAGCCATTTTCTAATCTTTCTCCATAATTAATGACTCAATCTCTGCTGCATTATGGATAGTTGCGTCTACATAAGCACCTACAAACTGAGATAATCTGCATAGTTCTTTTCTTGGAGTTGACTAAGATCATTTCCAGAGAACTTGCATTGATGTTGTGTCCATAGGCATTTCTGGAGAATCTTCAATATTTAGTTTCTTCTTTGACCTGGATACAACAACTTTATGAATTGGGCCATAAAATACATCCAATGGAGGTATTTACTCAATATTCAATATTATTTTTGTTGCTGGAAAAGCATGGATGATCTCCATGCCTTGGGCCGATGTTTCTTCTTGTTTATCCTCTGTATCATTAATCTTTGGTGTCTGATTTTTCTGAAGAGAAATTTCGGAAACCTCTGTAGTAAATGAGATTTCTTGAATTTCTCTTTGATCTTTAGAATAATTTATATTAGAGGAAACTTGTTGAATTCTTGATTCACCTATATGAAATTTTGTTTTTAGAGAGTCTTCAGTATGAAGAGTTTCTATCAAAATAGCACTCTAATCATCAGGAGCATTAGTATCAGATAATGATTTTTTAAAACTTTCCTAGTATTGGTTAAACCTCTCCTCTTGCGGAATATCCATGATTCTTGGTTCTGCTACTGGTACTTGTACCTAAACTGGAGGAATCAGAACCATAATTTTTTCTGCTTCTGGCACTTGCAATATAGGAATTATAATCTGTTTTGGTATTGGCTTGTGGAACATGTAGTCTGGAAAATGAGAATTCCTCTATTCTCGATATTGTTTGAATTGTATCAAATCTTCTGGAATGAACCTTACGATTGCTATTTGCAGAACCCTTGAGAATTTTGGGATTGAATCAAACACATCGTCAAATTTATTAGGCTCACTTGTAAATACTCGTAGCTTAACTTGATTTTTTATTTCTCTGGCAACACCATATGAATCATAAATTCTGTTGGGTAGAATTGGGAAATTGAAGGGTTTTAATTGATCAATTTCAAGACAGGAATGCTTGAAATTGTCGAGAGTATATGACCCATGTGAAATAGGAAAAGTTGGCCAAATTGTCTTTTTGGCATCTTTCATAATTTTAGTCAACCCATTACCTACCATCTGATAAGAAATTTCCTTGGCCAATAATTTATCTGGTATATATAAGGGTAGGACATGAGGGTAAGCATGACTTCCGAAAATTCAGATGTATGTGAAAAATTCTTCACCGAACCACCTTCCTATAGGCTTGAGACTTCTATTGGCTTCATGGGTGACTCTAAATATTTTCCTTTAAAAATGACTAGAAAAATTGGGAGCATTATATCATTACATATTTTAAACATATGAGAGTGGTATTTTGATTCCCATAGGATTATAATTGTACAAAGATGGGTGTTTTGACTTCTCTGGTACATTTCCATCCCAAATGACGAAAATTCAATAGAAAAATAGACAACATCTAAGATAAAAGAACTCATATAAAAAGGAGTGACTTTACTGGATGGAAGATTACAATTTTCTCTATAGATAGTGATACATCTAATCAAATTATCAGACATAATATTATCCCAATCAAGAATATAGCCATCAGAAGCTGCTTCCATGAGGGGTGTCCAATCTTCCTTAAACTTGGTTGTATTTGTAGATGCAAACAAACAACACATCATTGCAGCAATTTGCAAGAAAAGGCTTTTAAGAGAAACTACTAAGTAAGAATAATGAGTACAATTGGTCAAGGAAACGATGGCGGGCTCTGGCGATATTGTTACCCTAGGGTTTTCTGCTACCGATGCTGCCGCCGCCTGCAGGTCTGCGACCATCTGGAGGCAGGAGCTCTATGGCTTACCTGCTATACCTGATGGCGATTTTTCTGTGCGGCAGAGGAACCGACTCCCTATCTGTCGAGCCAACAGACTGGAAGGGATGGACAATGTATCATTAGCGAAGGCCCCCTGCAGAATGCATCGAAGTGATTTCCTCCTGCCTTGGATACCATCGGACGGGAAGGGTGTGTGCTTCACCTTCTTTGTTATGAGTTTCTCTCGGCGAACTGGAGAGGAGGGAGGCATATTATCGATTTCTGCTTGCAGGGCACGATGCTGCGCACGCCCTTTGTTGCTGCGCCTATTCTCTGTGGCCGAGCTGCGCCTATTGGGTGAGGTATGCTGGTTTTTGGATCTGGAAGCGGCTCTTCGAAGGGGCGTTACAAATGGCTTGCCGACTTTCACTGAACCAGCGTTGGCTTCTGCCCCAGATTTGGCAATACGGCGGCAGACAAACCCAGAACTGTCGATGCAGAGGACCAAATCATTTGCACAGGGTAATCGGGTAAGACCACTCTGTTTTCAGATCTTTATAAAAACTCCTAAAGGTAATAGTATATTATTTTGGGTAAATGGCTCTGAACAGGTCTCAGACCTGAAGAAAATTATAGAGCGGAAAACAGGTTACCCAAGTCTGAAACAGTCCCTCATCCATGGGGGCAAATCTTTACAAGACACCAGCATACTCAAAGACTCTGGTATTTGTCCTGTTTCTACCATCTGTCTCAATCTGCGACTGAGAGGGGGTGCTCCTGGACTGCATAATGCACAGGGTCATAGGAGCACAGACATGGGAGCAGGTGCATCAAAAACTGTACCTACAAAAGGTTCATTCAGGAATGTGTTACAGGGGGACAAATTCACTCCCACAGCTCCTGTTGCCCCTGCTGAAAGTCTCCCCAAGCCATATATTGTAGAACTGCAGGACAACATGCCTGAAATAATTATAGACAGTCTTGATATTGATATGCATAGAACTGCCTACGAATCCCAAGCAATTATAGGCAGATTCAACTGTTTCTGGCCCAAACCAATGGAACTGTTCCATTGGATTTTCACAAACTGGACCATGGAATGTGAAATACACCTATGTTCTAAAGGGTTCTTCATTGTCAAATTTTCATCAACTGAGGTCAGAGACGCCATTATCAGCCAGGGACCATGGTTCTGGGGCTCCACGGGACTCTTCATTACACCATGGTTCCCAAATTTTGATGCTAACACCATGGAGGTGACCAAAATGCGGGTCTGGGTAAGGCTCTACAATCTCCCGTTACATTTTTGGAATGAAAATGTCCTTGGCTGCATTGGAAACACCCTAGGCAGATACATTAAAACAGACACCCAACGCCTGGAAGAGCGCATATTCACCTTCGCACGAATATGTGTGGAGGTTGATTTGAGCAAGGGACTCCCTGAGTCCATTATGCTGAACAACAAACAACAGAGATGGATACAGCATTTAGATTATGAGAACACAGCCTTCAGATGCCGGATATGCAGGTGCACAGGACACCTACAAAATTCATGCCCGGCAGCGAAAAAGGATAACAGGAAAAAGAAGAAAACAGGCAAAGTGGCAAAAGGTTGGCAATTTCCCTCTGAGGAGCCAGAACTACAGGAAGAAGAGGTGGAACCAACACCACAAGAGAATCAACAAACAGAAACTTCCTTGGGCACACAGGAACAGGAAATGCAAGACCCTCACGACTCCACCACAAAGACTCAGCAGGAGAAGGTACCTGGTACACTAGACAGTGGGGGATATAAAAGAACACATATATCAGACACATCAGACTCTGATAAGGATAATGGAGCACCAACGGAACAAAATCAGCTTGTCCTTATCGAGACCGAGCCAACACTTGGTGCTTGGCGTAAGGTTGAAAAGAAGAAGGGGAGAAAATCCTAATTGTATCTCCTTTGCTTTATTTGTGGCATTTTTGAGTGTCTTTGGACATATACCAGCTCATACAACATGTAATTTTGTTTTCTCATAAATAAAATTACGAACTTTTTCTTTGTGAAAAAGAGAAACTACTAAGTACATACCCTTATTGTCACTTTTATGGCGATTAGGATCATTTCTCCAATCCTTGAAAACATTGCAAGGTGTTCATTTTCTCGCATGAATTCTTGGACAAAATAGTTGTAATAAATTTTCTGGGGCTCGAGAAATTTATACATATCCTTCGAATCTGCAAGCCTTAGAGAACCAATGATTGTTCTATTTTTGGTAACAAATTGTCTATCTTGAATTTCCACATGATCCAATACGCATTTCACTAAGTCAGTGTATGGAAACTTTTTAGGACATGTAACAATTATGTGCAGAAAAGAGTTAGTTGCGTCGGACTAGGAATCTGAATCCGTGGATGTAGAATCATCAGCTATAGCTTAATTAATTGTGGATTTTCATTCTAAAACAACTCATATATCCCATCCCAGCTTGAGGAACCAATTTCTGGGTTACATGTTGTGTCTGAGATTAAAGGAGCCATCTCGTTGTTTTCCTCTTGCTGAACAACTAACTGAGGTGGGGTGGCAGACTTCCTTTGTGCTTTAATCAACCTTAACATCCTTTTATGCCTAAGTTTGTGGAATTAAATTGTTGAAATAAAATTAGAGAGTGTAAGCTGAGATCATGCCGAATGCTATTAACTGTCGTATCACCTTAACTCATGCATTATGGGAATCCTCGATATCAAATATGAAAGAATTATAAAATCGATTACAAACCTCAAGATCATAAAAAAATCTGCATTAACATTAAATTGATAGCATGGGCCTCATGTGAGTTTGACAATTGTTATCTTACTAGGACATCTAAATCGACTTTTTCATCACTAACGAGTTTCGACCTTTCGCAGCAATGTGTGACATGCGAAAATGCGATATTACGATGGATTTTCTGTTGGAAGATAGATTGCGATATCTACATATGTCAGATGACAGATTGAAATATCGTTATCCATTCTATGATGTAATTCACAACCTTGCATATCAACAATTCACAACTTCGCATATCAGCATTTCGTGATTTCGCATATCATCATTTCACAACTTCGCATATCGACGTTTTCCGTTTCGGTGAGTTACACTTCTGTGATTTAGCTCCCTCTTCTTATACTTTTATCCTTTATGGTTTCTTAGAGATTTTTTTTATGATTTTCTTATGTTTTTTAAGAAAAAAAAAAATTTAATCTAATAAAATTAAATTCTAAGTTCTATTTCTAAAATGAATTTAATCCTAAGATTTTTAAAAGGCTCCCCATTGTCCTTTCTATACTATTTTACTTAGAAAAATGGGGGTGTGGCATTTAAACAAAGAGTTCCTTGATTTGGCTTATTGGTTTCAAACAATGATTGAAAATACTCAACTAAGCTTGAGCCCGAGGACCTAGCTTTCCCCCGGACTTGTGAGGGCTCTCTCTATTATGGTAAAAGATACTCTTGGTGTTTGCTTAGCTAAGCTTCGATTTTAGGTTAGAAGCAGAAGTAAGTTTCTTGATTTTTAAGCTAAGCTGAGGATAAACCACTGTAACAGGTAAAAACAATGTACAATGTATGTTTGCTCAACTGGCTATGGGGTCAAAGGTTTGTGAAGCTACCGATCATAAAGGTCATTTATGGGATCACTTGATTCAAGGTAGAAAGGATCTTTGGGCAAAATGGAGTAAATGGACATCAAGTTTGTGAATAATAAGGAGTTTCAGGCATCACTAGTTTGATAGATAACATAAACATGGTAAAGAAAACCCTTAATCATGCAAAATGTAACTATAAACTAATCAACACATCGAAACAAACATTCAAGCCATGCATAGAAGTATAAGACCCTCTAACTTTGGGAAATGGCTATCAGACTTTGGGGAAAACACATAAGACGGACTAACAAATCAAAATACTATGTTGGAATGCCTAAACACAGTCTTTAAGTTATTGGGCACTTTGACAAACAAGGTTTCATAGTTTTAGGCAAAGGGCTAGATCGGGACTAGGCCTCCTTGGTTCAACAAGATGATAATCTAATCAGTCAAAGAGATAGTTTCATGGACAGAACTATGGACAATCATAGGTCAGCAGGGCACACCATACATCCTACTCAACATGCATAGAACTTATGAATAAAACTAGCAACAATATCCTTATGTTACTAAAGAGCAGTTAAGAATTCTTTAGTGCAACTAAGGAAGAAGAAAACATAAAAGCTATGAAGATTCAGGAATTTTGAGGTGCCTCCATGGGAATATCTCAAACTTAATCTCTACTGATCTATAGCAAGCAAGAAGCATGTATCATGAATGAAAACTAGAAGACAACAACAAAGCAAGAAACACTATACCATTCTACCATGTCATGGAATCGATCAACAATCCTTCATCATTCATCAAAAGCATCCAAGAGGCAGTCCAAAATCATAACACAAGTATGTTCTTCAAAGCTCATATGACCAATATATTACTTCTTCTCTCAAGTTCAGCCTTGTTTTACAATGAAGCCCTTGGAATAAATAGGCTCAAGTGAGGAAAACCTCATGGTGCAACTAGCTATCCCATTGGTCTAATCAAAATATCTAAACTTGTCCTTGAGGCTTTGCAAAGCCCAAGGCACAAAATATCCCATAAAATATCTAAAAAAATGCTAAAAACGGAAATTATATTGACTTTGCATCATTTTCCAAGTGCAAAAATAGCTAAACGTACATTTGGAAAAAGCAGATTTTTGAGGTTCAAAAATTGCAAAAATACTTCAAATTTATATCAGAAAAAGGTCCCATGACTTGCTGGAGACAATTGGCAGCCTTCCCGGTGTCGAAATGAGGCTCATGATAGCTCGTTGGAAATATTTCTGTGTCTACTTTCCGGCGCAACTGAAATCACCTCAATCTGATGCCTAGAAGTCCTCCAAATCTGTACCTGTGTGTAAAAAGCCAGGAAATAGCAGACTGCTGATATGACGGGCAGAATGTGCAAAAAGTGAGCATTTTTCGCCGTTTTGAGGGGGCGAATGATCTCCAAATGCTCTGAAAATCGCTGAGGACCTGCTCATAGAATTATGGCATCAAATGGTATCATCCTCCTCACTTGAAAAATCCTCAAAATGAAATGGCGCATTTATGAGTTTTTGACCAAAAACTCAAAAAATGCCAAAAAACAAAAAGTTGTCAAAATAGGCCCAAAATTGGTGTGCATGACCCACAAGGGTCCCTAGCAACATGCTCTGAAGCTGAGGCCAAAATATCAAGTGCTGATGTGCCTTTCTCCTCTTTCCGTGCCGGGCGCTTCCCCTTTGCCTTCTTCAGTTTCTCTTGGGCTGCCTTTAGTTTGCGTCGGGCAAATTGATTCAACTTTTGAAAGTGATGTGTCCTCTTCCTTTGCAGCTCCAGATCTCTGTTTGCTCTTTCAAGCTTCATCTCCAAGTGTTTGTTGGCCCTTTCTAACCATGCCTCCTTATTTTCTTCAATTTCCTGCTCAAGTAGTGCAGTGAGGGGAAAAGCTTGAAGCTAGGCCTGTTCTTCTTCTTTCTGCTTTTCCAAGGCTCTTTTAAGCCCTATGGTTCTAGGCCTCTTCCACCTAGGTTGTTCTTCCTCTTCTTCCTCATCAAAATCACCAATGAGCTCCTTTATCCTCATTTGTGCCTTAGCTGCCTCATTCTTGTATTTGATAGCTCATGCTTCATGAACTGCTGTGTGAACATTCATCTGTTTATTTTGGGTTTCCAAGAAATAGTTGAAGTTCCTTGCCCGTTGAAGATCATTTTCCAATGCCTCAATTTGCCCCTCTCTATGGATTAGGAGGTTTTCAAGAATACGGGCTTCATTATCGTTGTCATCACTTTGGATTGGAATGACAGCCAATGCACCTCCATGTTTTTCACTTTCTCCAACCTTGCTTTTCCCTTTGAAGGCCAATCTTGCACTTTTCCTCCTTGGCATGCTAGTGGGTGACCTCTTGGGAAATTTTCTTTTGCTAGGGACAACTTTTGTCACTTTTGGAGTGGCAGCCTTAGGCCCTTTCTTCCTTACTGTGCTGGGCTATGTTCTTTTGGGAGGAGGAGACACAACTGTTTTACCCTTGACATCTTCTTGAAACTGCTGCTCTCCTTGAGTCTGCTGTGTGTCTTCTTCTTGCTGTTCAATTTGCTGCCCTAGCTGCTGTTCCTATCCTTCAATAACAAACTGATGCTCTTCTTCTTGTACCTGCTATTCATCTTCTTCTGTTTGCTGCTGACCTTCAACACTGTCCTGTTGTTGTTCCTCATCTTCTGTTTGCTGCTCTTCATCCCTTTCCTCTTGTTCATGACATTTCTCTTCTTGCCGTCTACTCCCTTATCCTTCTTCCTACTGTTTTGAATGTTTAGTGGTAATTTTGAGCCTTCTAGGAGTAGGCCTGCTGGACAAAGGTATAGGGCGATGAATAGGCTGAGGGGGAGATACATGGATAGGAGGAATAGTAGAGAAATCTGGGTGACTGATGAATACATCCCATGTAACTTCTTTCTTCTCTAGCTGGTGTAGGATGATAATTTTGATTAGAGAATGATGGAAAAGGGAAGGTATTTGCAGAGGTGGGGCCTTCTTCTGGACTGTGGATGCCATCTTCTCGATGCTCTTGTATAAAAAGTAAGGGATATTTAGCTGCCTGG
The DNA here is from genome assembly GCA_034641835.2 of Pinus albicaulis. Taxonomy (NCBI): domain Eukaryota; kingdom Viridiplantae; phylum Streptophyta; class Pinopsida; order Pinales; family Pinaceae; genus Pinus; species Pinus albicaulis. The sequence goes on from CM076574.1 coordinate 1,086,706,968, forward strand.
TTCTAGTGAAATGCATCAATAGTCGAACATGGTAGGCATAAACTCGAGTAAACCTCCCTTCACAAGTAAAATACTTCATTATGACTTTCATAAGAGGAGCATAGCTATCAAGAAGATAAGAAAAAGGGAAAATAGCAGTGAAAGTATCTCTATGCTCAGGCTTGATGAAAGGTTTGTAATCTTCCAAGTCAAGATGGGTCTGTTTGAACCATTTCTCGCCATGATATGGAATCTTGGTGGCCTTGGACACTGATCTTGGAGAAAACTTGAAATCAAGGTCCGCTACCTGAAAATGCTTGTTCTGGAACCTTAGGGCGCATAGGTGTGTTAATGGCGAAAAACTTTTGACCTCCTGTATCTTCTGGCAGAATTATAGACAACCTACTTCATGGAAGTTGAAAAGGATGGATGGATGAGAATTAACCTCTTCTATAGAGATTGGCTCATATATTTTGTGCAAACCACTCTTGCTGTCTTGCCTTGGAGGCATTTTGACCTAAATGTGCTTTTGAAGAAACAAACAGCCTCACTGTCTATAAACTGCCTTCTTGGAGCCAAACTGTGTCAATTTACTGTTTAGATAGTGAACAATGTCTTTGGATGACTGCACACTGTTTCCCTCACAATATAAAGAACCTCTACTCCCTTAAAAAGTGGCCTTCCACCTTTAAAGTATCTCTGCCAACAGAATTTTCAATAAGATATCATATAGTGAAAAGGAGACAACTGTTAGGTGAATTTTCTGTGTAAAGTGTCAAAAAATCACTTTGCTTTTGTGAAGTTTGGAGGTTGAAAACTCATTTTAATCTTTGTCCAAAGTAGGATTTCCAATCATTACAAAACCTGCCCTGTCTAATGTGCCAATTCAACAAACTTATGTCTTAAGCAATCAACCCTTAGTGTAATGAGACAGTCAATGTCACAGTCCTGGAACAAAGGTAACAGAGTTTAAAAAAGCTCCAAAGTTTTTAAGCAGAGGCTGTAAGAGTTTTTTCTTTTCAAAATAATCAAGGCCTCTTGTTAATGTAACACCTTTGGCTTTGTTAGAAAAACCTTTGCTCTATATGGATATCAACTTGTCAAATAAGCTCGAGGAATAAAAGACAGTCAAGTAAAATACACAGTGAAAACTGTCTTTTCTGTGAGAAGTATGAGCAACTTTGCCCTGTAGCTTTCAACCAATAAACTGCTCTTTAACAAAACCCTTTTTTCTTATTACACTTCACTATCATCTATTGGTATGTCACTCCATCAAACAAAATCATACCATATGCATAGTCAACCTCTCGTGTGGGCATACAGTCAATCTCACCGTTATGGAACAAGGTGACAGAGTTTTTGAAGAATGCTTTTAAAAGTTTAGCAAAGCCTGTAGGAGTTTATCTTGTCAAATAGTTAAAGCACCTTATCAATGTGAAACCCTTGCCTTTTTAGCAAAAAAAACTCTACTACATCTAAATATCAACTTTATCAAAATAAGCTTGGAGATCAAAGACAGTTAAGTGAAAAACTCAGTGAAAAACCGTCCCTTCTGTGGTTTATAGGAGTGACCTTTGCCCTTTGATGCCTTGAAGATAAAACACCCTTATTCTTGGATATATAAAGGGGAAAACACACTGCTCTTAGTTCAAAACATCCCTTTTCCTTGAAGGCACCTTCATTAGCATGCCCGCCACTTAAGCACAGTTTCAACCAATGGATATTTTCACAGCAAAAACTGTTTTTCATGTATGGTGATGTAGCAGTTTAACAATGGATAAGCTCTCCTTGGATTAAAACATTAATCCCCTCGTATGCAGCTCACCAATATATGTTTATCAGTCAATTGATATTTCCCTTCTATTGTCTTTAAACAAGGTTCTGACCAAAACACCTTCAACTGGAAACACTGCTTCTTTACTAAAGACTGACTGTTTTGGGGATAATTACTAGGTTTTGAAACACAAAGAAGGAATGGCCTGTTCGGATAGGCTTTCTATTGGTGGATATTAGCTATTTCAAACTCAGATTTGGAATCAAAAACCCTATTACTCTTTGAACGTAAACACTCAACTTAACTCGTTTCAAACCTTATTTTTTTGGCCCCAAACATCATCAAACAGTCACGAATTTGAGGGAAAGAACTGTGCAAAATACCTCAAGACATGATGCAAATTTTTTTTTTGTGAGTTGGAGTCACTTTAGAGGCGAGTTGAAGTTGTGCTGGTGTTTGAAAACTCCGCGCAGCACTTTCAGGAGGAAGAACGCCGCGCAAAAAGTGTATCGGGCAACTGTCGGGTCGGTCGGGCGCCGTGTACAGGCGCGTCGCGCACACGTACAGGCGCGTCGCGCGGCAGTTGAACGCCAATGCAAATATGCTTCTGAGCGCGTCGCGCGATACTCCAGGCGCGTCGCGCAGTTATAAACTGTGACAAACTTCTCCGAAAACGCTCCAATCTTTTTTGTTCGATGCTGAGGGTAGCAAAGAGGCTTTGCTCGGGCTCGATGAATTTCAAAATGGAATGACAACGGCTTTGATCTTTGTTTGAAGTATAGAAAACCAACGGTCCCCTTTGATTTTTGACTTGGGAGGGTTCTTTTCAAAGTTTTGAAAAAGGTTTGTTTTCTTTTACATCCATATTAGAAACCTTACTTTTCAAAAATGAACTAAATTTCTTTGTTTAATCAAAACCCAAAGGTGATGATTCCCTCTTTCGAAGCTCATTTTCCCTTCTTGAAATGACATAATTCTTTTGGAGAAATATGTCCTTTAGACTTCTGACTGTTCCTTATTTGAAGAAATGCCTACTCCTGCAGCAGTGGTATCTGGATGCTATCTTTGATGACTTTCAGAACCTGAAGAATTAAGCCAAAGTATTCTTGTATTTGCTGAGCTTGTAAACTTGTAGGAACCTTTGCTTTTTAAACTTGGTTTGACAGACTTCTGTAGGTGTTTCATCAGTCTTTTCTTCCGCTGTAGGTGTCAAACTTGCTGCAGTTTTTTATAGTTTGCCATGGTCTTTTATTCAAGAAGGGCACCTTTTCACTACACTCCTATGCTCAAAACATATTATATAATATCTCTGTCCATTGAATAATGAAAACCTATTTTTGCCTTGAACTTTCTAAAACACTGTCAGTCTATCAAAACACCTCCTTTGCCTATGATGAACAATAGTTGCAAACGTGATATCTCTTGGTAGTAAAACTCAAATTGCCCTTGCCAGCTGATTTTCTTTCCATGCTTTTCAAAGTTTTGAAAACTCAGATCATAACTTGTGGATAAGATGTCCTTTGAAACTTTGACTGTTCTTACTTAGAGGAGGAAATGTCTCTTTTTGGAGCAGTGGCATTTAGATTTTGCCATTGATGATTTCCAGAACTTGAAGCACTGTGCCAAAGCTCCTTTTTGTAGTTGATGAGCTTGTATACCTGTTTGTAAGAGACAAACTAGATCAAATGCATTTTTTCTCTGGGTATTATACTATAATCTTGTCTGCAATGTAAATCTAATTAGGTGACAGGTGTTGCTTGACTGTAGATGCAACTATTAGGTGTCTTTGAATTTTCTCCTTTGACTGTAGGTAGAAGACAAAACAGAAGATGATACATCAGAGTTAGAAAATGAAACAAGGAGGGCTGCCCTTTTGTTTCCTGTGAAGGAGGTCTTCACTGTCAAACCTGGGCTTTTGAAATCCTTAAAGTCAATATTGGCCAGCGCCCTCTGCTTGTAGATGAAGGAGGCACGTTAACCCTCTGCTTGTAGATGAAGGAGGTTCTTGGCCATGACAAATTACCAGTCTGTGTGACAGTGGTGTCTTTCTCTTACTATGATTTCATGCTGAAAGGAAGCTGCAAGGTCTTGATGAGTAACTCTCTGTCTTGCAGATATATCTCAGGCTCATGTTTACATTGAGAAGCAGCTGTTCTTCTAAATGTAGATTCAAGAAATTTCTTCTGAGATGATGTTATGTTTCCTGTCTTTGCAAAATCCATAAATCACTGTAAAAACACCTAATAACCAGCTTGAGACTGTGGTTTATGCAGTGCTGAGACCTAGGGGTGTGTAAGTGGCGCGACTTAGAGCTGTGATCAGCTTGATTTGCAAAGTGGGAGGCCTGTCATGGTTGGTTTGTATTAGATGGAGGTTTTTTGGCCTTTTGATGGTTGCCAAGGGTAAAATGCCTTAAAGCGCCACTTCCTAACTTAGGGGAGGCTTTTGAAACAGCCTTGGATTTGCTTTTTAGAGCTGATGGGCAGACCAGTAAGGCTAAAGCTAGACAAGATAGTGATAATGAGTTTTGACTTTGACATGGGCGGACTGAAAAAGTAGGAGGGCAAAAAAAGTTTTATGAGGGTTTTCTAGATGACAAATTGACATATGGAGATCAGCTTCTAGAAAACTCAGCAATGGATCTAGTCATCACTAACAAGTGAAAAATACTGATGACTAACAGTGGCTCCATTTGGGGAGGGCAGCTCCTCGTCAGGAGGTGTCCAGAATTCAGATCTTTGGCTTATGAAGACCAGTGCCTTACCCATTGGTGCAAAAATTCACCCTTCTTTGATGTTATTTCTGAAAAGTGACAGCATGGTTAACATCAATGATATTTCTACCTACCCCACTATCTTTCCTAACCTTTTTTCTTCTCTTTGGCGCATTTGAACTAGCAGCCTTTTGACAATGTATATTTTTATTTTTGCAAAATGAACCTATATATTTCTACTCTTATATCTGCTGGGAGTTCAAATTAAGCTGATGAACTCCTTCATTACTCTACCTATGCTAGATCAACTGTCAAGATTAAGCAGTTTGACAGGATTTTGTTCTCTAATCTAAAACATGAAATTTAAAATGATCAAATCAGGATTAGACAGTCTGATTTGTCATGCATTTGTGGCATAAAAGACAAGCTGCACACAAATATTATTTTGCAACAAAAGGAAACTAGACAAGCGGGGCTAAGATGTACAATGTATTTTTCATCCCTCACTTCTCTCTTTGGTTCTGTTTTAGGCATGTGGAACCAGAATCTCTCCCTAATCTAAACTCTGTGATAAGTCAATCTTACACAATGTTGACTATCTTTTGCACTCACTAACTTATCAACAAATAAATTTAAACATGCTCAGCTATGATTAGGCTAGATAGCTGAACAAGACATTGAAGTACTAGTAGCGGCATTTAGACTTGCTCGCTTTCCGAAAGACTATTTTTTGGAACATGGGGCTTTGTTCTATCTTCACTTGCCCTCTTTTCTATCTTTTACTGTTTTTGACTTTTCTATTTTTCAATATTTCAAACAATGGTATGTACAATGAATGAAAGTGTTTCAAACTCAGAAATGGAGCTCCTGACAAAAATAATGCTTTAATGTCCTGCCATTCACAGGACCCCCAAAAATTTCAGTCCCATCAGGTTCTTGCAAGAAGAAAGCATTGTTTCCACTGACTGAGCTGATGATGTAAGGCCCTTTCCATAAATTTTCAAACTTGCCATGTTTACCTTTGTCTTCTCTTCTAGAATCCCATTTCAAAACTTTATCTCCAATTTGAAAATCATTTTCCTTAGTTCTTCTGTAAAAAATCTGTTTTATTTTGTCTTGTGCTAACTGAGCCCTTTGGTAAACTTCTTCTCTAGTTTGTTGTAAATGGATAGTCTGATTTACTCTCCTTTGCATGTCATTTTCTTCTATTTGGACTTCTTGTAATAGTTTCATTACTGGAACCCCTAGAGATGTTGGGAAAATGGCATCTAGACCATAAACTAGCTGGTAAGGAGACATACCTATGGATTTCTTGGTGGTTAATCTATCAGCCCATAAGGCGTGTACTAGTTTCCCATGCCATGCTTTTTTATTTTGTTCAAGAATTTTTTTGATAATGTTGACTAGGCTTTTGTTAGAGGACTCGGCTAAACCATTACCTTGAGGGTAATAGGCTGTGGAATGTCCTAATGAAATATGATATTTGTGACAGAAGTCTATCATTTTCTTGGAGGAGAAGGCAGCGGCGTTATCTGTAATGATCTTTCTAGGACAACCAAATCTGGATAGGATATTGGTTTCTAGGAACGAAATGATGACTGAATCAGTAACGTTCCGGGAAGGTATGGCTTCTATCCATTTGGTAAAGTAATCAGTGGCTGTGAGGATCCATTTATGTTGAGCAGATGAGGAAGGGTGAATTTCTCCAATGAAATCTAAACCCCATTGCTGGAAAGGCCCTTCAACTATAATGGGATGTAAGGGCAAAGGTAAAAGCTTTTTCTTGCCATCAAAAATTTGACATTTATGGCATGTCATAACTAGTTTGTGAGTATCAGGGAATAAGGTAGGCCAATAATAACCGGCTCTAAGGATTTTTTTTGCAGTGGTTTTCCAGTAGAGATGGCCCCCACATTCCCCTTCGTGCATTTCGTGCATAATTTTCTCTACATCAGACTCAAGAAAACATTTAAGCAGCATACCAGTGGGATTTTTCCAATACAGAAAACCATCTAAAATGCAAAACTTTAAAGATTTTTGTTTAAGGAATCTTGCTTTTGTTTTTGATAAAGTCGGAGGAGCATTCAGATAAGTTAATACATAAATAATATCTGCATACCAAGGTGAATCCAGAAATATTTGATCAATAGGGGGGAGTGTGCACTCTTCCTGTTCTTCTAAGGCATCAACAAAATTTATATCTAAAGCTTGGAGGTTGGTTTCAGCCATTAGTCTTGCAAGTCCTTGTCCTTTAACTAGTTTGGTAGGTCGGATTTCTAAGTCATATTCTAGGATGATAGCGATCCATTTTCCCATTTTACCATCGGGATCTTGGTTCAGAATGTCTTTGACGACAGTATTAGGGACAAAAGCTATGACATGAGAATGCAAGATGTAAAATCGGAAATCTTTCAGTGCTTTTACCAATGCGAATGCTTGTTTTTCCATGATGTTATATTTCAAGGGAGCATCTCTCAGGGATTTGCTAAAAAAGGCAATGGGTTGCTCTTGCCCCGCTGCATTTTTTTGCAACAACACCGCAGCTATTGTGTGTTCTGAGGCAAATGAAAAAATGTAAAAATCTTTGGTGAAGTCAGGGCTTATCAATACTGGTGTTTCAGTTAAGGCCCTTTTAATTAGTTCAAAAGATTTTTTGGCTTCTATAGTCCATTTAACCCCGACCTCCTTTCTTAACATATTTGTGATATCTTTCAAGAGCTCAGCAAGATTTGGGATGAATCTTCTCAAGAAATTTATCTTGCCGATAAAGGACTGTAACTCCTTTATGTTTTTGGGGTGACTTATCTGTAAAATACCTTCGATTCTCTGGGGGTCTATTTTAATTCCTTCTTCCGAAATAATGTGACCTAGGAGTTTTCCTTCCTCTAGACCGAAAAGTGTTTTCTTTGGGTTTAGGGATAGACCATACTTTCTGCATTTGTTGAAAACTTTTCTTAAGTGTGCTAGGTGTTCTTCATCTGATTTAGAATATACCATTATATCGTCAAGATATATGACTATGAAAACACCTATGTCTTCTGAGAAGGCTATGTCCATGGCTCTTTGAAATGTGGCGCCAGCATTCATCAGTCCAAAAGGCATTTTAACGTACATAAAAGTGCCCCAAGGGGTGGTGAAAGTTGTCTTATGTTGATCGGTAGGGTAAACCAACACTTGGTTATAACCAGAAAAACCATCAAGCAATGAGATTCTTTTAGCGCCTACTACCTTCTGAAGTATGTGGTCCATTTTGGGTAGAGGATAGTTATCTTTCAGACATGCCCTATTCAGGTTTTGGAAATCTATACAGAGTCTAATTTCACCAGTCTTTTTCCTAACTGATACTAGATTTGAGACCCACTCAGAGTATCGGAGAGACACGATTATCCCGGCATCATACATCTTTTTAATTTCCTTTTCAACCAACGATAGTAATACTGGGTTTATCCTTCTTAACTTTTGTTTGAAAGGCTTTTGGTTTTCTTTGAGGGGAATTTTATGTTGGATGATGCTGGTGTCATATGACTTCAAATCTTGGTATCCCCATGCAAACACATCTTTAAACTCCTTAAACAGTTCGATGTATTTATGTTTTATGTGAGGCGGGAGGGTTTTGGATATTTTAATGTGTTTGGGCTCTTCTGGACTTCCTATGTTGTATTCCTCTATGTCATCCTCGGTAGATTCCATTTTTGGTTTTTTGGCCACATCGTTAAAGTCAAACAATTCTTCTAAAGGTGCGAGCCCTCTGGGTATGGTGTCATTTTCGCAGTGTAAGACTTCGAGTTCCCTTTGGTCAATGTCCTCTCCTATCTCATTTTCATATGGATGGTCTACCAGGTTTAGATTGGTCCACAAAGGTGGATTTAGCTCTTGGTCTTGACTTTGGCTGGGTTTCCTTTCTTTGTCTCCTGAGTCTATTTTGGTTATTTCAAACTCATTCCTAGATTGTAGGAAATCATCAATTTGATCATCGTCTTGGAATATTTGCCAATGGTCAAGATTATCTGGTACTGTAGGGCGATGTTTGACCTGAGTACTATATTGTTCACTTAGGCATGGAATTTGGCCATTACTCGCAGCAAAGGCGAGTTTATTTGCTAGGCTGTTTTGAATCCTAGGGATATAGGTGAGTTCATATTTCTCAAAGGTTTTAAGGATATCCAAAGCTGCATTCCTATATTCTCTTAATCTTGGATTCTTTGTCGAATATTCACCTTTGATTTGCCTGATTACAAGCTCTGAATCTCCTTGGGCTGATACTCTCTTGGCGCCTAAGTCCTTGAGTATGTGTAGACCAATGAGAAGGGCTTCATATTCCGCAATGTTATTAGTACATTGGAATTCCAATCTAAAAGAATGACCTTCTTTAGTATTGTGTATCCAGATGCCAGCCCCTGAACCTGTTTTGCCACAAGAACCGTCAAAGCTTATACTCCAAAGAGCTTCCTTTTCATACATGATACTAAGCTGTTTTTCAGGTTTCTTGGGACTTTGGTCATCAATTTCTTCATTCAGTAATGGTTTGGAAATGTCTTCATTTTCTTTTATCTGCTTGTTTATATCACTTTCATTGTATAAGATAAAATAATATAAATTGGAATGAATGGAATAGATGGGAGTATTGTTTGGCCTATCTCTGTTGCTAACCATGTATTTCATGTGAGTCTCTCGGTATAACCTCCTAGTTTGGTTGAAAACTGGGATAGTAGCGAATGACATATCCATTTGAAGACTACCTTGTATTTTGGCAGCCCATGCCCTTGATAGTAGCATTCCATACTTGGGCGGGATATCGGCCACTACTACATCCATGACTAAGTTTTTCGCTGGTAGTTGTGTTAGGGAAAAATCTAGATTCTTTATTAGACCTAAACATTTGACCTGGCTTGAGTCGAAAGAATACAGGTTTTTGTAAGGTTGAGTCACTTCTAGTCCCAGGTTTTCCATGACTGCTTTAGGCATGAGGTTATGGGAAGCACCAGAATCTAACATGGCGTTATGTAATATCTTGTCCCGTATGTTTAAGCTTACATAGAAAGGAGAAATAGATCCTTCTTCGTATTCACCTTCTACTTTAGGGCCAAATAAGAGCTCGGGTTTGTCGTCAATTAGATTCAAGGTATCTTCCTTGCTCTCTAGGTCGAGGACTTTGAAGATTTGAGATCTATACCTATCTACAGTTATTAGCTCCTTGAGGGGTATGGTAATTTTTGTTTTGGAAATTTCCCCTTCGAAACTAAAAGGAGTATGTAGTTTGGGCAGATTTGTTTAAGCTTTCTCAGACATAAATTTTTCTATGTTCTTAATTTGCTGACTTTGGCTTGGGACTTTGTTTGATACAGCCAACTCTGGGGTTTTTGTAGAGGTACTAGGAGTATCTGAGCTAATACTTGTCTGAATGGCCTTGCCTTTGTTTTGGTCAATCTTTTTGGCCCCAATTTTGTTACTATCCATGGTCTTATTTAGGATGTCATCAGAGGTTTTGGTACTGTCAGGACTACCCTTTTTGAAATGGTTTTGGTTTTTTCTGCTTCTAAGATTATACTGCCTGTGAGCTTCTATAATGGCATTTTGAAAATCTATGGCAGGATCTTCGAGATCTTCATAGTTGGTCTCATCTTGATTAGGAGAAAAGAACGCTTGTTCTTCTTCAGTGAGGTACACCTCACTCTCATTATCAGATCCTATGAGGTTTAAATGATGTTCATCAAGAGTTTCTGTATCCCTGTCATCCTCTTCCACATATTTTTCATTGAATGGTGGCCTAATTTGTTGGTCATTTTCCCTTGGTCTGTTTTGGGGCTGTTCCCTCCTAAAGTTTTGGTTTCGGTTTCTGTTTGGAGGGTTTGGTTGGTTGTCCCTAACAGGAGCCTTTTCATTTATCCTTTCCCACATTTTGGCCATGGTTTTGACTAAGTCATCTATTCTAGGATCTAGGGAAGGTGATGAAGTGGAGACCTCGTCTTTATAAGTGACCTTTCTTTCTGATCTAGTCCTAGCCCTTTTTTCTGCTAAGTTGGCATCTTCTTTTATGGCTATTTGTTGCATTTCCTCTAAGGTAGGGGGATCCTTGTCTCTCAAATGATATGTCATGTCCGGATCGAAACCCTCGGGGAATTTTGCCAAGGCTAAACCAAGTGGGGGTTTGAAATGAGGTGGGAGGGAGTTATATACACTGTTGAACCTAGTGCAGTAAGCCTGGACACTTTCCCCATTTTCCCGTTTTAGGTTGTTATATTCTGATAGGATTTGAATAGGGTTTCTTTGGATTTCCCACCTATTTCTGAAGACTTGATGTAGTTCTGGGATATTGTGGATGCTGTTTGGAGTTAAGCTTTTGAACCATGTTTTGGGTTCACCACCAAGACTTTGGGCGAATATTCTCATTCTGACGGTCTCGTCTTGTACCTCCAGGTATTCATAAGCATCAGTCATCCTACTTATATGCTATTGAGGTGTAGTGGTGTCTTCTCCAGTAAAGTGTGGGATTTTGTCTTGATATTTATTTGGGAGAGGAGCCAAAGGCGGTGGCAACACCAAAGGTGCGTACCAGGCTGCCATGACAGGAGCTAATGGATGATGTACAAGATGAGGACTAGTGGGATGAGATGAGGTGTTTTGAACAGGTGTGGCGGATGAACTTGGACTAGTGATCTGGTTTTGAGCAGATCTGGGATGGTAGGAGCCAAATTGATGGAGAAGCTGAAAGTTGGGGGGGGGGGGGGGTTGGAAGGTGAGGCTTCTCTACTATGACTGTGTGATTGGTCTAGGGTTTCAAGATCGTCAAAGTTTATCTTACTATGAGACCTGCTTCTGAAAAGAGCTTTTGATGACTCTAATTCAAAAGGTGAATCTGGTAGGATAGTGAGATGTTTAGGTACTGATCTTGTTTTACGGATGGATCTACCAGTAGCTAGATGATCAGTTTCAGAAGCTTGCCACAGAATCTTCTCTGGGTCATCTACTATGATAGGGGGGTTTGGGTCTGGATGGGATCTGGTGTTAATTCTTCGTGAAGCCAGATTTTGGATCTAGAGTTTAGAGAGAATGGTATTGGTGAATGTTCTGGATGAGTGGTCTCTCTAAAGTTCTACTAAGGTTAAGGATGGTCAAAATAAAAGGGATGTATTAGTGGAGTCGCCAGGTGGAACTGGGTTGTTTTTATGAAGATAGCTATGGTCCACCACCAGTAACTAATCTGGGAATGTTTTGGATTTTCTGACTTTTATGTGCAGCCTATGGTTTGTTAAAGTATCCTAGACTTGTTTCAACACTTTTCTAGGGTGATGAGAACAAAAAGAGTTTACTCTAAATGGGTCTATGGGCTGCTTGCTTGTTTAAGTATCTAAAGGACCAAAGAGTCTATAAGAGTTTGCTAGACTATCATGTACTCAGTGTCCCACCATCTCCCGCTATGTTAGTGAGCGATGGGATAGGTCTATCGGATAGTAACCTAGAGTTTGGTAAAATAGTAAGGCCTACTAGAGGTTAGTGGAGTCGCCAGGTGGATTATCAGTTTATTTTGAGATATGCTTGTATGGTCCACCACCAATATTGACAAAAACCAATCTAAGGGAGTATTTTGGGGTAACTGTTAGGGTCCCGTGATTTGGCTGATTGGCGAGCCAAATGACGATGTAACATCAAACCAAGCTTTGGAGCCCAAGGACCTAGCCTTCCTGAACTCAGAGAGGGCTCTCTCTATATGTGTAAAAGATATCAGTGTGTTTGCTTATGGTGTTCTGATATTAGGCTAATTATGAAGTGAGTTTTTTGATTTTTGGTTTTTTAAGTTTGTGAGGGATAAAACTGATCAAAGATATAAAATGGGTAACAAGAAGTTAGATCAACTGGGCTATGGGGTCAAAAAGGTCAAGGAAGCTATCAGATGATGATACAAGGCTGTTGTAGGGCCGATTTGATTCAAGGTAGAAAGGATCTTCGGGAAAAATGGAGTAAATGGACATCAAGTTTGTGAACAATAAAGAGTTTCAAGCATAACTGGTTTGATAGATAACATAAACATGGTAAAGAAAAACCCTTAATCATGCAAAATGTAGCTATAAACTAATCAACACATCGAAACAAACATTCCAGCCATGCATAGAAGTATAAGACCCTCTAACTTTGGGAAATGGCTATCAGACTTTGGGGAAAACACATAAGACAGACTAACAACTCAAAATACTATGCCGGAACGCCTAAACACAGTCTTTAAGTTATTGGGCACTTTGACAAACAAGCTTTCATAGTTTTAGGCAAAGGGCTAGATCGGGACTAGGCCTCCTTGGTTCAACAAGATGATAATCTAATCAGTCAAAGAGATAGTTTCATGGAAAGAGCTATGGACAGCCATAGGTAAGCAGGGCACACCATACATCCTACTCAACATGCATAGAACTTATAAATGAAACTAGCAACAATATCCTTAAATTACTAAAGAGCAGTTAAGAATTCTTTAGTGCAACTAAGGAAGAAGAAAACATAAAAGCTATGAAGATTCAGGAATTTTGAGGTGCCTCCATGGGCATATCTCAAACTTAATCTCTACTAATCTATAGCAAGCAAGAAGCATGTATCATGAATGAAAACTAGAAGACAACAACAAAGCAAGAAACACTATACCATTCTACCATGTCATGGAATCCATCAACAATCCTTCATCATTCATCAAAATCATCCAAGAGGCAGTCCAAAATCATAACACAAGTATGTTCTTCAAAGCTCATATGACCAATATATTGCTTCTTCTCTCAAGTTCCAGCCTTGTTTACAATGAGAGCCTTGTGGAATAAATAGGCCCAAGTGAGGAAAACCTCATGGTTCAACTTCCATCCTCATTGGCCTAATCAAAATATCTAAACTTGTCCTTGAGACTTTGCAAAGCCCAAGGCACAAAAATATCTCATAAAATATCTAAAAATTGCTAAAAAAAGGAATTTAATTGACTTTGCAACATTTTCCAAGTGCAAAAATAGCTAAACGCACATTTGGAAAAAGCAGATTTTTGAGGTTCAAAAATTACAAAAATACTTCAAATTTATATCAGAAAAAGGTCCCCTGACTTTCCGGAAACATTTGGCAGCCTTCCTGATGTCAAAACGAGGCTCATGATAGCTCGTTGGAAAGCTCTGAGTGTCTACTTTCCGGCGCAACTGAAATCACCTCAATCGGATGCCTGGAAGTCCTCCAAATCTGTACCTGTGTGTAAAAAACCAGAAAATTGCAGACTGCTGATATGCCGGGCAGAATGTGCAAAAAGTGAGCATTTTTCGCCGTTTTGAGGGGGCGAATGATATCCAAATGCTCTGAAAATCGCTGAGGACCTGCTCATAGAATTATGGCATCAAATGGTATCATCCTCCTCTCTTGAAAAATCCTCAAAATGAAATGGCGAATTTATGAGTTTTTGATCAAAAACTCAAAAAATGCCAAAAAACAAAAAGTTGTCAAAATGGGCCAAAAATTGGTGCGCATGACCCTCAAGGGTCCCTAGCAACATGCTCCGAAGCTGAGGCCAAAATGTCAAGTGCTGATGTGCCTTTCTCCTCTTTCCGTGCCGGGCGCTTCCCCTCTGCCTTCTTCAGTTTCTCTTGGGCTGCCTTTAGTTTGCGTCGGGCAAACTGATTCAACTTTTGAAAGTGATGTGTCCTCTTCCTTTGCAGCTCCAGATCTCTGTTTTCTCTTTCAAGCTTCATCTCCAAGTGTTTGTTGGCTCTTTCTAGCCATGCCTCCTTATTTTCTTCAATTTCCTGCTCAAGTAGGGCAGTGAGGGGAAAGGCTTGGAGATGGGCTTATTCTTCTTCCCTTTTCTTTTCCAGGGCTCTTCTAAGCCCTATGGTTCTAGGCCTCTTCCGCCTAGGCTGGTCTCCCTCTTCTTCCTCATCAAAATCACCAATGAGCTCCTTTATCCTCATTTGCGCCTTAGCTGCCTCATTCTTGTATTTGATAGCTCGTGCCTCATGAACTGCTGTGTGAACATTCATCTATTTATTTTGGATCTCCAAGAAATGGTTTAAGTTCCTTGCCCGTTGAAGATCATTCTCTAATGCCTCAATTTGCCCCTCTCTATGGATTAGGAGGTTTTCAAGAATGCGGGCTTCATTATCACTGTCATCACTTTGGATTGGGATGACAACCAATGCACCTGCATGTTTTTCACTTTCTCCAACCTTGCTTTTCCCTTTGAAGGCCAATCTTGCACTTTTCATTCTTGGCATGCTAGTGGGTCACCTCTTGGGCGATTTTCTTTTGCTAGGGACAAATTTTGTCACCTCTGGAGTAGTAGCCTTAGGCCCTTTCTTCCTTGTTGTGCTGAGCTTTGTTCTTTTGGGAGGAGGAGACACAACTGCTTTACCCTTGACATCTTCTTGAAACTGCTGCTCTCCTTGTGGCTGCTGTGTGTCTTCTTCTTGCTGTTCAATTTGCTGCCCCTGTTCGCCAACATCAATTTGCTGTTCTACTTCAATGCCTGGGTCAATTTGTGTTTCAACCTGCTGCCCTTTTTCACCAAAATCAAGCTGCTGCTGTGCTTGGATTTCCTGTTCATTTTGTGGCTCAAGCTGTTGCTCAATTTCCTGCCCAAGCTGTTGTTCCTGTCCTCCAATAACAACCTGCTGCTCTTCCTCTTGTACCTGCTGTTCATCATCTTCTGTTTTCTGCTGACCTTCAACACTGTCCTGCTGCTGTTCCTCATCTTCTGTTTTCTGCTCTTCATCCCTTTCCTCTTGCTCATGACCTTTCTCTTCTTGCTGTCTACTTCCCTCTCCTTCTTCCTGCTGTCCTGACTGTTCTGTGGTAATTTTGAGCCTTCTAGGAGTAGGCCTGCTGGACAAAGGTATAGGGCGATGAATAGGCTGAGTGGGAGATATATGGACAGGAGGAACAGTAGAGAAATCTGGGTGACTGATGAATACATCCCATGGAACCTCTTTCTTCTCTAGCTGGTGTAGGATGATAATTTTGATTAGAGAATGATGGAAAAGGGAAGGTATTTGCAGAGGTGGGGCCTTCTTCAGGACTGTGGATGCCATCTTCTCGATGCTCTTGTATAAAAAGTAAGGAAGATTTAGTTGCCTGGTTCTAGTGAAATGCATCAATAGTCGGACATGGTAGGCATAAACTCGATCAAACCTCCCTTCACAAGTAAAATACTTCATTATGACTTTCATAAGAGGAGCATAGCTGTCAAGAAGATAAGAAAAAGGAAAAATAGTAGTGAAAGTATCTCTATGCTCAGGCTTGATGAAAGGCTTGTAATCTTCCAAGTCAAGATGGGTCTGTTTGAACCATTTCTCGCCATGATATGGAATCTTGGTGGCTTTGGACACTGATCTGGGAGAAAACTTGAAATCAAGGTCCGCTACCTGGAAATGCTTGTTCTAGAACCTCAGGGCGCATAGGTGTGTCAATGGCGAGAAAATTTTGACCTCCTGTATCCTCTGGCAGAAATCTAGACAACCTACTTCATGGAAGTTGAAAAGGATGGATGGATGAGCATTAACCTCCTACGCATTGGCTCCATGTTCTGTGCGCACCACTTCCTATATCACCTAGGAGGCATTTTGACCTAGATGTGCTTTTGAAGAAACAAACGACCTCACTGTGTGTAAAGAGCCTTCTGGAGCCATTTGTGTCAATTCAACGTTTGAATGTATTAAATAATCTTTGGATGTATTGCTGCTTGTTCCCTCACAATATAAAGAACCCCTGCCTTCAAAAGTGGCCTTCCACCTTGGAAGTATCTCCTTAATGAACTTTTCAATAGGATACCATACAGCGAAAAGGAGACAACTGTTAGGTGAATTTTCTGTGTAAGGTGTTAAGAAATCACCTTGTTCTTGTGAAGTTTGGGTCTTATGCAATCAACCCTTAATGTAATCAGACAGTCAATGTAAAATACACAGTGAAAATTGTCTTTTCTGTGAGAAGTAGGAGTAACTTTGCCCTGTAGCTTTCAACCAATAAACTGCTCTTTATTCAAGCACCCTTTTTTCTTATTACACTTCACTATTCTCTATAGGTATGTCACTCCATCAAACAAAATCATACCACATACATAGTCAACCTCCAGTGTGGGCATACAGTCAATCTCACTGTTATGGAACAAGGTGACAGAGTTTTTTAAGAATGCTTAAAAAGTTCAACAAAGCCTGTAGGAGTTTATCTTGTCAAATAGTTAAAGCACCTTATCAATGTGAAACCCTTGCCTTTGCAGAAAAAACCTTTACTCCATCTGAATATCAACTTTATCAAAATAAGCTTGAAGAACCAAGACAGTCAAGTGGAATACTTAGTGAAAAACTGTCCCTTCTGTGGTTTATAGGAGTGACCTTTGCCCTTTGATGCTTTGGGAATACTTAGTGAAAAAATGTCCCTTCTGTGGTTTATAGGAGTGACCTTTGCCCTTTGATGCTTTGAAGGTATAGGATCTCTTGTCCTCTGATTAATAAAGGTGAAAACACACAGCTCCTAGTTCAACACAATTTCTTTCATGTAGCTGCCTTTAATAACACATTCAACAATTTACCACATTTTTACACCTCGGATCACCACACAGCAAAAACACTTGTTTTTCAGATATGGTGACAAAGTTTGAAAGTTTTGTATGCTGTGGTATGAGAGATTTGTGGTAGTTCAACACACTGTTTTCTCTATAGGCATTTCTAGCAGTATATCTACCACTCAAGCACAGCTTCAACCAATGGATATTTTCACAGCAAAAACCAGTTTACAGATATGGTGATGTAGCAAGTTAAATGAGGACAAGCCCTCTCTTGATTTGACCTTAACCCTGATAGGCAGTTCCACAAATATCTAATGATAATAAACTAAGACAAACTCAACAATTTTGCTTTAACTCCTTCATTCCTTGCACTTATTTGAACCATATACTCAGTCAAAGTCATTATTTATAAGAGAGGTTAAAAGGGCTTGTTTTGTTTCTATGATGTGGTAGAAGAGGCCTGTAGTTTTCAATCACAACCGCTCTTAAAAACAAACCCTGCTTTAATTTGAACGCTGCCTTCCTCAACAAACACTATTTTTCTGCCTCAAACAATATTTAGAAGATGTGAAATTTGAAGAAGAGCAAGCCAAAATACCTCAAAATCACGATGCAGATCTTTGTTTGCGGGTTGGAAATGTTTTGAAGGCGGTTGGAGGCGTAATGACAAACGCGACGCGTTTGAATGAGAAAACACCGTGCACAAAGCTGTCGGGTGGCTCTGTCGGGTCGGCCGGGCGCCGTGTACAGGCGCGTCGTGCACACGTACAGGTGCGTCGCGCGACAGTCTACCACCTGTGTAAAATCGCTCCTCAGCACGTCGCGCAATATTCCAGGCGCGTCGCGCTGTTAAACTGCTGCAAACTTTTTCAAATTGCTCCGAACCTCTTTGTTTGAGCTTGAGGGCATCAAAGGGTCTTTGCTCGAGCTGGGGTGTTTATGCAATGAATTTGCAATGATATCTATCACACTGGAATGCACAAAATGGCCAACAGTCTTAAACCTTTTTGAAATGTAAACAAAACGCAAACCCTTGGTTTAGTATTTGGGAGGGTTTATTCAACATTTCTTTTGAAAAGTCTTTGTTTTTAGACCGAAGTTTAAAAACCTTCTTTTGAACACACGACGGATGTCTTTCATTTGGACATGTGCACAAAGGCAAAGACTACTTGTTTTATAGGCAAGACTTTTCTTAAACCTCATGAGAAATTGAAATCTTTTGACTGTTTCTAATCCAGAGAAAAAGGGTCCTCCTTTTTAACATTTGTAATTTAAAACTTCGTTGGTTTCAAACAGAAATATGAAGGCAATGATCACTCCTTTCTAAACCTGTTTTTCCCTTGATGATGTAACCTCTCCTTTAAGAACTTTTCCTTCAAGTTTTGACTGCTTCTTACCAGAGGGAGAAATCTGCCCTTTGTAACAATGGTGTGTAGATTTTGCCTTTAATAAAACCTTGAAAAATATGCCACAGTTCCTTGGGCTTCTCTGAGTATCTGCTTTCACTAGGTTCTAGTATCTGAAGACATGTAATGATCTTTTTGTATATTTGTAAACTTGTTTGGAGTACCCTTTCTGTTGAAGAAAACTTAACTGCCACTTCAGCACCCCTTTTATACTTCTGATTCTTTAAGGGCATAGCTGCCTCTGTCATTTGAAAGAAGGTGGCCTATCTTTTTAACTTGATTTGACATTCTCTGCCTATGGGTGTTTCATCAGTCTTTTCTTCCACTGTAGGTGTCAAAGTTGCTGCAGTTTTTCATAGTTTGCCATGGTCTTTTATTTAAGAAGGGCACCTTTTCACTACACTCCTCTGCTCAAAAAATATTATATAATATCTCTGTCCATTGAATAATGAAAACCTATTTTTTCCTTGAACTTTCTAAAACACTGACAGTCTATCAAAACACCTCCTTGCCTATGATGAACAATAGTTCCAATGGTGATGTCTCTTGGTGATAAAACTCAAATTGCCCTTGCCAGCTGATTTTCTTCCCATGCTTCTCAAAGTTTTCAAAACTCAGATCATAACTTGTGGATAAGATGTCCTTTGAAACTTTGACTGTTCTTACTTAGAGAAGGAAATGTCTCTTTTTGGAGCAGTGGCATTTAGATTTTGCCTTTGATGATTTACAGAACCTGAAACACTGTGCCAAAGCTCTTTTTGTACTTGATGAGCTTGTATACCTGTTTGTAAGAGACAAACTAGATCAAATACATTTTTTCCCTGGGTATTATGTTATAATCTTGTTTGCAATGTAAATCTAATTAGGTGACAGGTGTTGCTTGACTGTAGATGTAACTGTTAGGTGTCTTTGAATTTTCTTCTTTGACTGTGGGTAGAAGACAAAACAGAAGATGATACATCAGAGTTAGAAAGTAAAACAAGGAGAGCTGCTCCTTTGTTTCCTGTGAAGGAGGTCTTCACTGTCTTATTTCACTGCTCTTTGTTGAGGGGAAACTGAAATGTCACCATTTGCCTTGGTCAACTTATGATAAGTCATTTGAAAGATAATCTCTGTGAGTAGGGAGATTAGCACTCTTTGAAAAACAAACATCTTTTCTTTTGCTCACAGATACCGAGGCTCCTTCTGGCCACTTTCTTCTGATCGAGTTCTGAAAACACCAACTGCTATATCTGAAGAGAAAATACCAGTCTTTGTGGTGAAGTGTAACTTGCATGTACTACTCTCCTGCCTCTTTTTATGTTCATCCAGAAACCATGGACTGTACTTCACATTTCAACAGGAACAAAGAACACACAGGGGTCTTTTCACTGAAGTAATTTCTTGTTTAAGACTAATTGAAGCTATGCATCTTAACACCCCTGCAGAGATGTTTGTTATGATAGCTTTGATTAAGGAGTCCCTCTTTTGATGAGCCCTGATGATGACTGAAACCTCAACTGATTCTCTTTACAAAACCACACACTCTGTCTTTTCTTGTCTTGCACATTTCAAATCTTAGTCCTGTTATGATCATTACTCACACTCAGAGAACTAGAGTCACTGTTTTACTGTTTTAGTAAAAAGCAAGCCTGTGCTTTTGAAATCCTTAAAGTCAATATTGGCCAGCGCCCTCTGCTTGTAGATGAAGGAGGCGCCTTAACCCTCTGCTTGTAGATGAAGGAGGTTCTTGGCCATGACAAATTACCAGTCTGTTTGACAGTGGTGTCTTTCCTTTTCTGTGATTTCATGCTAAAAGGAAGCTGCAAGGTCTTGATGAGTAACTCTCTGTCTTGCAAATGTATCTCAGGCTCATGTTTACATTGAGAAGCAGCTGTTCTTCTAAATGTAGATTCAAGAACCTTCTCTTGAGATAATGACATGTTTCCTGTCCTTGTAACATTCATAAAACACTATAGAACACCTAATAATCAGCTTGAGACTGTGGTCTATGCAGTGCTGAGACTTAGGGGTGTGTAAGTGGCGCGACTTAGGGTTGTTATAAATTTCATTTGCAGGGTGGGAGGTCTGTCATGAATGGTCTGTATCAGATGGAGGTTTCTTTGGCCTTTTGATGGTTGCCAAGGGTAAATGCCTTAAAGCGCCACTTCCTAACTTAGGGGAGGCTTTTGAAACAGACTTGGATTTTCCTTTTAGAGATGATGAGCAGACCAGTAGGGCTAAAGCTAGAAAGGATAGTGATAATGAGTTTTAACTTTGACATGGGCGGACTGAAAAGTAGGAGGGCGAAAAAAGTTTTATGAGGGTTTTCTAGATGACAAATTGACATATGGAAATTCACTAGAAAACTCAACATGTGATAACAATACCAACATGTGAAAAATAGTGATGACTAACAATAATAACCTACAATCCCCATAAATGACCTCACTCATCGAAACATCATTTCATAATGTGCCATTATTTAATAGCCTTTATCTTTTCGTGTGGTCAACGTCAACCCTTTTCTCAGAAATAATATGTCCCAAGTATTGATCTGCCCTTATAAAATTCACATTTGGCTCTAATTTGGCATACAACTAGTTTTCATTCGTAGCTTGAAACACTATCCGTTGGTGTTCTTTGTGCTCCTCCTAAATTTTGAATAAACTAAAATATCATCTATGAACACAAGTAAAAATTTATCCAAGTACTCGTTTTAACACACTATTCATTAGGCACATAAAGGTGGTTAGGTATTTGTCAAACTTAAAAGGTAGGACTACAAATTTGCAGTGACCATAATTCGGTTCTGAAAAGAGGTTTTGTCGCGATGACTTTTCCTTTAATTTCGGGCCGTGATAACCATTCCTTAAGTCAACCTTCAAAAGACAAAAGCTCCTCTCACTTGGTCAAAAAGATCATCAATTTTGGGCAAAGGTATCTGTTAATGGTCAACTTATTCACTTCGATGATAATCAATGCACATTGTAAAGGTTCCATTCTTATTTTACATAAATAGAACCTAAGTGGGTTCTCTACAAGACACACTCTGCCGGATATAGCTCTGTCCAAGACTCTTGTAATTACTTTTCAGTTCCATGAGTTAGGGGGGACTCATTCGATAAGAGGCTCCTGAAACAAGTGTTTCTCCTTAAAGACCAAATTCATTGAAAAGTCAATCTCTTTGGGGGGAAGATGAGGAATTTATCCGGAAAGACTTCCTTAAACTCTCTTACCACTCGGCAAAGTGACCGCTGGATTTTCTTCGCTCGTTTGTCTGCATGTACCGTATACAGACTTGGTATCCTTTCCTAGTTGTTCATTTTAATTGCAAGGTCGATATTTATCTTAGAGAGATGGGTTTTGGTTTTCCTCGAGAATAAAAGGTTTCCTTTCATCTATGCAATGCGAGTTTTATCCCAATAATTCATCATGGCTTTTTATTTTCCGCCCATTCCATTCATATCAGCAAAGTCATATGATCCTAATGCGAATGTTTAGATTTACTTCTCGTCCTCCGAAAATCATTTAATTCTAATTGTTGTTTGGGGTACTTCTAGGTTACCTTCCTCTTTGGTTCTGTACAACTGGACCAGCCAAGACCGTTGAAATTTTCGCCAGAGATTGCATTTTCCTACAATTTTTGGACTAATGTAACTCAAAGAAGCACCCTAGATCAATCAAACTCCGTACGATTGGTCAGGAAATCTTTTACCCTCTCCAGCTCTTCAAACCATGGTAGCTTGATTTTTCGCTTGTCAATTCTCCAAGGTTGCACCGATATAGGTATATTTCTTGCTACATGTCATTTACTATGGTTGCTTCTCGATCTCTCATAATCATCCGAATGTTCTTTGAACAATCCCTCAAAATATGGGGTTCTCCACATCCTCAAAGATTTCAAAGGTTCCCTCATTTCGATCGGTGGCTCTTCCTTCTTATTTCCTTCATCTAGTTGTTTGGAACCAATTTGAGATCGAGTTGTTTGGCTTTCTTTTGGTTTATTAAATTTTTTCCTCTCGATGGTCCCTACCAAAATTCCTTAAGTAAGTCGAGCTTTCGTTTCTTTCCTTTAATTTCACCTTGTTTAGCCACTTTTCCATGCTCGGCCTCTTCATTAAACTCGTCGTGGATAAAGGATAATCTAGCTTTCCTCACTTCCTCGTCCATAGTTTTTGGGTTATCAAACTTGATCTTCTCTTTTGTATACAGAAAATGGCTTTAAAAACCTTGCACCTTTTGGTTTTCTTCACGATGTAAGGGACATATCTCAACATATTTGT
Source organism: Pinus albicaulis (assembly GCA_034641835.2). Lineage (NCBI taxonomy): Eukaryota > Viridiplantae > Streptophyta > Pinopsida > Pinales > Pinaceae > Pinus > Pinus albicaulis. The sequence continues at coordinate 1,086,729,613 of CM076574.1, forward strand.
AAACTTAGGGACAAATTCATCAATAGTAAGTTGTCCCATTGCTCATGAAATTTTGCTTTATCATCATATTAACGCTTTCATTTAAATATCGGTTTTTAAACTTAACCTAGAAATATTCCCAAGTAACTCGTCTTTTCATCAATGGCATGAACCATTTTCGTCTCTCCCACCACAAGGTAGTCTTACCTTAGCCGGTAAATAGCTAATTCCGCTTCTGCATTGCTTTCATATTCATAAACTCGGGAAATACTTAATCATGTTCAACAACTGTGCTTCAAGATCTTCCTCCTTCTCCCCATCATAGGAGGGAGGTTTGAATTTTCTGAATTCCCCTCCAGACCTCTTTTCTACTTATACCGATGCCTAACAAAGATCATCCTCGTACCTACCGCCTTCCTCTTTCCTAACCTTCACCCTCTTGGTTGTTCCGCGAAGTTAATACTTTGATGAGCCTTTCCCCGCTCCTCACCGGCTAATGAAAATCTATCATTCTGCTTCTTAGCTCGCCCATTTCTCGCTGCAAACTCCGTGCAACATAGCCATCACTAGAGCGTTGGGATCCGGTGCATTTTATTCATCACGCAGATCAACATAAATTTCACTGTCAAAGAATTGAAATTGTTTTGTTTTAAGACCACACTCGTACACTAAACAACACAAACATCAAGACACAAAATTATAAATAAAAAATAAAATCGCACATAACAACAAAGTGAGCACAACAACAACAGCCTGTTATGTAACATGAGCCTTAAACCATTTGTAACATCTCCTACTCTCCCTACGATTTATTTATTTATTTATTTATTTTTTTCCGCGTTCTCAATTACAAGAATAATTCCGCCATATATAGTATCATTTTTCTCTACCCGTGTTATGTATGTAATTACTATCCGGTTATATCATGTTTTTTCTCCAATATGATTATTGTGTATACATATATCAATATGTCTATAATCAATTCTCATTCGTTTTTATTACCAAAATTGTTGGTATGAAGGGTCTTCGTATTATAAACCCCAGTAGATTTTTCAACCCTAACTTACTTCCCATGAAATTTTGTTCTATAGACATACATCTCATGCTCGATTTGATAAAATTGAATCATTTGGCACTTGAACTTACTATTAAGTATATGTTACACAAGAATTTGTCACCGTCCTTACCATTCTCCCCATCCCGCACAATGGAGACCCATTTCGTGACCTCAGTGGACATTGTCATGCCTTGAAAACATCATCAATGTAATCCTCCGAAACTCCGAGCTTTATTTGCCCTTGAGATATCTCCTTGCAAAAAGTCATAAAAACAAATTTTTAGCATTGGCGCGGCAAGGGCCGAAGACTCGCGCCAATGGGGAAATTAATGCAAGAGGTCGCGCCACCCGGCGCTCTCGTCGATAGAGCCGTGGTCGCGCCACCCAATTTGGGAGTTTTTTTTTAAATATGGATGGCGGAAGTTGAATTTAACAAATTCACAAACTACTCACCTATCCTAGAGTCGGGAGGTTGGTCGCGGAGTTCCCATGGAGTGGGTGGTTTGGCCACCTCCATGGAACCTTCTGTTGATAGGGCCAATCCCATAATAATAGGGATCCCAACTCCTCCTTCCTTATCTTAAAAGCTTGCTCAACCAATGGCAAGCTAGTCTTGAAGTGCCTAAGCTCAATCATATTCCCAAGAGCCCTGTGTTGTAGTGCCACCCTTTCTTCCCTAAGGTCACCAAGTAAGGAGACCATTGGCTACGAGATCACTGGAGAGGTTTTCCCTTTCCTTGGCGAGCTTTGCGAGACGTGGACGACCGGAGACCCGTCCGAAGGAGACCGCGACATCGTAACTGGTTGTAATCTCTCTTCGTCGGTTATTTTAATAGATGATTATGATTATGGTCTCCACCGTTTTCCATCATGTTAATGCGAGTAATGTCCTTTCTCTGGATCGATGTTAGTTACGTATGTCGGTTTCTATGCTTGTGACCGTTTCGTTCTCTCCATGTATGTGTGTTCATCCGCGGAGATCGTGGAGGGATTTCGTATCCGCCAAGCTTGAGAATGGGGACGCTGCTTCGCATCCTAGCGTTGGAATCCGTGTAGGTTTCTATCACTTTTCTATTCGTAATTAGAACCCGCGTCATGAAATTGTTTGTTTGTTGCTAGACCCCCGCCGGGGCTAGTAGGATCACCTCGTCCGCGCAGGGGATTTACCTCCTCAATAAATTGGCGACCCCACCGGGGATCCGGGCCTTGTCGTTGATTGCTGTTTGATTTGTAAACCGTAGACTAGGTCCTGGCACAAACAGACAGCTCGAAACGTCGCTATAGCATGTTTTATAGATCAACGCTACTTCGGGCCGATCTCCGGCTTGGTTTGCGCACTCAGAACGACTTGAGTCTTTTGTCTTGCCTTGCCGTGCTTATATCTTGTTTTTCCTTGCTCGATGAACCTTCTAGGTTGATTTTTTTTTGTGTGTTTTTGCTTCTTGGATTGCTTTGTTTGCATTGGTCTGCTTTCGAGTGGCTTATTTTTAATTTTTGCTCGGGAACTCGATCGGCGCGGTTTTTAACCCGATAGTCGCGCCACTTGGCGCTTGTTGCCTTTGTAAACCTGCGCCACTCGCCTTTCCCCGGGGCGCGCTCACTCTTGCTGCCGCGCCACCCCGTAAGTTTTTTGAGATTTCTCATTTCCCCGAGCTCTCCGAAGTTGACCGTTGTTTTCTTCTTGATTTTCCGATCGCCCGAGTGTGTTGGAGTCTTGTTTGGCCGGGAATTCACCGTCCCTTTGGTTGTTTGCTTCTATCTACCGATTTCACTCTTCAAGCCCCAGGGCATCTACCGTTTAGTGCATCGAGCCCTCCTTGGGAGTTTTGGTGTTTGGATTGTCCCGTCAACTATCTGATTGATTCTCCACATTCTCTAAGTAGTTGTTCATTGTTTCATTGCGATTTTTGGGTGATTGTTCATTTCTTCATTCGAAATTCGTTTGGTCTTGCTTTGGGCTTAGATTACACTGTGCCATTGGAAGCGTTTGAGTTCTCTTCTTTGCTTTGAGAGACTTCGGCCATTTGGGAATCTGATTGTTGTGTTGGTTGAGTGAAAATGTGTTTGTCTCGCTCTCTTGAATATCGTTTAAAGTTGCTCCATTTGTTTTCAAGTTCGATCGCTGCATATTAGCCATTAAACATCAAAAATCAAAAAAAAAAAAATCTCTTGCTTGTTAATTGTGTGCAAATTAAAATCTTTCCATATCGCTAGTGATTAGTGTTTTGAATGAAAAGTTGTCAATTGCATACAATATAGAGCTCGTTGTTTGGTTTCGTTCATTTCGTTTGTGTTAAAGTTTCCTCAACTCTTTCTCTAATTAGTTTTCATCGAACCCAAATGTTGCATTGTGGCATATAGCTTTGCATTTAGGAGACACTACATACGTATATGCCCGGAAATTGAAACTTAATTGAAGATCAATCAGAAATTTTATGGTTCAATTAACCCAAGGTGCATATCGGAACTTAACGAAACATATTTAGAAGTATTCAGCTAGAGACGTGTTCCAAGGTTGTTAGTTCCAGCAATGTCGCTCTCCGCCCGTTGGCTTTGTACGCTTGCACGGATCAGCTCCCGTACCGTCGCGTATAAAGGGAGACCCCTATAGGTTTTCAATCCTTTATCTGTATGTGAAGCCGAGTCTCCGTCGCCCTATACCCGTGATACACCGAACACGCATTCGGGGAGACTACCCGCACGTATTTGAAAGTCCTTGGTCGATTTCCTTTCATTTTGAAACCAGGTGTGAGTATTGCAAGCTCACGGATATTTGGTACACCCTTTGTGCCTAGTTTTCCCCCTCGAGCAAATATTTGGTCTTTTCGACTCCCTAAACTTGAAAAGACCGTCAAGCGCTTGTCCTTTCACGCTCGTGTCAACTTCCGAAAGAGATAGAGTCATCTTTTTTTATCGTTTCTCGACTCTTAAAACATGAAACGACAGAATTTCTTATTTTTCCAATGTGGTAAAATTAATCGCCCACGATTTCACACTCCTATTTAGACGTCGTTTGTCAATCGTTTCGAGCGTGTGTCTTAACTCTAAGCTAGCCCGTGGTGTGTGTGTCTTTCTTTAGTTTCACACAAGTATGAACCATCGGTTTCGTTTCATCGGGGTAGTCCCGTGACCTGACGATTCTTCGTAAGCTTCGAGCCTTCCGTTGAACCACAAATACCGTTGTTTCCGAGTTTCGACGGGGACCAGTTTCTTACGGACGCAACCCTTTTGAGGACCCGCTGAGGCCCATCATTCTTTCGACCCCCGTGTCCGAATTGAGATTAGGAGTCGACTTCCTTTCTTCTTACATCTATGTTCACCGTTTGTCGTCGTTGTTTTTCCTCCTAGTCCCTCGCCGTCTTCTCGTGATTTAACCACAGGATCAACCATGAGTGATTCTGGTGAGGAAATTATGGGGTCCGATGACTTTCACGCCGCATCCCGAAGATTGTTTGAGGGAGACGTGTGTTCCGAGCCGGCTACCACATCGCTCGGCGTCCTTCTTGCCACAGGGACAGCGCATCTCTCGGGTCGCATCATTTCCCGGCTTGCCTTCTATGGGGATATCATCTCCCCGCGTCGAGGCCACCGCCACTACACCCGGGGAAAGTTCCTTCGACGCCCGTCACTTCGTTCCCGTTCGGCCCACCGTTTGTGGCCGCTTCTCGGCCGTTTTCAAGACCGCTACTGTGGCCGGGCCAATCTCAGGACATTTACCTAGCATCGCTATACTCGAGAATATCTCTCCGTGAGGAGTATCGTTGTTTTTACAAATAGCCTCCGAATGCCGTAGCCGGACAAATTCCCCAGGATCCTTATCGATCCTTCTTTTCGCACTATGCACATGATGGCACTCCCGTGTATATGTTCGTGCCGCTTGACGAGCATGGGGAGGTTTTGCGCTTCCGCCTCCCGAGGCTTATCTCGTATGCTCAAGGTTTACCATACAACTGTGCTTACAACCCACAAAGGACAACCCTTTCGTGGCCAACTGCGGCCAACCCTGCCATTTGTATGACCTACTGTGGACAACCTAATCAAGGCTGGCCCCGCGGAGCCGCAAGGGCCATTATACAATCTTGCAGACCATATTATAGCCCTACCGTCAACCCTTGCCTAACCTCGCCTAGGGACAACCGGGATGGTGCCTATGGTCCGGGGCACCACTGCCTTTACCAATGCAACCGCAAAGTATCCCCGTCGTTTCTAACGTTGCGCATCGCCCAGACCACCCTATGGTTCCGTTCGTAAACTGCTTCCAAACAAGCACTGTCCGTTTCCACCAGGCAACCTACCATCCAAGATGTACCCCGAGAAATCACTTCTCCGGCCACTGCCAATCTATCTGCACAACCCGGGGCTCACTTACAACCAGGCCGCCCCGCACAACCAACACCGCTCGGTCACCGGGCTAGCCCGACATTCGTGCCAGCCCCCTCACTCGGTCAACTCGTTCATCTCGTGCGCCCTCTCATTCGCCACTCAACAAATTGCTTCCATTCAATGTCAGTAACGCAATCAATGCTATGTTCCCCACGTACCAGGCTCCGTTAGGCTCCACTTATCGTCAGCCTACTCATCCTCGCAGTGGTTATTATCCTCATGGTTATTCCTAACCGAACTATAACCACTGAGGCTCTCGCATCATCCTCCTCCACCCTGCTCTACCTACGCGCAAACAATCCAACGCCGCTTATACAGGCGTATTAATCTAATCGGGCCCGAACCTCTGTTTATCAAGCCCCACACAATGGTTACCACAAAGAACCAACCACCAAGAGTATCAACCATGCCCCCTACTTACGAATCCTCGTACGTAACCCATGGGGGCAGATATTCACAACTATCGTGGAACGTAGGTACCGATCTTATCCCGGGACCGGTACAGCTTAACCCTCCATTGCCGTTCCCCGGCTACCTCGGGGACTCCACGGACGTTTCGGGTTGACCAATGATCCGATTTCTCATAATCCATATTGGCCCCCTTGCCTCCTACCAAGATACCGTGACTCGTCCAAGTTTGAGGGCAGCCGGAGAAGACCCCCGAGCGTGATGATGACGTATCACCTCTCCGTGCTCGTCTAACTCTTGGACCGACGATTCGGTTCGTCCGCGTCTTTTCCGCCGTGCATTCTACCGTAGGAGCTGCCCCGGCGGGTACATAGAGTTGTCCCGTGGTATTTTTCAGATTTCAACTCGTTAGCTATGGCTTTCCTCACGCATTCTGCCATCGTCCGTATGAGACCGGGACGCACCTCCCGTCTTCCCCGGCGGACTCGGCCACTCCACATCTCGATCACATCCATGATTGGCGCGCTCGTCGTCGACCGATCAAGTTTCACATACCCGATCAGATTTTGACCCATCGGTTCACCACCTCCTTGTCAATAAAATCGCTCAAAGATATCGCGATGGGAGCGTGTGTGACGGAGGAACAAGCTGACGCGCGTGCACGCACTGATCTTGTTTATTCGCAATCCGGCACGCTTTATGACATCCTCTCGCTCGTATGCTCCACGACCCGGGAGCCACAAAGGCCCCGCTCACTCCCTACGGATGGTGTCATTGGGTCCGTTTCTCAAAATTCGAAGTCTTCGAATGGGAAGCGTAAGGCTACCCCTTCCAACAATACTCGCTAATCCCGCCTCATCCGATTCGTAAACCGTTGAGGTGAACGCCGTTCAGAAAACTTCCGCTGGAAATCCTCCAAGGGGAAGAAGAAGGGAAAAGGAAAATCAAAATCGATGCCCCAAAACCGGAATTCCAAATTAACCGAGATGGCTCAACGTAAGCCGAAATTCCCTTTGCTCATCAGAAGGTGCGACCATTACACTAAGGATTGTCCACGACGATCCGAAATTTCAGTCAACTTTTAAAGGCTCAAAAGGAACTCCCGCCGTTCTTTAAAAGAGCCATTTCCATCCTCAAAGCTATAATCTTATTGTCGAAATGGTAGTTCATCATATGCACCGTTTAAATCAAGTTTTCATGATGAAGACTAATGCACCTATCACTATTGCTACGAGATCGAAGGATTACAATAGTCGCTAAAGCAGTACTCCGGAAGGGCAACATAAGGACCTCCTCCCCCACCTCGTTTCTCGGTCCGTTGGAAATCGAGAAGCCGACTCTCGAACCCGTTGTGAAGCCACTCCCCCAAGGGTGTTCTTCGTGAGACCTTTATAATCCAAATACTGCAGCGCTTCAACATTACAAGATCGCTGAGGACTGGGCATGTGCGCCATGTGCCATGTCTGCACTTCGAGGTTCTTCAAAGTTATTCCTTCACAACCAAGGTTTTACCCATCGCCTACTCCAGGGTATCGATCCGCCGACTCCGAGCTCCTTCACCTTGATCCGAGAATTTTACTCCCAAGCCCGCAGATCGAAATTGGTTGGTCATTCAAGTCGGGATTGCTTGAACGTTCATAGAGCCGTCAGAGATGAAGGCATCTACTTGCGTTATGTCCTCCGCCCGTCGGAAGGCCATCGGCTCTCCAAACTCCCTTGTCAAGCCATCTTCCAATGCCCTCGAGGCATTCGATGGCTCGGAGTCTAAACCCCTGTGGAGTTCTTGAGAGTCTTGCGATCACATTACAAAAGGAAAACCTGGTCAACGTGGAAGTGGAAGTGGTCGACGCTAAACTCAACTACACACATCTTCTTGGCCGCAAATGGACCATGCCATGCCTCTTCGCGTGCCGCTTCATCACAGCTCTTCGATTTATTGCTTCTGCCAGAGGGCAAGATTGCTCGCCTGGGAGATCGTCTGTCATTTTTCACCTCTAGCTCGAGAACAACGGCTACAATGCGGGATCAAATTCCGAATCCCCCGTATAGCATAGGACCCGGTCTCGTTCAAAGACCCCGTTCTCAAGGGCATATTCCCCGCACCGCCACCGAATACCGCTCGAAGTCAATATTGTCCCAGATCGATGACCCCCGGTTTATTCCCTACACCCGGAAAGGTGTATATGAGTTTGGAGAATCCATGCCTTTAACGCCGCAGAGATCGCCATCAGAGATTGTCGACGCATCTACCCTCCACCTCCTCAAAGATGTCTTCGATGAGCATGGCTCTCGACGCTTCACCACAATCCCCCGTTTAAGGAAATGACCCGCTCGATCCTCTGGAGAGACTTTTCCTTCGCATGAGGCCATCATTGAAACCATGTCTCTCGAGAGCCGCCCTCGGGCGATGCATCACACGCCCGTTTATGCCTAGCTTGGGGGCAATGACCGACCGTTTTCCAGAGCGTTATGCTACTCGAAATTTTTTCACCTCCTCTTCAAACACCGATCTTGATGCACGAGGTTCAAGAGGGTAATCCAGCAACACACCAAATCGGCTCCAATCAACATCTCCGCGAAAACCCAGGGGTTGTTGAGAAGACATTCATGTGGGTGTGATCATTCTTCCGAGGAGATTCAAGTCTATACCGAGCTTTAAAGAATTCTGAGATGTTTTCGCATGGTCTTACGAGGAAATGACCATTGATCCAAGCATTGTCGTGCACGAGATTCCAACCTACCTGTGTGCTAAACCTGTGCGCCAACGCTTACGTCCCATGCATCTCAGTTACGCCATTAAGGCAGTAAGTTGAAAACTTCGAACGCTGTTTTATTTATCCCATCCTTGCTGCATCGGTGTCCAATATCGTCCTCATGGATAAAAGTAAAGAACACTCCGGGATCATAGACGATTTCCAATATCAATCGCGCCCGCTCTAAGGACAATTATCCCACCATGATCGACCAAATCATCACGAATGTGGCCGGAGGAGATTCATTCCACGGGATCTGCTTTCGTGCTACAACCAAATCATTGATGCACCGAGGATCAACATAAGACCACAGCCCAGACCGTCCGTGGGCACCTTGCGACAAAACTCCCTGCCCGGCTTAAAAACGCCGGCGCCAATGCTCCCAAAGGCGCGATGTCCTATGATTTTCAGATATTCGCCATATCGTCCAAACCCCATATGGACGACTTGCCACCCCATTCGGTAAGCGAGAGGACCATCCCGAGCATCTCCGCCGTATATTCCTTCGTTGCGTATTACAATATCAGCTCAACCCTCACAGTGCGTTCGCGTCAGGGCCTGCCGCCGTCTTTGGGGCTTTATAAACTCGAAAGACGGAATTCGCCTCTGACCCTCTAAAGGTTGAGGCTATCATAAATCTCCCATCACCCTCCTCCCTCGCATCGCCATTAGCCCTACAAGGAAAGCAAATTTTCTTAGGCACTTTATCCCGAATTATGCCGAGGTGGCCAAAGGGATTCACTCGTTTGTTAAAGCAGAAATGTTCCCTTTCACCGGGACGAAATTGCCTGTGAATCCTTTGAGAAGCCGAAGACATCGTTAGTCAATGCTCCGTTGCTCGTCCTCCGACTACCACCGCGACTTTACTTTGTATTCAGCTTTCACCGCATTAAGCACCATCGCCATGGTCTTGGTGTGTGATGACGAGAACGGTGACGAACATGTTGTTTATTACTCATTCCTTAACCTTTCTCACCCTAAAACGGTTATGTGCACATGTCGAGAAGGCTCCTAGCAACAGCATGCCGTACAACGCTTTCGCCATTACATCCTTTTGCGTACGAGGAATGTTGGTTTCGACTACAACCTTAAGGACGTATATTCTTTCTAGACAATTACTTAGGGGGCAAGTACTCCAATGGATCGTCATCCTACAGGAGTTTGACTTGGAGTTCACCACCGCCAAGTCAACTAAATCACCGGGTCTTCGCGGATTTGATATGTTCTCTTCCCTACGTACTCGTTCCTTCACACTCGAAGATCATATACCGGGACGAAACACTCGTTTCTTATCGATACTCGCACCTTGGTACAAGTGATACGATAGTGTATCTTTCGGGGACCGCGACATTTCGTCCGAGTTGGATAAAGTCGCCCGTCGTCGGATTCGGCACCCGGGGCCCAACTCCTACCATATCGGAGATACCTTATATCGTATTGGAGTAGATCTTGCAGTTCGACGATGCCTTACCTTGGAAGAGGTCGAGAAGTTCAATGATCGCGCGTTGGTGCTCGTGGCGAACACATGTCCAAAGACATGCTACCGCCGTAAGATTCCGAGGGCGTGATATTTCTCCGGCCTTCCATATTCAAGGATTGTATCACCGCAAATCAGAATGTCATCCGTGTAGATTTTTCGCCGTTAGCATTGTGCGCGCTCGCCATTGCCTTTGCATCCCGTTATTACTGCCGCCGGCTCCTTTTTGCTAAATGGGGCATGGATTTTATGACACAACTCACTCACGGGGGCATGCGTATATCATCATTATTGCCGACTACTTCACTAAGGGCCGAGGCGATGCCCTTACACTAGCTGCCGACGAAGAACGATCAGTTTACTTATATTCAACCACGTTATTACTATCTTCGGGGGCCCCCCCCCCCCCCCGTTGTTTCGTCATCGATCATGGTACTCATTTCCATGATTACATGATGATGGAGTCGACTTCACATGGTTTATACACGACAACACACCATACTACCCTCAAGCGAATGGGCAGTTGAAGCGGTGAACAAGGTTTTGGTCACCATGCTTCCACGAACTATTGGGATTCATAAATCCGCTGGCATCTCCTAACCTGCTCTCGCCTTTCCGGGCATACCGAACATCCGTTAAGAGTGCAACCGGTTCACACCATTCCAATTGGTGTACGGTCTAGAAGCTTACCTGGCCAAGTTGAATGTGAAATTCCTTCAAGCAGCAGCTCAGAAGCCGTAGAGCTTCGACGGGACAGCCTCCCCGAGGAAGAACGTCTTCGTATCTCGAATGACCGGATGAAACCCGTCGATTAGTCGCTTTGATCAGGTCGAAGCACAAAAGAAGAGGGTCAAAACTCATTTTGATCAAACTCGTTTCTCCTCGTTCTTCTTCATTGAAGGAGACCTTGTTCTCTTGTACGATCGTGCACATGATAAGCTTGTTTCCGTAAACTCCACTCTCATGTGGCACTGGCCTCCATAGTAAAACGCGTTTTGGAAAATGGGGCCTACGAGCTTATAGATTACGAAGGGGAGTTCGCTAGCGTTGTACTGCGTAAATGGCCGGCACTCTTGCCAGTACTACGCCCGAAGTGATTTCTCATGTGGTGTGTGCATGGGTGTGTGATTGTCATTCGTGGTGTACGGTGTGGTGTGCTTTGTAAACATATTTCTCCGTTGGACGGCTCCCCGGCTCGTGTGTCTATTCATCCATTTGTTGGTTTCAGGATGGTGCCTCCCGGCAGTATCAGAATCGTCTTCCTGTACTGTACCCCACGATCCGCTCGGTGAGCTGATTAACCCGCAAGGTGTGTGTTTAGGGCATACCACGAACAATATCGTGAGTATAGTGCCGTATTGGAATTGTTAACCGAGGCAAGAACCTGGTATCCGTGAATTGCTCGTGTGCCTAGACTCACAACTTGTAGTGTTACAACCGAACGACATTATCGGTAAGGAACCCGTCCATCTTACGTCCGTATTTGCGTATTCGATTACCGGGAAAGGAATTTTGACCGCATTACATATCATCATATACCTGCATATTTGAATACATTACCGTATGCAATAGCAAATTTGGTATTAGACAGCATTTGCACAATTTATAAATCATCATCACATGTAGAGAAGACTCATCCGTAAATAGATATGTATATATATAGATGTCGAAATGTTTTACATAGAGTGTGTCACATAAAACTCAAAAAAAAAATATGATATAATTGTCTTAATACATCCCGAGACACCGTGTCTCTCTCAAAAATAGTGGTCTCAGGAGACTAATCCGCATGGTGCTCATGATAGCACGTCACCGCACGCACTGGCGCCAGATTCTGGATCCGGTCTTGGACCCCACCGTATGGTGTCGGTATGCCATCGGTACATCCGATAGCTCCGGCGTCCGGGGATCCCATGGGCAATCCTCCCCGAGGTTCGGGATCGGGCCTCTCCTCCGTGCCTTCCCCCGGATCTCGGGGCGAGTTGTGTCCTCCTAGATAGGAGACATCCTGCTTGGTCTCTCGTGTCCTACATCCCCATGCATATATAATTGTGTCAAGACAAATGTGTATTAACAAAAAAACATATAAACATAAAATCGGCAAATATGAGGTCTTACCGCCCTCCTCGTCCCGCCGTTCCTTCTCGGTAGTGGGAGATCTGGTCCCCGAGAAAGCCGTTCCCGAATAGGGCCAATCTTCCACGACGTACGCTTGGCCGTAGCCACCCAAAGAACTCGGCCTCCGTGACATCCGCTCGCCACCTCCAGATCTCGGTACCGTTAAGCCGCCCACAGCCATTCGTGGCTCTCGTGGCACGCACTCGCCACCGCGGCCCCTTGCCTCGGGAAGATTGGTATGCGTCTCCGTAATGAACGATACCAAGATGGAACCATACCCGAACCGGCTCGCTTTTCTCTGCTGTACTTTGTGAGCCGCCTTTCATGTTGATGGTTACCGGCTTCGCCTGGGCTGAACGCAGGGGACCCATGCATTTCCGAGGCTAATGGAGTTGAGTCTTCGTGGCTCAGAGCAGTGAGCCTGCGACCCAGTTGTACTCGCATAATGGTGTGTGGAGAACTACTTCCTTGCTAGATCGGGGGATGGTGGAGATATATACCTTCGGCTCGATCCCGTTTGTGCCCCTGCGCACACCCGCACCATTGTTCGGCTCCATCTTTTCCCCGATGGTTCCGCTCCCATTCGCGTGTGGATTGGACCCTCTGGCGGACAATCCAAGAATGAACAATGTTTAACTCTCCCACTCCTAACACCTCGGTCTCGCAGCTCTAACACTTGTTCATTTTCATCCCGTATGCCGATTAGATATTGGAGGAGCTCAAAGCCGAGCTCGTAAACATGGCGGAGGAAGAACTTTTTCAATCCATGTGGGCCTCTTAGAGCTGCCTAGTATGCCTTTATTTCTTGTATGGCCTCTTCATCCTCATCTCCGTGCTCTCGTCTCTTCCATTCGATTGCCATTTTGAATGGTTATCCGCATCCATATGGCTCAAACCCTCGATTAGATCTTTGAGAGCTTCAAATTTCAAGAAATTGATGAAAAATACCTGAATTTCAGCGAAAATTAGGTTCTGGCCGTTGCAAGCAATGTTTACAATGCCGCGCCATGTGGCGCGAGCCCTTTAGTAAAGAGCTCTCGTTGGCGGCGGTCCGTGCCCGGTACCCGCGCCATCGGGCCGCCCTAAAATTTTAATAATGGCTACACAAAGTTGACTTTGCTAGCATCACTAAAAAAATCTATGGAAATGAAGAGCTAAGGGAGCGCCTATTGACTCGTGACGACGAGTAGCCTAATGGTTTCTCGGATTGGTCGCAATCACCTCGCCAAGATTCTGCTCCAAAAAGGTCCACCGTTGTTTTCTCTACAAGGTAAATAGTAAAAAAGTACTTTTTTACCAATTAGACATATTTATAACTTTTCGACGTTAAATGAGCTTTAAAAGTTATTTTTGTCGAATATTTTCATATGTTATGTCGAAAATGGATTTTATTGCTTGGCATGTGCGCGAGTTATGTTTTTGCGACTTAAAAAAGATGGGATTACCGAGTTGTATTTTACCTTTTCTGACTCGGTAAAAACACGAAAAGTCACTCGGAGTCATCTTCTTTTCAAACTCTTTGACTCTAACATGGGAAAGACGCCGAGGCCCTTACTGCTTTGATCTCAAATGATACACCGACATTCACCCGCATAAGTTTAACCCTTTTCTCGGCCGGGGATGGATTGATTACGTGCAATACCCAGCCTATCGCGACTAGAGGTTTTCCCCATATTGTTTACCTTTCTGGATCTCGGGGAACTATTTACATTTAAAAGGACTTTAGATTTTTCTTTTCTTCAAATTGCCTTTTCTTCAAACTCTCTAAACATGAAAAGACGCCGAGTTCTTCCCTTTGTCGACTCCGTTAAACCCCCGATGACACTTGGATATAGTCGAAATGACGTTCTCCGAGTTTCTCCTTCCGGGACTCGTTAAATGCACCAGGATGGATTCGGCCTCAAGGGTGAACTTTCCGATATCGCAAGTGACAGTGCTATCCCTTCAAGACTGTTATCAAAAAAAAATAATCGGGGTACTCGCTTAAACAGGAAAATGGAACCATCAGCTCGTTGTCGTCACAGAGGTCGCTCTTTGAACAGGCACTGTCCGCTTCCGTGTTCGGTTGTGGACATCTCATCTCGTTGCTTCACTCTTGCCTCCATGGGGGCACTTTTGACCTCTCATCTGCTCACCGCCTCGTCGACCATGACCTCCCCGATCCGTTGATGTCAACACGCTAAGTCCACTCCACAGGTTGCTCACATATGTTCAAGAGAAGCCGGGCCTCGCAAATATCAACCTTCCTCTCTGCTTTCATACGATCCCTCGATTCACAACAAAACATCATGTTCCTCTCGTCTCGTGTCGATGATGTGGGAATCATTATGGCCCACCTTCTGGTCAAGGTCACTTCCGTCGACATCAACTCATTATCCAGAAGTTGGTCTAGAGACTCTTATGGTGCCTTGGAGCCTCTGGCGCCTAATGGCGGTGTTCGTCGCATTCGACGAGAGGTTTACATCATTGGCCTCCGATCGAGTGATTCGCGGTGTTCGACGCCGGCCGCCTCATTTATTCCGCACGCCGTAGATTGTACCGTAGTACCTTGAGGACCATTGTCATTATCGTGGTTCTTCTCGCGTCGGTTAACAACTTTCATCATCGTTGTAATCCGACGATGTTCTTTGGTATGTTCGATTGCCTGCACATTCACATGCCAGAACTGTACTGCTGGGGTCGAGATGGAGCGCAAGACCTCAAGCTAGGTTCTGCGTGTAATCCAGCTGCGATTGTGGATTATTATCATTTTGTGGCTGATGACTCATCGATTAGGATGGTCGCCACCATACTCGAGTTCATTTATTTGATCTAGTTGGATGGTCGCGCCATACCCCCGGAGATCCATATATCATACTCTATTTTCTATTTATCGCGGCCCATACCACTTACACATCATGTACTTGAGATATCATTGTATCTTTTCGGCGTTGGGTGTTTTCCGACGACGGGCTTTCGCTGAACATGTTCTCGTAAAGCATTTTCACCCCTCTCCTTTCCGGGCTCTACATTTTGGGGGGCATTCGTTGAAGTACGGTAATTTGTCACCGTTCTTACCATTCCATCCCCGCACAATGGAGGACCCATTCTCAGGACTCAAGGGACATTTTCATGCCTTGAAAACATCATCAATGCATCCTCTCGTCAATCCGAGCTTTATTTTCCTTGAGACATCTCCTTGCAAAAGTCATAAAAACAACCCTTTTAGCATCGGCGCTGCAAGCAGCTCAAGATTGCGCTGCAATGGGGAAATTAATGCAAAGAGGTCGCGCCACTCCGGCACTTCCCGCATAGAGCCGTGGTCGCGCCACCCAATTTTGGGAGGGAGCTTTTTAAATATGGATGGCTGTGGGTTGAATTCTAACAAATTCACAAACCATCACCTATCTTGAGGTTGGGAGGTTGGCTGCGGGAGTTCTATGGAGGGAAGTGGTTTTGCCACCTCCCATGGAACCTTCCTTGTTGATAGGGCCAATCCCATAATAATAGGGATCCCAAATCCTCCTTCCCCATCTATAAAAGCTTGCTCAAATCAATGGCAAGCTAGTCTTGAAGTGCCTAAGCTCTGAATCTCCATATTCCCAAGAGCCTTTGTGTTGTAAAGAATCCTCTCTTTCCCTTAAGGCTGACTCAAGTAAGGAGACCATTGTCACGAGACTTTGGAGAGGTTTTCCCTTTCCTTGGCGAGTTTTGCGAGACGTGGACGACTGGAGACCCGTCCGAAGAAGACCGCGACGTCAGAACTTGGTTGTAATCTCTCTTCGCTGGTTATTTAATAGATGATTATGATTATGGTTCCACTCTGTTTTCCATCATGTTAATGTGAGTAACGTCCTTTCTGACTGATGTTTAGTTACGTATGTTGGTTTCTATGCTTGTATCTGTTCGTTTCTTCCATGTCTGAGGTGTCCATCATGAGGTCCATTGGAGAAGGTGTGATACGCAAGCCGAGGAGAACGGGGCAGCTCTTGTGGAATCCTAGCGTTGGAATCCGGGTAGGCTTCTATCTCCGGCCTTTTCATTCGTTGATTTTGCGTCTTGACATTGTTTGTTTGTTTAACAGACCTTTGCTGGGCTAGTAGGGATACCGCCTCGTCATAGGAGGTTGCCTCCTCAACGGTATATAATGGTTTTCAATTTTTTCACGTCGGCCATGGCATCTCTCGAATTATAATGAGCAATGTAATTCCCATGCCATAAATCTATCATCCTATACCCAATATATATGAATGTTGGCTTGATTTTATTCACATTGTGATATATCCATACATATGTAAATCTTATGGTTAGCTCCATGAATTTGTAGTCAAGGTTTAAAATTCATAATGCATATGCCAGCGTCATCGAATATATTTCTGGTACATGTTATTTATGTTGCAATTTATGTAAAGATGGACACCTTTAACTTCAGAGTACACGTACTGCGTCCTTGCGAAGGCGATTTAATGTGTTTTGGGAACTGAAACATTGTATCAACTCTCCACGTCAATCTATGCAAGCCTCTCTGTTGATTTGTGTTTGAGTTGTGTTGGATTTCATTACATTCATGCTCAAGTGGTATGGATCCCTGTTTGCATTTGCATTTTCCATGCCAGACTACTCTGGTAACTATGCAACCCACGCAACATGAGCAGAGGTACTGTGAGGTTGATGGCATATATTGTCAATTTAATGTTGAACGACCATGTTTTAAATTCTAATTCTGCCCATTCAATCCATGTACCCAACCTGGATTCTTTGCTACTTGGACGGCGGAGATTTCCCTATCCCATTAGGGTTTCGTTGTTGTGGATTTTTTGAGGCATTTGTATAAATCTTGAGCTCATTTTCGGGACTGTTCTTTCATTTCTCATTTGTTTTGCTCTGCTCTCGGTGTTGAGCCTCTGCGTGCTAAAGAAGCGAGGCGTTATCTATCCTAGGCTTCGCGAACATATTCATCTCTCATCGCCTCACGAGGAAGGTATGATCATATGAGCCCTATGTTATGTTAACCTGTGAAGCTTTTATGATTAATATGTATGTTAATACATTCAGGTTATAGTACAAGACATGAGTTTTTATTTACACCATTTCTTTCTATGGTCTCGTTTACTACCGAGAGCTCGTGGCTTTGTATTTTCTTGCTTTTATATGATTGCACAAATCTATCACAACGATTTTTTGTTCCAGTATGGAATTTTCATCTTCTGATGATGATATTTAACGCTATTATCCACTCGTTCTTGTTAGTATTTACTCCTTTTCGTCATTATTGACTTGGTTAAGGTCGTTTATTCCATTCGACGAATTATCCTGGCTCGTAGTGGCCAATTTCTCCTCGGTAAGCCACTGTATTATTGAAACAACATCATTCTGGAGTTTTTATTTTCATTTTGTTGAAATTTTTTGACAATACCCTGTGGTCTTCATACAGGTCGTATTTGATGAGAACGTCTTCTGTTCCCAAGGTAACCAGAGTTTGTTTTATGTTTCCCTCGCATATTTTATAATCGGAGTGTTCTACTATCATCTTATGGTAACGATATCTCCTCGTTTGCTTGTAGGTAAGTTCGAATAGCTTCGAGGGTTTTTATTCAATGATATTGGGTGGATTTGAGAATTCCTTCGACTTGATATAGGTTTTAAATATGGGATTTCAGGTCGGTATCGACACCTCCTAAATCGGCGGGTGACCAGGCTCTTTCATTATTATTATCCCAAACTTGGCTCAGATAATTCAAATTTTCTTTCTGTTATCACAGAAGTTGTTATTGTAGAAATATTTTACGCCAGACAATAAGACTGTTAACAATTTTCTTCAGTGATGACATTCTCTAAAGAGTTAATTTCTATAGTATTACTATTGACCCTTAAAAGTTTAATTCCATGCAGTTCAGAAATTGATATGTATATATTTATCTATTTACTATTTTCCTCTGTTACTCATGACCAATCAATGATATTCTCTAATGGGTCTCAATTTTTCATTTTCGTATAAATACTCATACGAATTATTTCTCCCAAAAATCTACCTGTACAAGTTAGACTGGAGAAATTTATAAGCTCGCTAGTCTTATTTTATTTTCTTCCGTTCCTCCATATTGTACTAGCATAATGCATGTAAATCTCTATTTGTTGGTTGAGTGTTCAAGTATAACTCTTTCAGTGCATGAGAAATTTCCATGCCCACAGAGTCTATAAATTCATTTGCATTATATAACACCACAGTAGACTCTATGTATACTCCTTAGTTGACGTTTTATAATGATATTCACTTATGTTATTCATAATATTTCTGCAACTGTACACTTATAAATTTTTCTAGTTTAACAGTTTCAGTATCTATATTGTTTAAGCAAATACTCTTGACTAGAAATTTATATAGATCTGGTGGGTGAATTATGTGTTAATTTTCACAGCTTCTACAGTTGCCTACATTATATAGAAATTTATATGCTCATCTTCTTTTCAAATAAGTGTTTCTTGTTTGGACCATTCCTTTGTGAAGGATGTTAGTAACACACCAGTTACATAGACATTTCTCATACTACAATTGCTTGCAGATTTAGTAACTATGGGTAGCTAGATCTCTTTACTAGCTGAAATTTTATAAGGTAGCTAGATCTGTCCTTATGGTAGAATGTAACTTACATATAGACATGTATTTCTATTTTGAAAACATACAAGTCTTTACTTTACTTGGTAAATTTAATGAATTCCTTATCACTCACATCTTTCAATTGTCTCTAGTGTCCACTGTTTTAAATCCTATAGTTAATAGAAGCATCTTAAAGTTACATAATTATGAATTATGAGGTAACTTAAATCTCCATATTTAAACCAAAGGCTAGTTTAGAGCTTCTGGATGATTTTTCCTCATTTATCTAGTTCCTACAACCATGCAGAAATGAGAGCGCTTTATCCCTTCTTAACTTTGTAAATGTATGGAACACTATTATAAACCAGAGAACAAAATATATCTAGGTAACTACAGTCATTCACAACACAATTAGATTTTCACTTGTTCATAATTACTGTGAGCATACCACTTGGGTAATTGACCAGTCCTCCCAACCGTAGAGTCCCTCTATCTCCAGAACTCACCCCTGATCTGAGATCACTTCCCTAGAATGGACCAACCTCTAATCTGTTCAGGAATAGTTTATTTAAGATTTTTCTCCCCAAAGCCTGTTTCTAATTATGCGTCCAGAATATCAGAATGCTTTTCTTCCTATTTGCCTAGGCTTCCCTATTTAGGGACTTTTAAGCTGCTTTCTGCTTTTCGCAGCTTTTTACCTCTTCCCAACTACTCTCCACATCATTGGGGAAACTAGATTTTCCTCAAAATATAATTTGGAAATAAATTCTTTCAAGGATTTTTGAAAGATTTTTGGGGAAAGTATTTGCCTTTATCCATCCTCATGGATTTAGCAAGTGATCTCATAATTCTCATTTTGGTCAATCTGCACAGAATTATTTTATTCATTTTTTTCAAAATTAAATATTTAATTACATCCATAAAATACTTATCCATTTGGGGGTCCACTCCCCTTAGGATTAAAGTTCAAATGTCTAGCTTTGAAAGAAAACATAAACTTCAGGGGTATTACACACTACCACTGGAGATCAATCACTCCAATGAAGTAGAACATGCACTACAGTGAAGTAGATCACGCACTTAAGTGGTTCACCTTTTTCACATGAAATAGAAGATATACTTGGAAATTTTTCTAAGAGAAAAACTATAATACTTCATTAAATGATGATTCCTTATAAGAATCAACCTACTATTACAATAATAATTAGTAAGCACAACATACAATAAACACCAATACTCTTTAGTATTTACTCATTTAATCAAATTAAATTTTTTATAAACAAGTCATACAACATAATTGAACTATGTTCTTTTATATCATACAACCCATTTTTTAACTAGAGGCTTCCTTCAAATACTAGCATCTAAAACTACATGATCTATTATCTTATCTAGTTTGGTCACTACTACATGGTCAGTTATATTTGAACTAAGTGCTTCCTTCAAATACTAGCTTCTTAAACTACATGTTCTATTAACTAATCCAATTTAGTCACTACTACATGGTATGTTATTTGATCCCATCCAAAATCACGCTTTTCCTTGGTAATACTTTATGATTTGATGGTTCCACCTTCAAAACACACTTCATATCTATTCTTTACCAACATGAAACATCTATAATTTGATACTTTCCTCAATACCAAATTTTAAATTCAGCACTTCCTCCCATCCAACATTTCAGATCTTGGAGAGTATACATATCAATATGACATACAACAAAGAATTGTCCAAGAATTTCTTCTTACTCTTCATAACCTCAAATCTAGATTCAATATAAAATTCCATGGATTAGTAATCATGAACCTTAGCACTAAAAAATATTCCCAAGTAGCACATCAAAGTGCTTTCAGATCACTTATTGGAGAAGTTTTCAAAATATTTTAACACTAAAGGACTTACAAAACATGGCTTTCTCAATGCTTTGGATGGAGAATTTTCCATCAAATATTGATGTTTTTTCTACCTAATCCTATTATCTAATAGGTATGTTCATATAAGAAGATATCAAAATTTTAATATAACTCAATTTTCCAATAAATTGCGCTCTAGATGGACATACTTCCTTTCACATTGATTTTCCTATCCAGAGAGTCGAACCTAAAATTTTAAAATTTGGATTCTCATACGAGAATATTGTAAAATCCCCGTAAAAATTTAAAACCAAAATTGCCTAGAAAACATAGGCTTATGATTACCAAAGATGAGAAATATTGTTATTAGACATCATTGAATTTTGTGTCTGTTGACATAAATTGGGCACTCCGTTATCGCAATATCGACAAATTTCAATATGTGTGCTCGATCAATTTTCTTGATAATTGATATGCTGATCACCTTAATTCTTCGGTTCTACACCTAAGCATCTCCTTGACCAAGGAATACCCAAGAGTTTAAAAATATCATAATACTGGAAAATATTGTGAATATATGTATTTTCCAATATGCCGATATCTTGAAGGAATTTTGGCCTTCATTGCTATATACGTAAGCACCTCCTCGGGCAACTATATGTAGTAGAATATGATAAATTATTCATTCTTGCACCTTCTAATATCAAGTCAATATGGCAGTATGTCTAGGCTTGATGTTAGCACCCTTATTACAAGGGGTTGTGACTATATATATATAATTTATAGTTTTCATTAAATGTTGGTATGGTGATTTTCGTAGGTATTTTAGGGCTTAATTGCTAAAATTTACCTTTATGACCAAGGGTAGTGCTAAAGGGTTGTTGTATAATATAATATAAAAACAACTGAAGATCATTACTATTCTAAAATAGTTTTTGAGTTGTCCTTGATAATTTTAAATAGTTGTACCTCATATATTTTTGCGCTTCATACTTCTTTCTTCATTTGATTGTGTCCTCCCATCTTCTCTTTACTTAATTTTCCATGATGGCTAACCATGGTCATATCATAATCAAACATGGAATGAATGTTCAATCATTAAAAATATGGGAAAACATTTTCAAACATAATCATGCATCACATATCATCATCAACTATAGTTAAGTGCCATTTTCCTTAGATAACTAAAGACAATATTGTCAATTATAGTCAACTAAAGTCAATGGAGATCAAGAAAACTTGACTTAGTCAACCATAGTACATCAAAGGTAGCCATGATTTACTAATTCTATCTGCCCACATCTACACTCAACCATCACAACCGCATTAGTATTGTTTGATATGCATTAATCAACACCATTACTTTTTTAGGGTGAAAAATGGTGTATATCAAACTTTCAATTTGGTTGTGAGAGACTTAGATATCTCTTAAAAATAGACTAGTGAATATATATATATATATATATATATATATATATTTTCACTTTTTTTTATGTGTCTATCAACGCAACAATATTATATTATCAACCTTTACAACAAAAGTACAAAAATATCTTGAAGAGCCCTGTGGCTTCATGAAGACTAGAGTTGAGAGCAAGGGATGTCGGAGAAAGAATTAGATATAAACATACAACCATTATTTCTCAGAGGCTTCACAACTGTATATCGCAAAAATATGGAAAAAAAGACAACGACCCTAAGAGTCTCATGTCACGGAGGGTAGTGAGGATGAAGTCCAGGAGGAACTACCTGGAATCCATTTCATCCATACATATGTAAGTCGATGTGTTGTACTTGGGACTCGACGTCCCACAAACCATCATTGAGGCATCTCTAGTTCCTTCGGATGGTCTCGAGCTGATGTAGAGTCTCATTGAGGATGAACTTAATTTCATTCGTAAAGGCTACCAATTAATTTGATTCTTCATAACAGTTCTCCCTTATGATGTCCATGTTGGCCTCAGACACCTCTTAGTTGTTCAACAATTGTTTCTAGCATGGCTGGAGCCTCCACTCTACCTAAATACTTCCCCAGGACAACGCAACCTTACTCTCTCATTTGCCACTAACAACATACTCATAAGGAGAACTTGGATCGCTCGCTTGATGGCGAAACCCGAAGAACTCTTACTAGAATTACCAAGGGGAACACTAACGCTCTGAGGGAATCGTCGCTTACACACACCCAACCAGACACAAGCCCTCCCACAAACTCCCCATTATAACTCTATAATTGTTTCCAAACCTCACCTCCTACCAAGCCTTTTCCACCAACACCCTTCAAAAACCCTTAGTGAATATTTTTCCTCCAGCACATCATAACTAGAACAGGGGAAGGAGGATAGAAATTCGCAAGCCACAAGCACACCCGCAACACACCCAAAACAATGATAGTCACAAACAAGTAGCAACTAGCCAATGTCTTGAAGTTCGCCTCACAACTGGTTCTGCCACCACCCTCGGGTGTTTTTTCCTGAGGGGCACAATAAAAAAATAGAACCACCACAAACCATGAGTACCCTCTAGAGAATTCTCTTCAAAATGTGAACGATTCAACATACTACGCCACCCAGTCCAGAGTACAAGCAACGTTTTCACTTTACAACTGAATTTATAGCTTGAGAGAGGAGAGACACCTCCAAATGAACCAGGATCCCATATGAAGGCACAATAGCCCTTCTAAGAAGCGAAAAAAACATTATTCAAAGATTCCACAGAATCAAATCTACCCTATGGATCTATCCAAATTGTGTGGCCTTCAATGTTACCATCTGCTACCCTACACTCTGAATTCATCACCCAAGATACAACAATTGTTACACTAACATTGTTGCACAATGTAACACACATAGGCAGGTCTCAAGAGTTATGCGAGTCACCATCCCGTGATGCCACATTAATCAGTATCCTTCAATCACCTACACCGTTCCTCGTGGGATTTACTCCGAGGTGCTCTCGCTAGGTGTTTGGTGACCCCATTAGGGGGAATTAAAATAAATATTAAAATTGTATTTTTTATATATTTTTTAGATTAAAATTTATTTTATTATCATTTGGAATTTGAGATTTTTAGTTAGTTATAATAACACAATTTTTTGCGAAGTGAATTATGTATTAGATTTTATAACATATAAGAATTGAAATGGTATTAGAAAATATTGTTATATTAAAATTGGTATAAACTCAAAGCTATTGTTAAGATGGTGGAATGAAAACTATTAGTTCACAAAAATCTATTGAGAGCTCTACATTAACCAAATTAATTTAGAAATACAAATACAATAAGTTATGTATCAAGATAGGAAAAATATGTTGGAAACATAATACTTCATTCAAGTAAATATCTCAACCTCACGCCAATCTACCATAGGTCTCAACATCCTCCTAAATAATAGAAACAAAAAAAAAGTCCAAGATGAAATGTTTGAAGAAGCAAAACCATAGAATTCAAAGCTCTCATACCAAATTGTATGCAACCACCTCAGAAAATAGAAGAAAGAATAGATGAACGAATTAAAAATTATTCTCTTCGAGGGGAGAACCTCCTTTAAATTACATAAATGAACAATTCTTAGATGATTAAAATGATGAAACCTCCTTTATATATATAATAGTCTAAGGGGTCACAATATAATCAAAGCTGACATAACTATAATAATATAAGGGAATACCATTAACAATAGTGGGCTTCTAAGTATAGCAATAATAAAAATATGGGGAGTACATGGGCACATTAAAAACAAGGGGTGTATACTAATAATAACAATAAGGGGATACACTAGTATTATAGAGACCTAACATCATCACCGATGAAAAAAAAAAAAACCTATAAGATTAAGCATGAGAAAACTATAGAAGAAGCTAAAATAGTGAACAATCTCAAGGGGATCAAAGTCCCCATGTGGGGTTATACAAGACATGCTCAATATGAGATAAACGTGTAATTCTATTTCACGTTGTCTAGGTTATACAGAGGAATAACGAACCGACATACATGGATAAGGTAGGCACAATATTGATTGGGATCATCTTCTCTATTTATTAGTTGTTGTCAAATATATATATGGTGTGGAGAATATACTACTTATTTTTAGTCTTATATTCATTTTGAGATAAAGAGAGGAATCATTGGACCAATAACATTGGTAGAGGAGATGGTATCCATGTCTAATATCATTAAGTGAATATGATAACCTCCTGTGTGATATTCTAGGATCATTATATATATTTGAAAGTGGAGTACCTAATTTCACGAGTCACATGAAACACCTGCTCAAAAAAAAGACTCCTAGTTACAGGATACACTGGGTTAAGGTGAACACCAGGATACACTGGGTTAAGGTGAACACCACACATTAGACAAATTTTTCATGTCACCTAAGGGGAGGAGTTTGAAGGATTCCATTCTTCATTTTACTTTAACAAATCACAACAAACTCTTACTCTCCAGGACGTAAATACAAAAGGTAAGAATCCACGGGGGAAACTCCTAGGTGGAATAATTCCAATTAACCTATCATTTCCTAAAAGCTATGTCCATTACAAACATTATGAAATTGATTCAAACCATGAGACTTTGGTTGAGGTTTAAGTCCATAGAAGCACCCTATAGAGAAAGTAAATTAATAAAAATTAGTAGATTTTTATCAGAATATATAAAAGGAGTTGCAAGCACAAGAAAGTCTTTGTGCTAAAACATAGGAGAGTGTGTTGAGGCATTCTAGAACTGGTGCTGCCTATCAAGGATGTGCGACGAGATTGTGATATAGGATCCTCATCTAAGTCATGAATAATTGTGAAGGTTCCAATCACTAGCGAATGATATCCCCTACGGAGTGGCTAGGAATAAGAAGATTTCATTTCAATGACTAAGGCTAGACAGATTGGAGATGCAACTTTCAATATTTTGACTTTGTACTATACAAAATTACAATTGAAGATATTAAAGATAGGCAGAGTTGTATTATTGTCATGATGTAGGTTTTGTTGCATCATGATCTGGAAAAATCATATGTAATAACTCATTGGGATTCCAAATAGTTTGTCCTGATTGACTTTGGCCTTATTTCACATCTGAACTTCAAGAAGATAAGTTCATGGAGTTGTATAGTTTTGCAGAGAGAATTTTTTTCAATGAATTCTTCTAAAAGGAAATTTATGGAAAGGGTTATTGCTTCCTATAAAAAATCAGTAAAGGAGTGGTAAACTATGTTGACATTTGAAACAATCTTTGAAAATGAATGCTAGATAATTTTCCTTTCAGAGATTATCAACACATTAGTAAATTGAACATAGGAGTTGTACCTTAAGATGATGATTTTATGAAGGAGGGCATTCATGGTCAGTTTTTTCTTCATATGCAAAGTTTTTATCTACAAACATTATGAAAGTAACATGCATAATTGTTTCCAACTTTACATTTTGACTCGTAGTGTATCAGCAGAATGTGGTGTTATCTATTGAGACCTCGACAACCCTGAATTTGTGAAACAGTTGTCAAAATCCCAACTTCTAGCTTCAGCTGTACATGAAAATGAAATGACCTTTCACGTGTTAGCAAAAATTACTACTATTCTTGTTGTATGGAGCATAAATGGTGGTTTATTACCTAAATACTTGACATTATCACAATTACCTTAAAATTTTATCATTTGAGTAAGAAGTTAAATTCTTTCAGATTGGATGGAATCAAATTGGTATATAACTAGTCATCAAAGTGTTCTTAGTTTATGCTGATTCTAGAGCCCTTAAAATCCAAAATCAGCGTACTATGTTTGAGGACTAAATTTTTGGCTAAAGTTGGTGGATCTGTGATTAAGTAGGAAGGAACAACAAGTGAATTAAAGAAATTACTTACGACTGCTCCCATTTTGAGGGCGCCTTCCATTTCAATAATCGGTCAAGATATTGTAATAAAAAAAACTCCCGAAGGGAAACCACTTGCCATTTTTGATTGATCAGAGTTTAAAAAAATTGAAAGACAATGGTCCCAGAACTGAAATTTCCGGATTTGAAATCTCACTGAGGCGGATTTAATAGAAATTCCGCATCACACTCAGCTGTCCGTACGAGTGCCCAAAATCGGACGCGGAAAATTCATAAGGCAGATTTAAAAGAAATTTCGCGTCACAATTTTGGTGACGTCAGCAAAATTTTTTGGCACCCGAAATCATTTTTCAATCCAGTTGAATGTTTTGTGAAGTCCGGCAGAAAAGGTCTCGTGAAGGTTTTGAATAAGTTCGTTAAAGATTTTTGGTTATGATTTAATATATGTTATATATATATATATTAAAACATTTTAGTGGGCCCTCAACGAAGTTTTTCAAATATAGATTTGTTTTTTTTGTATTACATGATTCAAACACATATATAATATATGTGCGTTGAAAAATGAGGCCATGGGCCATGCCATTGTAAAATCGTTTTGGTTTTATTTTGTAAAACGGTTTTAGTTTTAAATTTTTTTTGTTTTATGTTTATATGTCGTGACATATAAAAAGATAAAAAGGCCTGTGTGCTTTGATGCATTGTAAGTTTTATTTTTACACACAGCAGAAGTGTAAAACAGAATTTTGAATGGCATAGCAGTGCATTCATTTTTTTTGAGAGACAGAGTATTTTTCCAACACACAGCAGTGAGTTGTAAATGCACAGATAGAGTGAAATTTTAGAGTGAGTTTTGTGTTGAACTGTGTTTTGAAGCAGTCAAAGTTTCTGTGTATTCCCTCAGTCAGAGGAGATTTTGTAACCAAGTTTTTTTTTAAGTTTAATGAAATAGTTTTTAGAGTGAAAACTCTGTCTCCAGTGAAGAAATGAAGAAATTTTTAATATTTTCTCTGTGTTGAAGAGGAGAGTTTTATTCTCCATTGTTGTTCTGGAATTTTAAATATTTCAACATGGTATCAGAGCTAGTCCAGGCTCTTTGAAGATCAAAGAAGCTGAAGGAAAGGAGTTCTTTGTTGCAGCAGCTTCTCCAACAGTGTGAAGACTCAGTCAAGAAGAATCCAAAGGTATTTCTCTATACAGATTTTGTGTTACTGTTGTAGAACAGTCAGTTATTTTAAATACACAGTCAAGTGTTTTTTGAATCATAGTTAAGAGTGCAGCATGGCTGGAGCCAGCACTGGTATGGGTATGGGAAATATCCACCTCCCACAATTTAATGGGAAAAATTATGACTACTGGTCAATAACTATGAGAGCTCTATTTGTCTCCCAAGACTTATGGGAATTTGTTGAGGATGGCTTTGAAGAGCCAGCAGATGAAGAAGAGTTTGAAGATTTAACTCAGGCAGAAAGAGAGTTGCTGAAGAGCAATAGGAAGAAAGACTCCAAAGCTCTCTTCTTATTGTATCAGGCAGTGCATGAGAGTGTGTTTCCAAGGATAGCAGCAGCTAAGAGATCCAGAGACGCATGGGAAACTCTCAAGACAGCCTATCAAGGCATGGAAAAAGTAAAGACAGCAAAACTTCAGTTGCTGAGGAGAGACTTTGAGACTCTCTGTATGAAAGAGTCAGATACTATTGACTCATTCTTCACTCATGTGATTGGAATGGTCACACAAATAAAATCTCATGGAGAGACTCTTGAAGACAAGAGGATTGTGGAAAAACTCTTGAGGAGTCTACCCTCAAGATTCGATGTGATTGTCACCACCATAGAGGAGACTAAGGATCTCACAAAGTTCACAGTGGATGAGCTACATGCATCACTGATGACTCATGAGCAAAGATTGGGTAGAAGTGAAAACTCATCTCTGGAACATGCCTTTAAGACCCAAATGTCTTTCGGAAGAGGAAGAGGGCAAGGCAAAGGAAACAAAAGAGGAAGAGGCAGAAGCCAAAACAGAGGTGGAAGGAACAGTCCAGCAAATGGTCAAGGAAGGGGCAGCAATCCAAATCAGCATCAAGGCCAAGGTAGCAGCCAGCAGAGTGGTCAGCAGAATGCTCAAGGACAGAGGTATGATAAGTCCAATGTCCAATGTCACTATTGTAAAAAATATGGTCATTATGCTAATGAATGTAGAAAGAAACAACATGATATGGGAAATAGAACTAGTGCAAATTTCACTAGAGAAAATATCAACCAAGATAATTTGTTTTTGGCTTGTAATATGGCTGAAGAAAAGAATGAGGATTTATGGTTTCTAGACTCCGGTTGCAGTAACCATATGATAGGAAACTTAGCAATGTTTTCTATGCTAGATGAGAGTGTGAAGTCACAAGTCACACTAGGAACTGATAGCAAAGTTTCTGTTATGGGAAAAGGAAATGTAAATGTTTTAACAAGGAAAGGTGCAAAGAAATCCATAGCAGATGTGTATTATGTTCCAGGAATGAAGTGTAACCTCTTAAGTATTGGACAACTTGTTCAAAAGGGGTATAATGTATTTTTTGAGGATGATGTTTGTACCATCATGGACAAACCACCCAACAAACAATGTATTGCTGAAATAAAAATGACAAGGAACAGGATGTTCCCTCTTAGAATGAGAGCAGATTTGAAGAATGAAGAAAAGATAGCAGCAGTGACACAAGAGGCTATCCAAAGCGAACCAAAAGATGAAAATTGGTTGTGGCACTTGAGATTTGGACATATCAACTTTGGAGGTCTTAATTTGTTGAACAGAAAAGGAATGGTAAGAGGTTTACCATTGATAGAGAAGCCGGACAGCCTTTGTGAAGGTTGTATCTTGGGGAAACAACACAGAGAAAGTTTTCCTTCCGGGAAAAGCATAAGGGCAAAGGCACCCTTAGATATTGTCCACTCAGATTTGTGTGGACCGATGCAAACTCCATCGCTTGCTAGCAGCCACTACATGTTAACATTCATAGATGATTTTACAAGAAAAACTTGGGTTTACTTTTTGAAAAACAAAAGTGAAGTGTTTGAAAGATTCTGCAATTTCAAAGCACTTGTGGAAAACCAAAGTGGGCTGCACATCAAAGTCCTAAGGACTGATAGAGGAGGTGAGTATATCTCTAAATATTTTCTACATTTTTGTAGAGAAAATGGTATTCAAAAGCAGTTTACAACTAGATATACTCCGCAGCAAAATGGAGTAGCCGAAAGGAAGAATAGAACCATAATGGACATGGTGAGGAGTATGTTAAAGGAAAAGCATTTGCCTAATGATTATTGGGCTGAAGTTGTACATTGTGCAACATACATTTTGAATAGGTGCCCTACAAAAGCAGTGATGAACAAAGTGCCGGAAGAGGCATGGAGTGGCACAAAGCAAAGTGTCACACATATGAAGGTTTTTGGATGTGTGGCTTATGCACACATACCGGATCAGCTAAGGAAGAAGTTGGATAGCAAGGGGGGAAAATGTATTTTCATTGGATACAGTGAGGAATCCAAGGCCTACAGGTTATATAACCCATCCACCAAGAATTTTATTGTGAGCAGAGATGTTCAGTTTATTGAGGAGGAAGCTTGGGATGGAAGCATAGAGAAAACAATGAATGTTAAACATTGTTTATCTCATGATGAAGATGATGATGAATTGGCTGAAATACATCCCCAAACAGCAGCACCAACACAAGAGAAGCAAGAGACACCCTTGAGAAGAAATGAGAGTTCTTCTCCAAGCACACCACAAGGAGGAAATTCAAGTGCTTCTTCAAGCATTTGTACACCTAGTGAAAGAGGTAAGAAGTTCAGAAATTTGAATGACATTTATGCACAAGAGGCAGCAAATGAAGGTATCAATTCTTTGTTAGCTTTATATTGTCATGTTGAAGACCCTATCCACTTTGAAGAAGCTATTAAGGAAAAGAAATGGATAGAAGCTATGGATGAGGAGATTAATGCCATAGAAAGAAACAAGACTTGGGATTTGGTTGAACTCCCGAAAGGTAAAGATGTCATTGGAGTTAAATGGGTCTACAAGACCAAGAGTAATGCTGAAGGAAAAATAGAGAGACACAAGGCAAGGCTTGTTGTCAAAGGGTATAAGCAAAAGCATGGGATAGATTATGAGGAAACTTTTGCACCGGTTGCTAGAATGGAAACCGTGAGAGCAGTGCTATCCATAGCAGCACAAAACAAGTGGAAAGTTTACCAAATGGACGTGAAGTCAACATTCCTAAATGGAGTGTTAATGGAAGAGGTTTACATTGAACAACCTCTCGGTTATGAAAAGAAAGGCCAAGAGCACAAAGTGTGCAAGTTGAAGAAAGCTCTTTATGGGCTGAAGCAAGTGCCAAGAGCGTGGTACAGTAGGATAGATTCCTATCTACTGGAAAATGGATTTGAAAAGTGTGAGGGAGAACCCACCCTCTACATCAAAGAAAAGGATGGTAAAATTTTGATTGTAGTTTTATATGTTGATGATGTTATTTTCACAGGTAATGATGATTACCTTATTGAAAATTTTAAAACAGTCATGAAAGAAGAATTTGAAATGACTGACATGGTTTTGTTGAAATACTTCTTAGGAATAGAAGTAGAACAAGATGAAAATGGGATTTTTATCTCACAGGAAAAATATGTTAATGAAGTGCTTGAAAGATTTAATATGCAGGAGAGAAAAACAGCGATCACTCCCACAGTGATGGGATTAAAACTCAGCAGAGAGGACAACAGCAAGGATTTTGATCCTAGCTTGTATAAGAGCATAGTTGGCAACCTCATGTATTTGACTGCAACTAGGCCCGACATAATGCATGCTGTTAGCTTAATTTCCAGATTTATGGAGAAGCCAAAGGATGCACATTGGCAGGCAGCGAAGAGAATTCTGAGGTATGTTAAAGGTACAAAAAGGTTTGGTATTTTATATACTGCTT
The DNA here is from genome assembly GCA_034641835.2 of Pinus albicaulis. Classification (NCBI taxonomy): domain Eukaryota; kingdom Viridiplantae; phylum Streptophyta; class Pinopsida; order Pinales; family Pinaceae; genus Pinus; species Pinus albicaulis. The sequence goes on from CM076574.1 coordinate 1,086,761,007, forward strand.
CAGAAAATTCAGATTTAGTTGGATACACTGACAGTGATTGGGCTGGAAGTGTAGATGATCGGAAGAGCACTTCCGGTTATGTTTTTCACATGGGTTTAGGAGCTATTTCATGGGCTTCTAAAAAACAACCCATTCTTAGGAATAGAAGTATAACAAGATGAAAATGGGATTTTTATCTCACAGGGAAAATATGTTAATGAAGTGCTTGAAAGATTTAATATGCAGGAGAGCAAAGCAGCGATCACTCCCACAGTGATGGGATTAAAACTCAGCAGAGAGGACAGCAGCAAGGATTTTGATCCTAGCTTGTATAAGAGCATAGTTGGCAGCCTCATGTATTTGACTGCAACTAGGCCCAACATAATGCATGCTGTTAGTTTGATTTCCAGATTCATGGAGAAGCCAAAGGATGCACATTGGCAGGCAGCGAAGAGAATTCTGACATATGTTAAAGGTACAAAAGGGTTTGGTATTTTATATACTGCTTCAGAAAATTCATATTTAGTTGGATACACTAACAGTGATTGGGCTGGAAGTGTAGATGATCGGAAGATCACTTCCGGTTATGTTTTTCACATGGGTTCAGGAGCCATTTCATGGGCTTCTAAAAAGCAGCCCATTGTAGCATTGTCTACAACAGAGGCAGAATATGTGGCAGCTACAGCAGCAGCGTGTCGAGCAATTTGGATGAGGAGGATGTTAAGAAGTTTGTGCCAAGAGCAGGTAAAAGTAACAGTGATTTATTGTGAAAATATCTCAGCTATTGCATTATCGAAGAATTCTGTGTTTCACAAGAGAACGAAAGACATTGACACAAAGTTTCATTACATCAGAGAATTGGTAAACGATGGTGAAATTGTTTTGGAACACTGCAGAACTCAGGAGCAGTTTGCAGACATTCTGACCAAGCCATTGGGGCAGAAGAATTTTGAGGTTTTGAGGAAATGTCTGGGTATGACTGATAACCCAGCAGCTGAAAGTAAGGGGGAGTGTTGAAAATTACTTTCCGCTGTTCAATGTACAGGAAGCTGCCTTCTATTTCCAGTGATCAGTCAAGATCGCAGTATGAAAAAAACTTTGCAGATAGCCGCTTGCTAAAAAGAGTGAGCAGTCAACTTCATCACTGTATTGTTTGTTTTTTTTTGAAACAGAGAAAATTTAACAGCAAACTCGGCTCTAAAAAGTTTAGGCTAGATTTGTGAGAAATTTCGCATCACAATTTTCCTCCATACGACTGCCCAAAATCAGACACGGGAAAACTCATAAGGTAGATTTAATAGTTATTTCGCGTCACAATTTTGGTGACGTCAGCAGAATCTTTTGTGACCCGAAATCGATTGAAAGATGGTTTAATTTCTTGTTTGAAGTCTGAGTTCAATACGTGGTCAAAGTTCTTTTAATATTTGTTTTAAAAATCGTGTGTACAGTCCACATATATGTATATATATGTTTTACATATATATCATATGCACGTTTCAAAAAAGGGAGGCCGTGGGCCATAGTCAAATCGTTTTTTTTATTTTAGTTTTTCATTTTATTTCTATTAAAAATTTGTTTTTATTTTTATATGTTGTGGCATATAAAAAGAAGTTAAATGAAAAGGCCTGTGTGCATTATTTTGTATTGTAAGTTTTAAATTTTTACACAGTAGAGTAAAAAAAAGTTTGAATTGCACAACAGTGCGTTCATTTTTTTTTGGAGAGACAGAGTATTTTTCCAACACACGGACATAGTATTTTTCCAACACACGGCAGTGAGTTGTAAATGCACAAATAGAGTGAAATTTTAGAGTGTGAGTTTTGTTTTAAACTGTGTTTTGAAGCAGTCAAAGTTTCTGTGTATTCCGTCAGTCAGAGGAGATTTTGTAACCAAGTTTTTGAAGTTTAATGAAATAGTTTTTAGAGTGAAAACTCTGTCTCCAATGAATTTTTTTTTAATATTTTCTCTGTATTGAAGAGGGGAGTTTTATTTTCCATTTATTGTTCTGGAATTTTAAATATTCCAACAATAAATACACGTTACAGCGCTATACTTCTACACAAGCAACTACACTAATACATCGTTTCGTTTATGATCAGCACATTTTCATACTAAATTACAGTTATCGTTTCCTTATATCTTGCAAGTGAAGATGAAGGCTAGCCCAGTCCTAATTTCAGTTGTCTTAGTTTTTGCAACTATTCTTGGGTCTGCTTACTCTGCTGATCCGGATCCCGTTAGAGATTTGCGACGGGATTGAGTAACTTCACTCTGCGTAACATTTTCAAGAATGGAGAAGTTAGTAGCGATACCGGTGGGATTCGAGCTGCAACCAATCCTCAAAACTTTCTTGCAGTCCGGTAATATATTCAATATATTCTTGCAATTGATATTCACATATTGTTTGCTTGTAGATGCACAATATTTGTTATATATTTTGCTGGTATAGCCAACATAGATTTTGTTGATATATAATTAATGGTTTTAAATGATTTGACAGAACACAAGGGCTATCTATAGTGAGGTTCAAAATTGTTCCGTGTGGAAGCAACCTTCCACATACACATCCCAGAGCTTGAGAAGTTCTCTCCCTTTTATCAGGCGGACCCCTTCAAGTTGGCTTTGTTGATACCACTGGTAATATAACCTTATTAAGAATACCATGATTTATATTCTCTTATTATGTATATATGATCTGCTCATTCAAATTGATTTGCTGCAAATTAATTAATTAGGAGCGTCACACATTGATGGTTCTCCATTTTGAACTCAACGTTGGAAGCGTGGAAGCTGAGTATTTGTCGGCACTTAACAGTGAAAATCCTGGAACTTTGGTATCCCTTCATCCCACCAATTATATCTTCATTATAATTTCAAACCTAGTGCTGCAATATATTTCAGATGGTTATTCATTATGTAATGTCATGCCCTCTAATATTTTTTAATATTGTATGAATGATATGATTTCAGACGAGCACCGAAGCTTTATTTCATATTCCGGTGAGAGCGCTGGCAACATCGTTGAACCTGAACCAGAAGACAGTAAAATGGTTGAATTCAACAGTGCCCCGATACGCTCCTCGTCTGAAGAAAACTGCAAACAGTGGTTGTGTCCCCGGCAGAGATATTACCACAGCCTTTTAGTCAGCATTATCATGCCTTATAATTTGCTGGAATAAACCACGCCAACACGTAGGCGATCATGTAGCCAGAATGACTCTTGGCTTTCGAAATTCAAATAATAATAATGGTGTAGTAAAATATAAAAATGATTATTATGATGTAAAAATAAATGCTTTATGATTGTGGATTTCAACGTTGGTTTGGTTCATGTCGAACCCTGAATACCGCACAACTAGATCTTCCATAATCGCTTTTACGTTTAGTTATGGTTTACAGAGGGAAGAGAATAAAATATAAAATTAGCAATTGTTTCAAAAGGTGTAAAGAGATGTCTATGTGGTTGTTAAATTGGTTTTTTTAATTTTTGTTTCAAGTAATGATTGTTATATTAGATTTTAATATTTTAGGTTTCTTTTACAACAATAAAAAATAAATAAATTAGAAATTGTTTCACAAGGTGCAAAGAAATGCTTATATTAAATTTTAGTAATTTAAGATTTTTTTTATTTTTTATTTTTTTAATTCTATGTAATTTGGATTAGCTAGCTAAAAAAACAGACTTATAACATAGCTTCAAATATATTTTGAAATTTTTAAAGTTTACATTTTATTTATATATAAATAAAAATGGTTCAATGAATCCTTGTCATATGCTTATTGGTCTCATACTCGATGGCTCATGATTGTGAAGAAGTAGAGGACCAAAGTAGTATACTTCCCTAGAAAAAATGGACAAACAAAAAACTACTTTAAAATAGTGTTGTACACCAGGTGTAATACTCTGTTGAAATCATTAAAAGATAATAGATCTACAATAATCTCTTATGATCTCTTGAACAAATGAGATTTGAATACAACAATGTGGACATAAGTATAATATAATTGCAATAATATAGCTCATTCTTTATGAACATTCTAATCACCTAAAAAAATCTAATTGACAATCTTTTATATATAATATATATATAAAAAAAAAATGTATAATATAAAACTATAATTAAAGTTTTATTTAAAATACAAATTAATAAAAATAATAATTAAAAATATTATTTTAAATTAAAAACAATGAAAATATAACAAAATTTTCAATTTTTTAAAAACATTGTTCAAACATAAAAATAATAACAAGAATTTCAAATTTCAAATTTATTTGGTCCACCTTGAATGACCTATATGTTTATGGTATATCATATGTGCCATTTCCACTCACATTTACATGAGAAATCAATTTCACATTCATTATATATATATATATGAAAAGGTGCACACTTATTTTAATATACTAATTTCATAAAATTTAGCTATATGAAATGTAAAGTCTCATATTTAATATACTAAATAAAAAACACACAATGAGGAAAAAAATAAAAAATAAAAGTAAGACTACACACTTTGGTTGTCTCAAACCATTGAGAGCTAGAATGCACATCAGTTAGTAAATCATGAGAAAAAAAAAATGAATCATATTTAAAAATCAGCATTCTCTATATTTCCATAAAACAAAATTAAAATAACCCTATCAAATTTACTAAACCTAATGCCCATAGTGGTGAAAATTTCAAATCAATAGCTAAACTACATAAACCATAATGTAAACGAGGTAAATCAAAACATTTAAAAACACTCAATTTTAACCCAACCAATAAAAATAGACCTTACAATGACAAATGACATACAACCTTGTATTTTGAAGATGTAGCATGAACCAAAATTGTGTAATTTCAAAGAATATTCAAAACAAATAATTACTAAAACTGATAACTTAGACCAAAATCCATTGATTTGTTTTTACTTTTTTTGGAGATAGTATATTTGAAACAACAAAATTTTAGATACAGCGTTTCAAGCATGAAGATATTAATTAATCAAGTCTTGCATGTTGCAAATTGGACCTATCTCAGTGCAACTATTTGACTACTAAGTTTACGAAGGCATACATACTCTACCCCTCCAGTTTTGAGAACCCCTAACCTCTTTGGAGAAAACACATGGACTTAAACCCACTCAAACTATATAGTTATGGCTTTAAGTAAAATAATTAAAATATAGAATATTGAATAAATTTTTTTAATAAATTCTTTGCTAAATTAAATAATTTAAGATGTTAAATATAAATCATTTCAATCTTTTTCTCTTAATAAATTAAATTAATTAATTAAGAAAGTAATTTAATATATATATATATATATATATATATATATATATATATATATATATATATATATATTATTAATAATTAAATGCGTACATATTCTTAATCACTCAAAACTATTAATAATATAAATATTAAATATTAAAAAATTAATAATGTTTTAAATATTTAATTTAATTAAAATTAATTATAAAATTACTATTTTCTTACAAAAATAAATTTATTATTATGTAATATATTTATTATAATTTTTTAATTAATCAAGAAAAAATAAATATAATCGCATAAGTAAACAAAGTAATGAATTGTGTTTCCTCATAAATATTTTTATCACTTACATTACATCACTTTATATACATATATAAAACTTAATATTAGTTCACTATGTAAATGTAAATATTACATTTAAAGTTAATAATATAAATAATAATTACACCGAAGAAGTTTTTTATTCTATGAGCTTTCTTATATGTCTAACATCGTTCATTGCAACAAATCATAGTCCCTCATGTTCGTCCTCCTTCGTCGGAAACTTACACGTTCGCTAACACACTCACTACTGCTCACATAAGTTGGACACTTATGGTCCTTAGCAGATCTTCAAGTTTTAACGCTACTCAAACAACACTTCACTATTTGTTCAAACCTCCACCGGTCCTTCACTTCATAGGCCACACGCTCCATTTGACATGTTTGCCACACCACAACCGTAAATAGCACCCACAAGGCATGTGGGTGCTATGTCTCTCGGACTCAAAACATGTCATGTAATCCTCTTCAATGGTAGAGATGAGGTGTTACCGGATGATTATGAAAGGTTGCTCGGGGCTTAAAAATTATTATCAATTTAAGAATATAATAAAGCATGTGGGTTTTCTCCAATGTACTATATTAGATATTATTTTTGGGATTTTGGGGCTTGTACCAGGTAACCACGTAAGGTCACTCATCCCAAAATTCCTCTGGCTCAAGCGTGCTTAACTATGGAGCTTTTCCCCACAATCAAGCCCACTTAGCTTGCTACCTCATTTGCAGTAGCAAGCTAAGTGGGCTTGATTGTGGGGGAAAAACTCTATAGTTAAGGGCACTTGAGCCACACGAGTTTTGAGATGGGTGACCTCCTCGAAAGTCCTGGTTACCGGGTGCAAGCCCCAAGCGATGATTGACGCTATCTGATTCATTTCACTAGTTTCAATCCCACTTCTTCACTCATGTGAGCATCACCCAATGCAATGAGTGCTAAGTGGACTATTCAAAAATCATGAGATCAAATTAATCAACTACCTCTCATGGAAATGGTCATAGATGAATGACTTACTTAAAGCAGTTGAATCCCAAAAATGAGATCAAATATAATAAAAGTAAATAGCATGGGGTAATCTATTTATATTTAACATGGAAAAATATAAAAACAATCCTACCTCTCATGAAAATAGTTATAAATGAATGACTTACTTGACATAGTTGAATCCCAAAAAAATATCAAATATAATAAAAATAAAGAACATATGATAATCTATTTATATTTAACATGAAAAAATATAAAAACAATCTATTTATATTTATATTTGAAAATATTTATTTTTCTTAGATTTAAAATCTAAAATCAAAATGAATTTTATATAACTTCACATTACTCAAACACTATGAAAAGTCTCGTCCCGCTTGTGAAATTACAAACCTAAACATCTTCATCACCTAATATAAACATAAACATTTTCATCACTCACATCATTTCCTTCGAGGTAGTCTCCTCACATAAATATCGATGACCAGGTAGACTTAGTTGAAAATGAGGAAGTCAATAGTATCCTTCTTCAAAGGAAAAAAAGACCCCATTGACGAATCCCCTTCCAAATTTTTGATCTACATAAATAAATACTATTATTAATGACAACATTGATGAAGATTCGAATCCTTTAGAGAATTAGTTTATAAAGCACATAGGTAAATATGTCAAACTAACAAAATAATGTTGTTGACTATAATTTTTAAAGTAGAAAGAGAGTCAATACCATATATATAGATGAAAAACATATTGAAGTGAACATGGATATTGATATTTACCAAACAACTGGTCAATTTAATTAAATATAATATTCAAACGGCCATAATAATCAACCAATTAGTTCTTAAACACCCCATTCACCATTTGAAGCAAATACCCCACTTGAATCTTCAAAAATAAGAATGGAACTAAGTCATATCCCTCTCTATGAAGGATACGAGGATCCTAAAAGACCCGGGTTCATCTATGGAAAGTTATGGAAAGCACAACGTATTGCTGATGATGATATGAAAAATTCCAAGTTCATGAGCAGCCTTAGAAAGAAAACCCTTACTTGGTTAACCAATTTCACAAAGATCAAGCTCGAACCAAATCCCAAATCAAAGATGGTTTCCTCGCATTCTTTAGCACCCAAGATGTTCAACATCTCTTTGCAAAAAAAATCAAATAGATCAAAAAGCATTCCAAAGAAATAGTTTAGGAGTATGATAAAAGATTTAAATATAGGGTAAATCAAATTAATTACAATATATACAAGAATCTCTTTGTTCAATGGTATGCAACTAGATTACTTGGAAAAAAAACCATTGTGAATGCATGGCATAAGCACATGTGGAGAAGCATTGAAGAAGTCCTAGAATGTCGATACGAATAATGAATTCTCATTGATTTCTTCATTAAAAGAAAAATTAAAATAAATTTGGAACAATTGTAAAAAATAATTTCAAAAATTTGTAGTTCAATTAAATGGAATTTAGTGTACCAATTGTATGAACGAAGGGAATATGAAAGCCAATTGCAAATTTGTAGATTCCTTTGAACAAAAAAAATCCATCAAGTGAAACTCAATTTATATTCTAAAATATGTCAAATGTTGATGAACCACAGTAGTAGTAGATATTTTCCCTATAATCTAAAAAATCTAAAACTAAAGTGGTACACGATATGTGAGGAAGAGACATATTCCACCTAGCAATGTCAATCAAATGAATAGAATAAACCAAATTACATACAGTTTATCACAAATAACTGGGTGACTACTTAATCAACACTAACATGCAAGGTGGAAAAAGAAACTATGGCTATCAGAATGGTTGAAGATATCAAGAAGATGCGTGATCCGAGTGGAAATTTGTGGCTATCCACCTTTTCCCTCAAATCACCATGACCAATAAATGTAGTATATCAATATTCGAGATGGCCATTGGTTGTGTAATGTTATGCTCTCTCGTACCATATTATATTCTATAAGTGGTTGATTTCAGACCTGCAACAAGATACTATATATATATTAAATTGAGGTGAGGTTGAAAATAAATAAATATTCGTGAGATATTTAAATATTCTACAAAATGTGAGCATCACAATTCAATTTCATTCTAAATGAAAATTTCAAATTTTCAAATTTGAAATGAGATATGGGATGGAATTATATGTTTCACATCTATGTATAACAACCTTGGTGATCCAATTTTTATTTACTTTTAATTTTTGTTTCTTTTAAATAAATATATGTTTGAATTATATATATATATCAACGTATTGAAGTAAATGATGATGGTATGCTTATTTAACATATTTTTATAAGAAACTTGAATATGCTATAATAAAAATAAAATCTAAAAAGAATGAATTAAATTTTGTTATGTCAGCGCTAACGCGGTGACATATATGATCGGTCGACTTGTATTGTTTAGTTTGTACATTGAAATGTTTTTTATTCCTAAAATTTTTTTAGGTTGAACTTTAGTTTTTGTTTAAATTTTTTTATATGACATCATCGGGACACTGGCCTCGAGGGCTGCCTATCAGCTGCTGTGTACGACTATTTATTTCCCCGTCCTAGTGTCATCCGTCATTACAAAATAGCCATGGGAAAAATTAATTGTGCAATCCCATATTCTCACTTTAATTTGCGCGGAGTTAGGAGCAGAGGTGTCGGGGTAATCACTCGGAGGGTTTTTTGCGGAAGATTTCTAGAGTTTGGAAAGAAAATATTGTCGGTGTTAGTGAGAGTAACATATTTCAAAATTGGAGGGTTAAGCTGTGAAGGGTCAAATTTTGAAAGTTAGAACTTTGAGAAACTTTTTCTAGGTTTTCTAGATTTTGGGCAAATATTACATTCCCAAATTCCTAGAATTTTCTTGGTAGTCTTCTTGATTACATTCCCAAAGCTTCTTGGTAGGGGTAAATAAGTGACCGAAGTCAGGGAGCATTGTTGTCTTGGAACAACACTGCATTTTTCTGGAGTATCTAGCTTGGGTAGCTGTTGGGATTTCTTGTATTCATCACCTGGTGATTGTAGCTTTCCTTGCGCAAGCCTAGGTGCTTTTTATCCAACTCACTTGTATCTCAACATCAAATATTAACAAAAATCTTGGCCATTTTATGGAGTTGCAGAAATGTCTGGTTATTGTGCTTATGTTCTGAAAATTTATGTATTTGTATAATTGCATGTTTTTGTTATCATTGTAAAATTTCCATTTGGAATATTATAGTGATACCAGAGCATGATATTAGCCAACTGTGGGGGAGCTAGCAAGATCATGAAGGTTTTGGCCATCCATGCACAGTGACTGGTGAATTTATGGGCACTCTAATGACACAAAAAGGAAAGAGTACTAAGGGGATAAGGAAGGAGCTAATGAGGCAGAACCAACTGTTGAGGAGGAAAAACCAACAGTTCCTAGAGAGGAATGCAACAAATAATGGAGATGTTGAGTCATACCCAATAGAGAATCCATGTGAATGTGCACGCGCTCGAACAAAAAAATAGCGATGCCCAACCTAGCTAACTTACCATGCCTCATTTTCTGGATGAATCGGAGAAGGGGAGCGAACTCGACACTTTTGTAGATTTTAGGAGGTCCTTCGTGAATAGGATTGATGAGTGTGAGACGTTGGACCCTAGGATGAGAGTGATTTCTCATTCGAGGAGCCTAGAGGAGGATCGTTAGAGGATGGAGCTAGGAGGCATTATTGTTGGTGGATACAAGGCCGCAGATGTTAAGAGCCCGACGAGGAGATTATGCAGGAGGTTGAGCGCACATAGGAGTGCGAGGAGCAAGTAGACATACTGAGTGTGACACAAGTGTCACCATTGTTGGAGATCCCTTTGATGGTTTTGACAAGCACATTGGTGGAGACAGCTAAGCATATGCACTACGGGCCATTCATTGAGGATGTATGAGCTGATGAGGAAGTCAGAGTTGTGATAGAGTTTCCAGATGATGACCATCTACAACATGTTTATGAGGGTCCAGGAGACACAGAGGTATCCATAGTTGTTCCTGAGTTTATAAATGATAGTCACCCACAACAATTTCGACGGCTCCAGGCTAACCTTCTAGCATTGAAAAGGAAGGCCACAGCAGTCCGAGAGATCATTCTACAACATGATGAGGAGATAGAGGGCATGAGAGTGGTTTGTGCCAAGACAGTGGCCACACTAACTCACGTTGGGGAATGGTTGGATTCCCGAGAAACATAGCTAGAGGAGTACATCTTGGAGCATCAGAGAAACCCTCTTCGATCATATATATATGGGGTTTGTAGCATTGATAGGTTATCGATGCATATTGGTGAGAGAGAGGTAGAGTTACCTATTCAGACTATATGTGATAAAAAACTAGAGAGACAAGGCGACATTATATGCATAGGATGTAGCATTCGCACGATGGAGGTTTTGTTCTGTGTATAGGTGTTCATGCATTTGATCCTCCCCTTGGGGTTGGATGGCAAGAGTTTCTGAGTTGGTACCCGGCAGAGTGGGCTACCCTTGTAGAGATGATCGTAGTCCAGAGTGAATCTTAGCAGTAGCTCTTAGACATTGGAGATGCTGGAGGCCAAGGTTGGCCTTGGGACCCAGGCGGGACTTCCTATCATATATATGGCATGTAGAATGGCTATGGTGTCGGTGGGATAATGAACTCAATGACTAAGTGCACTTATTCCTTGGGGGAGTTCTAGTTGGAATTAGTAGTCAGGGGGTTCGTGAGCCGAACCCATGGGTTTTTTTAGGCATGTTAAATGCACATGGAGTTATAACGAGAGTAGTATACTCTGGTAGGGCTTGGCTAGAGGATGTGGCATCAGCAGGTCACTAGAAAACGTGTTGTATGGAGATAGTGCTCTCTCATGGGCACATTGGACATAGGTGCCATGGAGGATAGACAAAGTAGTGTCATTCCCATTAGCTTGTGAGGAGATAGACCACTCCAGTCTACCAGGGCAGATGAGGAGGGGTATGCCACATCATGGCAGGGTCACTAGCGGAGTCATGGATGTATTGACACATGTGGGATGGTCGATGATGCAGGGTGGTATGGAAGTTGTTGTAGGTGTTCAATGGTGCATAGAGACATACCACAAAGTTCAGTGTTTTGGAGAGGAGCACAAAGATGTATGGTGGAGTGTCGAGTTGTGGGAGCACGCACTATGGAGTAGGAGCGATTCACACCACCTTGAGGTTCTACATGGAGTGACAGATACATCATCACAGGAGGGGTATCAACTGATAGAAGATGATATAGTAGCTGGTAGTGGTGTCCACTAGTGCAGAAATGGGTGAAATTAGGTGCAGGTCTGTGCCAAGGGGTACATAATCTACAGATTTGCATGAAGGGGAGCATAGGGATGCTTGGCTACAGGTAGTGATGTGTGATGATATTCATTGGGGTTCTGGAGCGTCACCTCCAGGGAGACCTTCTGATAATGACGAACAACATGATGATGGGTGTAACTCCACCAAGATCGATAATGATGCAGATGAGAATCATTTGATGATATCCATGGGGACTTGCGTGTCAGTATCACTCCCACATTTTTTGCAGGTGCAACGAAGTCGGATGTTGTTCTTTATGACTTCATCACGAGCAACAACATCTAGGAGGCTTACTCGAGACAATTAGTTGTGGAAGAGAGTGTTGAAAGAGAGAATTCTCAGTGGTGGCATTTGGTTAGGGCAAAAGTTGACAGGTACATGTATGGGGAGTGTGTGGTTTGATGAAGAGGTAGCGCATGCTCCACCCCTGAGTTCACGCCAAGGGAGGTGATCGAGAGGGAGTTGCATGGTACTCTTTCAGCTGGACAACTTGAGGCGTTAACTGATAATGAGGTATAGGGGATGGTAGTCCTTGGTAGCAGGATGATGCCTAAGCTTCTTGAAGCACCCGAGAACATCATGAGGTGCTGGGATAGCAGATCTTCACGTGTGATTTGGCAGGTGTAGAGCAGTTGGTCATTCGTGGAAAAACACTTGATGATTGGTTCCTACCTATTGGATACATACATGAGTCAAAGATAAGGCATAGCTGGGTCCCAACAACTAGCAGCATATCATAGCGGCATGCAATGAGGATTGGGAGTGGTGTACCTCCAATATGGTTATGGGATTCAGCGATCCAGATGATGTGGAGCACACTCCATTAATTAGTGAGTACAGTCAAGATAACCGATGATCCAGTTCATTATCAGGTTGACACATGGGGGATCACCGAGGTTTTCATCGTATGTCAAGGCAGGTGGTTGTTTAAGATTGGGGCCAACCATAGAGTGATAAGCACAGGCATTGTTGAGTCCCCTTGGTAGTTTGGTCATAGCCTCGATCATCACATATATTATGGTCGAGATTTACATGAGAAGAGGCTCTAGTATGAGCATGTTATACACCTATTCATGACTAGCGTGTTACAGGGTCTGCAGGATAGTTCCTTCTTGCGATGGGAATGGGACCCTAGCATCACAATACTTGACAGTTCGACCACCCTTGGGAGTGAGCTAGGGTCGATAGGGGGAGATCATTCCTACCTTCCATTATATTTTAGTGATTCTTTGTTGTCGTGGGGGACTTAACTAACATGGAGGGTTGATCAACAGAGGGATTTCAGGGGAAGCTCGTGTACGGAAGGATTTATTTCCACAGGGGTTGGATTGTATCTTCAGGTGCCCACCCTTAGAGTACATGAGATGGATGACTTAGTAGATCAGTTGAACATGGATACAAACATGAATTTATATGATTATGATGCTCTATCTACTAATGGTATGCGAAGGGCTTCAGGTGCCTATACGAGGTTGGAAAATCAGTGAAGTAATGGATGCCTCATGCCGATGAGGATGGCTTGGGATCCTGGCAAGATAGGGCATATATATGGGATGGTTGGGTGGTACATTTGGTACCTTGGTATTGTTTCTAGAGACTATTGGGGTCAGCTTATTGAGAGGGTGCTTGTTCAGGCATTTCTTGAGGATAAGCAATTTCTGGTGGGGAGGGTTGTAATGTCCCTTCCTGATTATTTTCCTAATGTTTGGGGAATTAATTTTGAAATTTTTACTAATAATAGCCCAAGGCAGTTTTTGTGAATGGAACATAGGAGAAATGAAATTATTTGCATGTTAGTGGAATGTGGGGGCCACTCACCCACATGAGATATGCACTTGGGGAATGGGGAATTTGAATTCCATAAGGAAAATCGAATTGTAGATTGTCCCAAAAGGAACTCATCACTGGAAACTATAAATGGAAGCAATGAAGGAGCATTTGGGGTATTTTTCTATTTAAAAATTGACTTTTCCTTACTTGTTTAGTTGAGCCAATATTGTGTTGTTCAACACAAGAGCTTCCCAAGGAGAGAAGCTCAAACTTTCTTCAGTGGACTTCGAGTGCCACCCAAGGAAGGCTTTCCTTTATCACCAAGGCCAGAGGAAGCACCATCTATAGATTACACATGGTTATGGAGGCCTAACACACAATTGGGAGCCACTACTACACAAAGGGAGTAGCCACGTTGTTATTTGTGGAGCAATGTTGTTGGGGATGGATCGAAGAATATACATGAGTGCTTCGCCTTCATTTTCAGGAGTGTGGTGAGCAGCTACAACACAGAGGGCCATCCTACACATCATTCACATTCATCATACACGAAGATTTTGTCATCTCCTCCATGATTGCGTAGTCATTGGAGTGAGTCCTTTTGGGGCAGCAATATTCTGAGGAGTTGGTGAGGTAAATACCCTCTGCAGATAGAGGCGATCCCACTATCCCTAGAGTGGGTCTAGCCACAAACGAGACACGCTATGACATCAATTCATAGTTAAGAATGGACAAAGACTTGGTAGATCACTCACCATAGGTCTTATGTTGTTGTGTAGTCTGGGAGAATGGCTGGCTCTCACTCCTAATTCGACAGATCACGATCCGCTCGTTCTCATGCCCGGATACCTGCACATACACCAGAAACGAAGATGATACACAACATACTATTTCACATTCCTAACTATCAGTCATTCGAAGAAGACTAAATCAAATGCGTCAAATAAACATAACACAAAGATGGAATCAATACCATAGTCGAGTATATTAATTTAAATAAGGAAGAGTACAACCAGGCTTCCAGCAGGGTTCCAGCGGAGCACATCTCACAAAGCTCATCGAGAAGTCAGACGGGGCTCTCTCTACGGGATCCTCCTTGGTTCAACCTTCTCTATAGCGATTACTTAGCTATAATATATCTTCTCCAAGTTCAACTTCTTGGCTATATGTTCATCTCTAGCCTTTGTAAAGGGAGAAGGTCGGTTTATATAGAGGGAGAAGGAGAGGTTAGGATTCCTATCATCATGGGGGGAGTCCTATCCTCCAAGAAAGTTCCATCAACCATTTCCTAAAGAAAGAGATTCATGGCTTATCAAGTCAACCATTTGCAATGATTCATTCCTGAGGTGGTTAAAGGAAACTTCCGCCTCCAATTTGTTAAAAAACATTCCAAAAAAGGATGGCGTGGGAAAAACAAAGAGACAGAGCACTAGCTGGCATGGGCTCTAGAGAAAATCTTCCCCATTGGCACGAGGGGTGAACTGGAAACTCGCGCCAATGCCAAAACATAGGTTTTTTGAGTGCTTTTGGAGGAAATGTTCAACAGAAGAAATCATGTCCTTATGTAGAAGGATGCAATGAAGGTATTTGTAGAGTTTGACATTGCTCACAGGTCACGGAAAAATACCCTCCAATATGCGGGGCAAGGGATTGCAGGGATGGTGAAAAAATGTTGTGTAACAGATGCCCCCTAAAGCATGAGGTCCGAGAGAGAGGGAGGGGTGAAATTCTTTATGAGAACCGTTCGACCAAAACATTGCTGTCAGAAAACCTGCAAGTACGAATACAACTGATACATCTGATACACGACATGTGGCATGGGCACAACCATCCATAATAGAGTATATAAATAATGAGATATGAGGTATGGACACAGCCATCCAGCAGTAGGGATCAATAAATAGAATTAGGTATGGTCGCAGCCATCCAATCAGAAGAGTCACATACTAAGTCATAGTAATCCACAAAGAATCCGTAGCCTGGATTTCATCAGAAAAAACCCAGGGTCTTGTGCTCCATCTCGACCCAAACATAGTACAAATTCGAGCATCCGAATATGTGAGCTGAAGTCGAACATGAAAGAACATCGTTTGATTACCAGCCAATGATGAAAGCTGTTAACAGACACAAGAGAAACCACCAATAATGACAATGGCTCTCAAGATACAAAAGGTACAATCCACAGAATGTGAAGAGTGATTTGACGTCGAACACCCACAAAGTCAGTTGATCGAAGGCCAATGATGTGGACCTTACGTCGAATGCGAAGAACCTACCATTGAGGCATGCAGGCTCCAAGGTACCTGAAGGGAGTCTCTAGATCAACTTCTTGGATAATGATCTGGAGTCGACAGGAAGTGACCTTGATCGAAGGTGGGCCATAATGTTTCCCACATCATCGACACGAGACAGAGAAGATGTAGTGTTTGTGAATGGAACCAACAAAGAATTGAGGAAGGCTGAAAACTACAAAACCAAACACATTGGACATATTGACGACACGACAACGGATTTGGCGATGACTTTGTGTCAAGGTCCCCGAGGTCATGGTGACGTGGCAAAGAGAAGATGAGAGGTCAAAAGAGATTACCAAAACCAGTGGAGGCAAAAAAATAACGAGATGAGATGTCCCCAACCCGACACGAATGTAGACAAGTGCCATCTTCAAGAGCGACATATTGTCGACATGACTACAATCTTGATTCTATTTTGATCCAATTCGAAAATGGCATCCCACCACCCATGTTATCCATCACACCATGGAATTTACCCATGGTATTACCGTGGAACATAGTTGGCATTCATCACATGGGTACATGGTATTGTAAGTAGTATCCACCCATGGTATTATTATAGTATACCTATGGTATCTACCCATGGTATTGTAACTCAAAAAAAGGCTATAAATAACAAGCCTCACTTTGTAAAGGACATATTTTCCACCACAATGTAGCTTCTACAGTTATTATCTGTTTTAATAAAACAAGTTTCTTTGTGGTTTTATTTGCTTTGTGCTCTCTCTCTTTTCTGGCATTCTAATTTTGCAGATCTTGTCAAATCCATTTCATTTATTCGTATATCTTGGGGGCCTCCCCCAAGATCTGGATCAGTGGTATTAGATTCAGGTTACGAATCCATGGGAATGAGGGTTTGAAGCATATTTGAGTTTCAATTTTTGGCAACAATCTTCAACAAACTCCATGAATTTCTAGGGTGGCGAGTTTGAAGATCATATCTGAAAATTTTGGTGAAAAAATTACAAAATATCAGACCATATCTAGATTCCTTGCAAAAAAATACCCAACTTCAAAAAACAAATCGGCTGAATTGGAGTTCGGATGTGAGAGATATCGCTGATTCTAAATCAACAATGTTGCATAAAATGTTCTGATGACAATTGGTATAGAGCGACTCTCTTAAGTTTTGCAGTTTGCGAGTTCAAAATTTAAGATAAATGGATGTATATTTGGTTTCCTGAAAAATCTACCCAATATGACTAAAACAATCGGTAAGATAAATCGAGATGTGGGAGTTATCGTTGATTTAAATCATTATTTTTCGAAATTTTGTGACGAGAAAATTCCAGCGCAAATCTGAGAGTCTAGAGTCTCCAGATAGTGGTTTCAAACATATAAGATGATGCAGAATGATCATTCCATTTCCAAAAACAGGTTATAATAAATATTCTGAGTTATATTGACCGAGTTATGCTCATTTTAAATCTGGAGCAGCATTCGGAGCGGGTTCCCTTTGGAGACATGCCCTCCCACCCCGCTTTAGTAGGCACCTGCTTCACATTCATCAGTTTGATCATAGCAGCGTTCGGCTTGGGTTATTTGGAGACGTGCCCTCCCACCCCAAGCTATGTAGGCACCTGCTACTTCATCAACAATTAGCATCATAGTTATGGGTCAACCGCACAAAATAATTTTCATCGAAGTCCATTTGCTAGGCCCCGCACTGTTAGTAACACAGTTGGTCACAAGCATTACAGGGTATCTCTATCTTCGGATCTTTTTTTGTCATGGTTTTGGTTCATCCACAAACCCACACTTCATCAAAGTCCATTTTCTAGGCCGCACACTATCAATATCACAGTTGGTCACAAACATTACAGGGTATCTTTATGCTCGGATCTTCATTCATCACAGTTAAGGTTTAACTACACAAACTCTATGGAAGAGGTAAAACTTTTGTTGGAGATAGAATAAGAATAAATTGGAAAGAAATCCCATCGTATAGAACTACACTATAATTCACAAATTCTATTTAAGGAAAAATTGCATGTATATAAACAAACGTAAACATTACCGAGGAACTTAATAATGGAGCGAAGAACCTAGAACGAGATTGGGAATCGTGCATAGTCCGCAAGGGATTGGAAAAAAAAACTATAATCATAGAAAAATTGTAAGGCATTATGGCCATAAATAACATACAAATATAAATATAACTAACATAATTGTCTATACAAGAGAATTCTGACAATTGGAAACAGAGTCAGAATGGAAAGTTCTCTTTTAATACAATCCATTAGAAAACATAGAGAGTTGAACTATATTTCAATGCAATCCATTTTCAAAAAAATAGAAGTGTTATTCATTGAATCCTTAGACTCGAAACTAAACCTCAACCAAAAAAAACCAAAATTTATCATTATATATATTGTAGAGAGGCCTCGAAGGGCTATACACTTCCACAATAATCTAAGAGTGCTATGGCTTGTATACAAATACCGATATCCTCATTTTCAACTAACAAGTGAGCATATCTAAATTAAGGACAAGGACTGAAATATCTCAGAAGAGACAACCCGAGGATGCCATGGTCCCTAGCGACAAATGGTGGAGAAATTACTATTTGGCAGACCGCATGCAAGCCAGAGCTATGGATGAGTTAGGGTTTGAAGGAAATACTTGCCAAAAACATAGAAACAAAACTGTGAGGATTAACAGAGAAATCCCCAAATGGGTTTAAAACTGTGAAAGGAATTTGCACAAGCTTGAATTTGAACTAAACTTACCTCTCAGAAGCAAAGGGTTCAAAACCAAAGCTTGGAAAGAAAACCAATTCAAATTGTGAGGTCGGGAATTCATTGAAAAATTAAACTAACCTAAAACACAGTGAAGAAAGGAAAACCCTTACCAGTGCTGGCCCTGCCGAAGTTGGATAGCCATTGTTGGATGAAGAAAAGCCGGAGACTTCCAAAGAAAACCAAGTAGTACTTTGATGGCAGCTGGTGTGCAACCTCTATCGAGCAGCGTAGGCTAGAACAAGTAGGAAACCCACATTCATCTCTAAAAAGAATCACAGCATGAGAACAGTTATAAACCAAAAATACCTCCATGCTAGAAGAAATGGCGGAGGAAAGACGAGTAATACCTCCATGCTCAGACCAAAAACTAAAAACAAAGAAGAAAAAACATGAAACAAAGTTGCAGAGTTCGACGGAACGCAACAACGACAAATGTGGAAATGGTTAGGGTTCTGGGGGGTAGGGTATTACCTTAACTTTCCCAACCTCCATTACAATCGTCAAATCATAAAAGCTACCAAGTGGGGAGATCAACCCATGTGTCCAGCATTAGAAACAACACCATATCCGAAGATACGAAGGATCAAGTCACAGGTTGATAAATCCATAAAACATAAATAAACAGTACCACCCAAATCTCATGCCATGGGTTAAGAGTTGCGGCCAGTTGGGTAGTAATCAACCCAACAATCCATTATAATAATAATTTCGAACCATAACTTAAGGAATAGAATCTAAGGAATCATGAAATGAATTATTGCAATGTGGTAGAGTTCTATAGTGTTTATATATGTATGTATATGCTATGAAATCATGTAATAAGACTATGATTAATAGATGACATAATGGTAATTTCATGTTATGGATATGCTTTGCAACTAGTCATTTAAGACTATGATTAATATATGACATAGTGGTAATTTCATGCTTAGCAAAGTTTAAATGCTACATGGTAAATATAATATTTTTTTATCTTTATATTTTCATTGGTAAGATTCAATGTTTATGTGGTAATATGTTACATGTGGTATCAGAGAAACGTTCACACACTAGGACCTAGATGGGTCACCTAAATAAAATTTGGTGTGTGTAAATATTGCACAGAAATAGGAAGAAGGGAATGGCATAGTACACTGAGGAGGGGTTCGATATATCATGTTCCCAAGACTACAAGGGAAGCTCACCCCTAGTCTGATCGAGAAATGAATCCAGAAATGTGGGTGAAGCTGAGCATGGATCAACATCAACAAACCAGCAGATTACTTAAGGAAAAACAAAGGAAAAACTCTAGAATTCTGGATACTGTGCAACAGTTACAAGAATAAATGGTTCGAGTGAGAAGTGATAATGAGAGGTTTATGTGGGAACATGAGAGGATTCTTAAAAGCCTCTCAAATAGAAAAAATCAAGGGACAACTCAACCAAGCCCAGAAAGAGACACCCGAGAAGAGGGTGAATAACGAAAGAAAACTAATGGTAAGCCGAAAAGTAGCCATACCCAACGGAGCAGTAAGAACATGAATTATAACGAAATAAAGTCAGGAAATGTCTCAGACTAGTAGGAGATGAAAAAACTGAAAGTGGAGCTGCAGGGTGAATTCTAGAAAATTAAACCTCCTACATTTGATGGAGAGGCCGAAGAGGTAGTAGAAGCATGGATAATTAACATAAACAAATATTTTCAAGTCTATGAATACAACAAAAAATGTAAATCTCACTTGCTTGTTTATAAATTGTGGGAGAAAGCCACATTATGTTGGGAGGAAGTTAAAAATGTGCGAGGAATCGAGGGCCAAAATGTGACTTGGGATAAGTTATAGCAGTATTTTAAAGACATATACATAACCAAGCGCTTTTACGATGAAAAGTCTTGATAATTTCATGATTTGAGATTGGGACAGTTGTCAATGGATGAATTCATAACCAAATTTACCTCCTTATTAAGGTATGTACCGTATATGATAGATGAAAAGGCAAAAGTACAACGATTCTTGAGTAGCCTACCTGCTCATATGAAGGAGAGGATCAAATTTGTAAATCTAAAGACCATGGAAGAGGTGATACGAAACACACGTATGTGCTATCAACGGTCCAAGGTAAAAGGAGAAACTGGTAGGAATTGGCCGCCAAATAAGGGGCATAAAAGTATTTCAAATTTTAAAGGAAGTAGATTTGGTAATTATAAGAATGTTGCCAGAAATACAACAAATAGACAGCGAGGAAGGAGCGAGAAGAAAACCAAGTGGCCAGCAGAAGAACGATCCACTGAAGAATCCAGTAGACCAGATTATGGGTAGATCTAGAAACTGCCACTACAATGTTGGGGATGCGATGAGGCACATTATTATAATAACTATCCTCACCGTGGGAGAAATGAAACTGTAGCTAATATGAAAGAGGCATCCACGATGGGGGATGTGGGGTGAAACATAACAAGAATCAATGCGGCACTTGAGGATCGACAAGCATATTACCAACCGACCATGATAGAATTGGAAGGTAAGTTGTATTCCAAAACTGTTTCTATTTTGGTTGATCCTTGTGCAAGTTTAGGTTATGTATATCCTCAGATAATATAAAATTGTGACTTACAGAGCCAAAAATTTAAAAATCTCAGGCTGGTACAATTGGCCACTGGGGCAAAGAGAAGAGTTAATGCTAAAGTTTCCAATTGTCGCTTAGAATTTGGAAACTAACACATAAACATTGAATTGAATATTCTACCTTTAGGATCCTACGATATACTACTGTGAATGGATTGGTTGGAAGTGCATTGGTGACTAGTAGATTGAAAAGCGAAAATCATTTATTATAAGGAAGAAGATGGAACTCGCCAAGGATTGCAAGGGATTAAGAAACCACTTCTGTTGCGTCTTATTACTACATCTCTAATGGGAAAATGCATTAGAAAAGGTTTTCAAATTTATGCTATTCAAGTGGGATTCGCCAATTCTAAAGATAAGACCCCTATGAAGGAGAATATACCAGTGGTACAAGACTTTATGGATGTGTTTCCAGAAAATATACCTGGACTACCTCCAAAGCAGGATATCGATTTCACCATCGAATTAATGCTAGGGGAAGCACTAATATCCCGTGAACCATATCAAATGAGTGTACCCGAATTGACTGAGTTGAAAATGCAACTACAGGAATTGCTTGACAAGTGATATATTCATCCTAGTGTGTCTCCCTCGGGGCACTGATTCTATTAGTGAAAAAGAAGGATGGCATGATGCAAATGTGTATGGATTACATACAGCTTAACAAATTAATTGTTCAGAACAAATACCCACTACCATAGATAGATGATCTTTTCGATCAGGTAAAAGGGGAAACTATATTCTCGAAACTAGATCTAATATCTGGGTATCATCAAATACGAATAAAAGATGAGGATATATATATAAATCAACTTTTTGTACTCGATATGGGAATTATGAATTTGTGGTTTTACCATTTGGGTTAACCAATGCACCAACGACATTCATGAGCTTAATGCATGGCATTTTTAATCCATTCTTGGATAAATTTGCTCTAATCTTCATTGATGATATATTAATCTACTCAAAAACCATGGAGGAAAATAAGGAACACTTGAAAATGGTATTAAAAATGTTGAGAACATCAACTCTATGCCAAATTCAGTAAGTTTAATTTCTACAAAGAACAGATCCAATATTTAGGCCATGTTATTTCTGCTGAGGGTATAACAGTAGACCCTGAAAAAATAAAGACCATTATGGAATGGAAAGTACCAAAAAACGTAGCAAAAATACTTTCTTTCATGGCATTGGCTAGCTATTACTGGTGTTTTATTGAGGCGTTATCTAAGATTGATTTTCCTATAACCTCATTCTAGTGGAAAGGATGAGTGTTTAAATGGACTAGAAAATTCCAAACCAGCTTCAAACAGTTAAAATAACTGTTGACTACAACTCCCGTATTAAAGGTCGCTGATCCAAATAAGGAGTTTTAAATTTGCACCGATTCTTGCAAGGAAGGAGTGGGAGTAGTGTTGTCACAAGATAGAAAAGTTGTGGGTTATGAATCTAGGAAGCTGAAATATCATGAACAATGATATTCCATGTATGATCTAAAGTTGGGTGCAGTAGTGCACAAACTCAAGGTATGGAGGCACTACCTATTGGGAAAATGATAATTGTTAAAAAAAATCACAGTAGCTTGACTAGTTATTTTAAACAAGCTGACTTGACTGCTCGTCAAACCAGGTGAAATGCATTCCTAAGAGAATTTGATTTCGAAATTCAGCATGTTAAAGGAAAATAGAACCGTGTTGCCAATGCCTTAATTATAAAATTTCATTATGTGTATGAAATCTACTTTAACCGGATGGAATCACTAGTACATTTGGTCAAAATTCCGACACTTTTGTCTTATTATCGAAAATTTCCCCAATTTTTATCAATTTTTCAAATCCCGCTAACAACCGTCACTATACCGACGTTTAGGGACATCGTCGTTTTTGCGACGTTTATGAATCTCATCGAAAATGCGACGTTCTAAACTATGCGTCGGTATTATGACGTTTTTGGGACAAAACGTCAGAAATGCGATGTTTCTAACATATGCGTCGGTATTGCGATGATTTGGAGAAAATGTCAGTATTGCGACGTTTCCAAAATATGCGTCGGTCTTGCAACGTTTTGCTCCAAAGCGTTGCAAGACTGACGCATATTTTAGAAACATCGCAATACCGAAGTTTTGATAGTTGGATATATGCACCATGAGAATTATTTTTTGAAGGTTTCCAAAGCCCTCCTTTCTTATATGCTCCCCTTGTCTCCTCCTATATATGCACATATTCGCATCACACATAACATTTGGCATCAGGATCTTGTCATTAAGGTTGAGGTGGTGATTTGTGGGGGTGTTGGCCACACGCCCATTTACCCCTCACATGTGGAGTCTTATGAAGTTGGACAACCCTTAATCACGACCTCCTTTGCCTTTGTACCAAGTTCATTGATGGATACAGGGTGGGGAGAGTTAATGAATTTCGTGGATGCATCCCATGTCTTGCACAATTTTCATACGCACAATTTCCCCTGCATAAATACTAACTTCTTTGGTACCCTTAGTTCTATTCTGCTTTTTTTTCTTAGTTGGACAACTCCCTCCCTTTCTTCCAGCTTGTCTCTTTCCATGTTCCGATAAATTTTGGGTCTCCTCCTTGTGTAGGCATCTCCCCTAGCTCAAACCTCTCCCCCTCTATTTCCAAGCTCTTTTGGCTCCCTATTTGTGGTATCAAATCGCACTATCTAATTTTGTGTTCCAACACTTGATTTCTATCTTTTATGGGGAACAAATACTATTATTCTTCTACCTCAAGTTGCACAAGACAGTACAATTTTATGTCCACATCCCCATTATTTTCATTTATACCAATATTAATGCATAAATTTTTAATCATAATCTAATATTAAATTTTGTTATTACTTTTCAAACACTCCTTAGGTACCTCTTGTCCACATTAAAATGGCATAGGTAAGAAAAAGGTCTAAAATAAATTAGACTCAACATATATAAAAATAATATGCAAAAACTATATTTATAGCTTACATACCCTTTCTCAGGCCAACATTATATAACTCTACTTCACTAGGATGAACATTAACTAAGGATTCACGTATGCATCCACCAAATCTGTCACATCAATGTAGTCCCTAATACATGTACCTTCAAGAGTATTGTGACTGCATGGGTGCCCTATGCACGTTCGTGCGGGCCATTTGCCGGTTTCTCCCTTGTGCCTTCATTCGGTCGTGCGCGTCATGTCGCACCGTGTGAGGGCGCCCGCCCAAACGCGTTCGGGTCGAGTCATTTCGTTTGAGGGTGGCCATATCAAATTTGATAAGTTGTGATCGCAGGGGTGCCTTGTGCACGTTCGTGTGGATTTTTTTCTGTTTTCCCCCTTATGCCTTCGTTCTTTCGGGTGCGCCGTGTGAGGGCGCCCGCCCAAACGCGTTCAGGTCAGGTTAGGTTGTTTTGTTTGAGGGCGGTCGTATCAAATTTTATAAGTTGTGACTGCATGGGTGCCTTTTTCAGATTCATGTGGCCCGTTTGCCATTTTCTCCCTTGTGCCTTCATTCGGTTGTGCCCGCCCAAATGCACCGTGTGAGGGTGCCCGCCCAAACACGTTCGAGTCGGGTCGTTTTGTTTGAGGGTGGTTGTATCAAATTTTCTAAGTTGTGACCGCAGGGGTGCCTTGTGCACGTTCGTGTGGCTCATTTGCTATTTTCCCCCTTGTGCCTTCATTTGGTCGGGCGCGTCGTGTGAGGGTGCCCGCCCAAACACGTTCGGGTCGGGTCAGGTTGTTTCATTTGAGGGCGACCGTATCAAATTTGCTAAGTTGTGACCGCACGGGTGCCTTTTGCAAATTCTTGCAGCCTGTTTGCTGTTTTCTCCCTTGTGCCTTCGTTCGGTCATGCACGCCGTGTGAGGGCACCCGCCCAAACGCGTTCGAGTCGGGTCATTTCGTTTCAGGGCGGCCGTATCAAATTTTCTAAGTTGTGACCGCATGGGTGCCCTGCGCATGTTCGTGCGGCCCGTTTGTCATTTTCTCCCTTGTGCCTTCATTCAGTCGAGTGCACCGTGTCATTTTGTTTGAGGGCACCTGCCCAAACCTGTTCGGGTCAGGTTGTTTCGGTTGAGGGTGCCCACCCCAACGCGTTCGAGTCGGGTCGTTTTAGTTGAGGGCGCCTACCCAAAAGCGTTTGGGTCGGGTCGTTTCGGTTGAGGGCGCCTGTATCAAATTTTCTAAGTTGTGACCACATGGGTGCCCTGTGCACGTTCATGCGGCCTGTTTGCCGATTGCTCCCTTGTGCCTTCATTCGTGTAATATTCCTTTTCAGGAATTTCTGCAATATCTCCAATGAGGACGATGTATAAGGAAAACCATGCAATAAAAAAGAAGAAAGGGACTTGGATCCTCTAATATATGTTTTATTTAGCCTAAATATGAAATGGCATCAGAAACAAATCACTTTAGCTACACTAAACAAATCTCCCTAGCTCATATATGCTCAAAAACACCCCAATCCCACAACTTCAAAAAATAGAACTGTTGAAGATTGCAACAACGTAATTTATATTATGAAATCTACAGCAAAAGATGATTTCATACAGATCTAGAGCTTTCATTAATCATGGAATCAAAAAGGAGAAGTTTGACCTCTTTTACAAGCACATTGGAACACCCTGGCAAGGGTTTCCAGCAAAATAGCAACACAAAATGCAGCACTGCAGAAAATAACACTGTGCCCAGCAGATTTGTATTAGGAAATGCTAAATGTAATATAAAATAGAAAAATAATACAAAAATTGGCCCAAGGCCTTCCTCAATAGACCTCCTGGAGTGAAATAGACACCTCCTCCTCTGAAACAAGCACAAAATAGGAAGGTATGAATAAGCTGCTGCTGCTCCTGCAGAAATGACGCATTTACTAGAAGTGACTACGCTATATATGATGTAGAATGGTTCTCCTCAAGATAAATGATGAAATTTGAGCTCGGGACCTCCTCATTATATCTCCCAATCAGCTAGACCAAAGGTGAAGATGGAATTACCGCATGAGAATTCTTTTCACTAAATAGTGATGCAACTCCAGCTAAACAACTGAAGCTTGTAATTAGTCAAAAGACCAAAAAAAAGATGAATATTGAATGCCCTCCCTTGCTGCTATCTCCTCCTTGTTATCTTGGTGAGCTTCCTCACCCCAGACCCCACTCATTGATGATGTGTATTCCTTGAGAAGATTCCCCTTTCAAAACTGCGTTGTCCTAGCTAGTTTCCCTCCTCTTGTAACAACGCTGTTGACTTGGTCAAATTGATCTAGCTCATTTCTTTTCCCCTCTTTCACACCAAGGTGGATTTATTTATCCTCCTAATTCAATCCCTTTTCACACTGGGATGTGTTTTATTGTCCTCCTTACTCTTTTATTCCAAAAATGGAGCAGTTATAATATTCCAAGTAGCAGTGGATAATTGGGAATATTATAGTCCTCCCCGCTCAAAAGTTGCTTGCCCACAAGCAAAAATAAAGAAGGATGCTGCAATATTTTCTCTCCCTCCCAAGTGGCATCCTCATCTAGTAGATTCCTCCATCGAATCATATATTCTTTGATGACTCTGTTTCTTAGCTGCCTCTCCCTTGTGTCTAAGATGGCTTCTGGCTGCAAAATCAGGTGGCCCTCATCATGAATAATGGGGAGATCCATGTTGGCAACTACATTCCTCCCAATGGCTTTCTTGACTCAAGAAACATGGAAGATATTGTGGATCTTGCTCCCCTTAGGAAGCTCCAACTCATATGCCACCTTACCAATACATTTGACCACCCTATATGGCCCATAGAAACGGGGTTTGAGCTTCTCAACTCCCTTCTCCTTGAGTGTGGACTGTTTGTAAGGATGAAGACACAGATAGACAAGATCCCCCACCTCAAACTGTCTTTCTATTTGACCCCAGTCTGCATACATATTTTTCTGGTTCTGGGCAGTAGTAATGTTGTCCTTGGGTGCCTTGAGTATGTCCTGGTTCTCCTGAATCCATTCCTTTTCCCTTGGAGCCTTACTTGCCCCAAATATCACATCAGCATATGAGAGTGCCTCATAACCATATAAAGCTCAGAATTGAGTCATGCCAATAGAAATATGGTGAGTAGCGTTGTAACAATACTCTCCCAAGTGGAGCCAACATAGCCAAGATCTCTGCTGCCCTGCCACATAGTTCCTCAAGTAGCCTTCTAGCCACTTGTCCACTATCTCGTTCTTTCCATCGGTTTTGGGATGATAACTAGTGCTTGGTGTCAAATCAGTCCCCACTAACTAGAAAAGTTCCTGCCAAAAGCCACCCATGAAGCGGATGTCCCGATCACTCACTATGGTCTTGGGGAGACCATGGAGTCTAAATGCATCTCTGAAGAAGAGCTCAGCTAGCTGTGAAGCAGTATAATGTGCAGAAATGGAAAAGAAATGAGATTAATTTGTTAGTCTATTAAAAACAACAAAGATACAATATTTACCCTGTACTATCGGTAAGCCGGTGATGAAGTCCATAGAGATGCTTTCCCACTTCCCATCCGGAATAGGTAGTGGCTGCAATAACCCAGCAGGGTGGGTGTGTTCTCCCTTATTTTGCTGGAAAATGGTGCACTCTCTGACATGTCGGAGTACATCCTCCTTGAGACCCTTCCATGAGAATCTCTCCCTTATGGCCCTGTAAGTCTTTGTGAAACCTTGATCCCTGGCAAGTGGGAAATCATGTGATGCTAATAATATCTTCTCCTTGAGCTTGGAGTTCTTAGCCAAGAAGATCCGGTCCCGGTAATAGATGGCCTCATCCATTACTTTAAACCTCTCATCTGATACCACCCCATCAGGTATCTCACATGCAAAGTCATCTTTGGAATACTCAACTAAAATTTGAGCTTTCCAATCTGCATCCATGCCTCTCAAAGACAACGCTGTAGGCCTCCTGGATAGTTCATCAGCTACCAAATTTCTCTTCCCCTTGAAATACTCTATGTCAAAATCATAAGCTTGGATTTTTCTCACCCACGTGTGTTGTCTCTCCTGGAGTTGTTTTTGTTGAAGGAAGAATCTAAGACTGTTATGGTCAGTCTTCACCTTGAACTTATTCCCCACCAAGTATTGCCGAAATTTGGCTAATGCATGCATGACTACGAACATTTCTTTATCATAGATGGGGTACAACCTCTCATGAGGGAGCAGCTTCCTGCTCTCAAAGGCTATAGGATGCCCACCTTGCATCAAGACTGCCCCAATACCTTCACCTGATGCATCACATTCTAGAATAAAAGGTTGAGAAAATTCAGGCAAAACCAAAACAGGACAACTACTCATTACCTCTTTGAGCTTATCAAAAGCCCTCTGCATTGTAGGTGTCCAATGGAAAGCTCCTTTCTTTGTCAAGTTTGTTAGTGGTGCTGCTAGTTGTGAAAACCCTTTCAGAAACTTCCAGTAATAAGTGCATATGCCCACAAACCCTCTGAGCTCTGTAACATTTTTGGGCTCAGGCCAATCTCTGATAGCCTGGATCTTCTCCTCATGTACCCTCACTCCATCTACTCCTATGATGTGCCCCAAATACAACATCTCTGTGAGGCCAAATTCACATTTCGAGAGCTTGGCATAAAATTTCTGCTCCTTGAGGATATGAAAAACTGTCTCAATATGCTGCAAGTGCTCCTCCCAAGTGCGGTTGTAGATGAGAATATCATCAAAGAAGACCAATAAAAATTTTCTCACATAACCACGGAAGATGTGGTTCATGCAGGATTTAAAAGTTTCTGGGGCATTGGTCAATCCAAAGGGCATTACCAAAAACTCAAAATGCCCATAGTGACATCTGAGCATTGTCTTAGGGATATCTTGCTCCCTCACCTTGATTTGATGATACCCGGATCTCAAATCAATCTTGGAGAAGTATTTAGATCCCCTCAACTAATCCATGAGTTCATCGATCTTGGGTATAGGGTACCTGTTCTTCATGGTCTTATTTTTCAAGGCCCTATAGTCAATGCACATTCTCAATGTACCATCTTTCTTCTTTACTAAGACCACTGAAGAAGCAAAAGGACTAGTACTGAGCCGAATGTGTCCTAGAGCTAGCAGCTCTTGGATATCCCTCTCAATATCATCCCTATAAGCCTTGGGATGCCTATAAGGAGTGGTGATTATTGCTTGCATCCCTTGCTCCAACTCAATAGTGTGTTCAAGCCCTCGGTCAGGAGGTCTCCCTGGTGGGATATCTCTAAATATTGTAGAGTACCGATCCAAGAGAGATTGAACATCTAGATGCACTGGTGAATCCTTCCCCTCCACATCTGATATATGCAGCTCTACTGCCCATTCAACATCCCCTCTACACATATCTGCCTCCATCCTTTGTGCTGAAACAACCTGAGGGGGGTATGTGTTTATACCCTTGATCTTTTGTTGCTGCCCATCCTTCCCTCCTGTCCATTCCATCTCCAAAGTTCTCCAATTAGTGGTAACTCTCCCAAGAGTGATTAACCACTGGAATCCCAATATGACATTGGTGTCTGGAATTTCTACCACAAAGAAGTGGTCTGTCAATGTGTAAGTCCCCATGGTAATGGTTAGTTTCGGAACATACTTGGCACATTGCAGGGTCATAGCTCCTGGGACCAAAACTGAGAATCCCTCAAACTCCTCCATGTGGATTCCTCTCCTTTGTACCAGCTGTGGATCATTAAAATTATGAGTGGCTCCACTATCTATCAACACAGAGACTCTTTGCTCTATGATAGTACCTCTCACCCTCAAGTTTAGATACTTTGGGACTCCTCTTAACATTGCAATAGCTCCCCCTCTTGGAGCAAAGTCGTCCATGGATTGTACAGCGCTGGAATTCTTCTTGGAGAAGGTCTTGACATGATGTGTCCTTCCTGAAACACACTCTCCCTCAAAATCCTGAAAATGGATTGTCCTCCTTGGCCTTGAGTAAGTCTCCTGCTGCAAAAGGGTTCTTTGCCTGGGTAAGATGTGTTGTAGATCTATAGATTTCTCCACAGCTTCAAGGAGTGTGGTTGGTTTAGTGGATTTGACCAACCCTTGCAATGGTTCAGCCATCCAATTAATAAACATGCATACCTTCCTACTCATAGTGAGGTTGGATACCATCACTGAAAGCTGCAAATACTCAGCAATATAATCCTCAAGATCTCCCTCCTGTTTGAGCTTGGTTAACTTAGCAAAGTGGGCTTCCGGATCTCTTGGATCATATCTCTCCACTAGCTTCTTGGTGAAAGCTGAGTATGAAGTGATATGATGATGCCCAACTATAGTCAGTCCATGAAACCACCATTCTTGATCTTCCCCTTCTAGGTGCAGCGCAACTATCTTGATGGCTTCTATCTCAGAAACCTTATTGAGCTGGAAGTATGTGTCCACCTTCTCCACCCAAGCCTTGGCTGTGCACTTAGGTGTCCTCTTAAATGTGGGAAAGAAGAACCCTACCATACTGCGCTATAGGGTTGATACCTGCATCAAGTTCTCCTCCTTTTGATGAGGATTAATCCTCCTCCCATCCTTGATCATGCAAAACTCCTGAAAACTCAGGTGCTCCTTGAACCCTTGAGATTGGA
Organism: Pinus albicaulis; assembly: GCA_034641835.2. Taxonomy (NCBI): domain Eukaryota; kingdom Viridiplantae; phylum Streptophyta; class Pinopsida; order Pinales; family Pinaceae; genus Pinus; species Pinus albicaulis. The sequence goes on from CM076574.1 coordinate 1,086,791,832, forward strand.
GTTCATATTATTCAAAATATCCTGCCAAGGTTCCCTCCTTATCTCCCCCAGTTATAAATGAAGGTATGGTAGAGAGTTGTGATGCAACTGAATGCCCCATGCCATTTGCAGTGCTAGTGCTTGCCTCATGGAAAAACCCTATAGAATCCCCTTCATGTCTCATCTCATTGAGGTCCCTTGCAATGTTCTGTAGGGTTTGAAGTAGGATATTTGAAATTTCTTCCTCCTCCATGCTGAAGATAAATTCCCCCCACAAGTTGAGCCAAGAGCAGAGCTCTGATACCACTGTAATATTCCTTTTCAAGAATTTCTGCAATATCTCCAATGAGGACGCTGTATAAGGAATATCATGCAATAAAAAACATAGAACAGGACTTGGATCCTTTAATATATGTTGTATGTAGCTTAAATATGAAATTGCATCAGAAACAAATCACTCTAGCTACACTAAACAGATCTCCCCAACTCATATATGCTAAAAAAAACCCCAATCCCACAACTTCACAAAATAGAACTGCTGAAGACTGCAAAAACGTAATTTTTATTATGAAATATATAGAAAAATATGATTTCATATAGATCTGGAGCTTTCATTAATAATGGAATAAGAAATGAGAGGTTTGACCTCTTTTACAAGCACATCGGAACACCCCGGCAAGGGTTTATGGCAAAATAGCAACACAAAATGCAACACTGCAGAAAATAACACTGTGCCTAGAAAATCTATATTAGGAAATGCTAAATGTAATATGAAATATAAAAATAATACAGAAATTGTCCCAAGGCCTTCCTTAATAGACCTCCCGGGGTGTAATAGACACCTCCTCCTCTGAAACAAGCACAAAATAGGAAGGTATGACCTAGCTGCTGCTGCTCCTGCAGAAATGACGCAGTTACTGGAAGTGACTGCACTGTATATGATGTAGAATGGTTCTCCTCAAGATAAATGATGAAATTTGAGCTCAGGACCTCCTCCTTAGATCTCCCAATCAGCTAGACCAAAGGTGAAGATGGAATTCTCGCATGAGAATTCTTTGCACTAAACAGTGCTGCAACTCCGGCTAAATAGCTGAAGCTTGCAATTAGTCAAAAGACCAAAAAAAATATGAATACTAAATGCCCTCCCTTTCTGCTATATCCTCCTTCTTATCTTGGTGAGTTTCCTCACCCCAGACCCAACTCATTGATGATGTGTCTTCCTTGAGAAGGTTCCCTTTTCAAAACTGCGCTGCCCTAGCAAGTTTCCCTCCTCTTGTAACAACGTTGTTGACTTGGTCAACTGGATCTAGCTCATTTCTTTGCCCCTCTTTCACACCAAGGTGGCTTTATTTTTACTCCTAATTCAATCCATTTTCACAATGGGATGTGTTTTATTGTCCTCCCTACTCTTTTATTCCAAAAATGGAGCAGTTATAATATTCCAAGTAGCAGTGGCTAATTGGGAATATTACAGTTCGGTCGTGCGCGCCGTGTCGCACTGTGTGAGGGTGCCCGCACAAACGTGTTCGGGTTGGGTTGTTTAGTTTTAGGGCGACCGTATAAAATTTGCTAAATTGTGACCGTAGGGGTGCCTTGTGCACGTTCGTGTGGCTCATTTGCTTGTGGTGATATAAAAAATGCTAAGTTATGACTGCCTGTGTTGTGTTAGGTCGAGTTTGGTCGTGTCATGTGAGGCTATCCAAGGAAACACATTCGCGTGGGTAGGGTTGGGTCGTGTCGTGTGAGGGCGCCCACGAAAACGTGTTTGGGTGGGTCGGGTGGCCGGGTTGGGTCGGGTCATGTGAGGGAACCTAAGGAAACGCGTTCGAACGGGTCAGGTTGGTCGTGCCGTGTGAGGGTGCCCAAGGAAATACATTCAGGCAGGTCAGGGTGGGTCGGGTCAGTTCGTGTGAGGGCGCCTAAGGAAACGCGTTCGAGCGGGTCAGGTCGGGTTAGTTTTGGTCATGTGAGGGCGCCCAGGGAAACGCGTTCAGGCAGGTCAGGTCGGGTCAATTCTGGTCATGTGAGGGCGCCCAGGGAAACGTGTTTGGGCGGGTCAGGGCGGGTCGGGTTGGGTTGTGTGAGGGTTGGAATCATGTGTTGTTGTTGGAATTGGAATAGGTATACTATTGTGAACATTGCCTCGGCTCAAAACCTATTTGCATTAATAGAATTCCTCTGCAACTTATACGTAGCCATCTTTGTGATAGTATAGTTTTTCCTCTCAACCAATACATTTTGTTGTGGAGTGTAAGGTGTAGTATATTGTCTTTGGATCCCATTTTTAGCACAAAATTTATTTAAATCTTGTAAGTATAATTCCCCACCAGTATCATATCTGAGAGAGACAATGTGACAACCTAAATATTTCTCTATTAATTCTTTGAAATTTTGAAATTCATTAAACACATCATATTTTAATTATAGAAAATATACCCACATTTTTCTACTGAAATAATCAACAAATGGAAGGAAGTACCTAGCACCAGTGGTTGATGTAATGTTCATTGGTCCACATATGTCTGAAAGTACCAACTGAAGGACCCTCTACATTGATCTCCAAGCTTTCCCTTAATAAAATGGTATTCAATGTAACTTCCCTACCTGACAAGCTCTGCAAACTCTATGGATCTTCTACAGAATGTTCGGAAGTCATCATGCTCAAAATCTTCCACCCGTCTTCAAGTGCAACTACCTGAAGCTTGACACCTGAATCCTCAACCCCTTCCAGCTTCTAAGTAATTCAAAACTTAGGAGAAGTTTGGAAAGGTCCAACCTCCTCATCAAAAACAACTTCACTATTGAAGCTTACCCTATCCGTGTCAATAAAAATCAAACTATAAACCTTATAGTGTTGCTGTACCCTATAATCATTATCTTTGTTGTACCCTTAAACCCCTAAACCACTAACACCTAAACCCCTAACCCCTTAACCCCTAAACACCTAAATCGTTAATGATTAACCCATAACCCATTAACCCCTCACCCCTAACCCCTCAAATCCTTAACTGCTAAATCCCCTAAGCCCTAAGCCCCTAATCCCTAATCCCTTAACCACTAAATCATTATTCACCTAACCCCTAACCGCGCCTAAATCCTCTAACCCCTAAGCCCCCAATCCCTTAACCCCTATTAAAATGCGCTTAAATCCCCTAACCCCTAACCCCAAAATCCCTAACAGTTTAACCACTAACACATTATTCCCCCAACCTGAATCCCTAATCCCTTAACCCCTAAGCTCCCAATCCCTAACCCCTAAATGTGGCTAAATCCCCTAACCCCTAAGCTCCCAATCCCAATCCCTAATTAGTTTATGTGAGGAGCCATGTTTAGGGTTACAATGACTATGCTCAACAGCTGTAAACCCATTATTTGCTTGATTCGACACCGATTCAGGGGACTTCATCTGATTTACCAAAAAATGTCAATGGTGATATAAATGTTTGTACTCATGACATATTCAACATCTAAAGGGTATACGCTCATAGTTGAATGTCTTCTTCCACAACTCATCTTTAAATTAGATATTTATTGATTTCAAAAGGGGTCAAATATGTTCATGTATACACATATGTAGACATGCTGTAATGTGCCACACCATAATGAACGGATTCATGTGCTTTACCTTTCCCTTTACCGGGTGTTTTACTATATTCAATGAAGGATTGCGCAATGCCACTACCATAGTAAGTGCACCACTGAAATAAAATTATGATACCAAACAACACATAGTGATGAAACAATGCTTGGTGATGATCCAATGATCCAACTCGACATAAACGCAGATTATAGGGGTATCATTCCAATGAACCAAGGGAAAAAGTAGAGAGAACATAGTGGGAATGGAGGGGATATCAGGAAAGAATATAGGGAGGAACGTTGAAAAGTGAGAAGAAATCGAGGGAAAAAATCAAACGTGATGATGGTAGAGCTCCGACCCGTCCATCAGTGGGATAGAGCTGCAAGACTTGGAGTCCTTCGCCTTAAACTCACCAGTGAAGTTCGCCACACTGAATCATGAAAATAACTGATATATAACTCAACATACAAAATGAAACATTTATCAGATGCGAGCCAAGGACCTGCCAAACACAAAGTGTAATGCCTCTCCCATGATTTTTCCATCCCAAGAGTGCGCATAGTGGTGAGGTCATAAATGAACCTCAATCGTCTGTTAGAGGAATTCAAAATCATATCCAATCCTGTGTATGATCTCTCCCCGTGACCTACATCGATTAAAGAATTTATATGTCATAAATCCTTTGTAATGACACATAACCCGTCTCCCTCCATCATGAATTTAATGAATCTCAATAGTCTATTAGAGGAATTCAAAACCATATCCAATCCTGTGTATGATCTCGCCCCCTAACCTACATCGATTAAACAATTGATATGTCATAAATCCTTTGTAATCACACATAACCTGTCTCCCTCCATCATGAATTTAATGTGAACTACAGAGGCTCTACGTAACCTGATGTGTAGCCACACGTGATATGAATCCCTCCAATCATGAGCGAGAGGATAAATTGTTCACCAGAAAATGGAAAACCAATGGACTAAAGCTAAAATAAAATCCTCATAGGGGAATCATTCACTTTATCCTTAAAATCACAAATTTTCAACACCGACCTTTTCTAAATATAAAGGAAAAAGGGGTTGTAAACCTAAAAATAATTTATGATAAATGAGATTCCATTATTGCTAACCCAAAAAAAATTATTGCGAGATGGAAGTCATAGCCCAAAAATGAAAATAACTTTCCACTACCCTACCACTAAAAGCATAGATGATCCCATATACAACATGAAATCCTTATATCTTGTTCCTAACTAGTTCCTTTTTGATCTTGTAGGTTTTAGATATTTTTTATTCTAATTATTAATATTTTGGACTTTCAATCTAGGGACGTTGGCCTTTAATGCATGAACTCGGTGCCAAATATCTATGAGAAGAGTAGGATAATGATGATTGAGGAGGTGTCCCCTAGGACATTGGTGGTGGATACAACAGAAGCCCGAGTAGGAAGAGGAGGTGACTAGTGAAGGCTTGTCCTCAACTTGTAACATTTCAAAGCCCAACAGGTTGGCCATTTCTCAATAATTAGTTTATGTCCAAACTCTATTGCTTCTTCAACTCTTTCAATTTCATATATTTTGCATGGTGGCTTCTAGTTCATAGTTTATAGATAACCTTGGATGTGTGCATAGGTAATGGCGTCTTCAATTTCTTGTGGTTGTTAATGGACCCTGCATATAGTCCTTCCCTCTCTATTAACACATTTTTTCACCTTCTTCGAGTCTTCTCTAGACCTACCTTGGCAGCTTTGTCTTTATTGGTCATCCCTTTTACTTTGCATTTTTTAAGGGTATTATTAGTTTCTTGTTCTCTGGGGGTTGTCCTCTCTTGGCCTATTGTGACTTGGAAAACCATGCCTCACTAGAGGATGTGCTGTCGATGGGGGTATGGTGGTAAAGGATCTCAAGGACTACCATGTGCTTAATCTCAAGCGCAAAATGTTGCCTTTATTTTCCACTCTACTCCTCTGGAAATCGAAAAGGAAACCTACCAACTTGACACTTTGGCCACAAAAGACCTCCATGCTTACTCAGATTCTGTAATCCAAGTTGAAGTAACCAATTGGTTTCCTAACCTTGGGCATACCGAGGGAAGATAGAACCAATATGTTAACTCCATTACCCTCAATTGGAAAATGAAGACACTCCTAGGCAGGGTCCCGAAGGAAAAACATAGGACAACAACAAGATCATATCCTTTCTGAATGGAATTCAATGAGTTCAATTACACCAAAATTCTTGTCTCATCAGTCTGGATGCATGCTTATATCACATTGAAGGACATCTCCAATGTGGCCTGAAACTCTCCAGCTCCAAGAGGCATCACTTCCCAAGATCTAGCCCCCTTCACTTCATCAGATACGTCATGTCTCTTACAACCTCTTGTCTTATGTCATTTAATTTCAATAGTAAATTTTATTTTAGTAATCTTGTAGTTAGCAATACTAATTATTTACATTTTGATATACCTAGACTATTTTCTTTTGCCATTAGTATTACTTTCCCTTGTGGCACGCTGCAAGGCTCAACATAAACAATGATATCTGGGTTTGTATGAAATCATTTTTAGACAACAAAATTTTAAATCAAACAAATAAAAATAAAAATCAAACTATAAATTATAAAATTTTTGCTAATTTATTTTCTGATATATTGAAATGTGATCATACCAAGTTTTAAAGATGAAGCAAGAAATCACTTATGCTATGTGATTTACTAATCATATAAATGAAGCAAAAATTCACTTTTTATATGTGATTTCCTCATTAAAAAGGTGAGACACGTATTTATACCACGGGGACTTGGTGGACCATTCCTAAACTGGCAGGTCAACAACTTGTGCAACACTCTAGTTGATTGTCCCTTACCTCATCATCAAGATCGTCCCAAGGTTTACCGTTGTCCCACTCATCTCCACTAATGAATCACTACAACTACTTTCCACCTCCATAATTGACTCAAACCCTAGCATACCATTACTAAAAAATCAACAAAATTAGTTATATGCCTCCTATTGCAAAGTATCGTCTGCGAAACGTGCAAGAAACTCTAGAAGTATGCCATTTTTAAAGAAATATGGATACAATTTGACAATTTTCTCATACATTTAACAAATCGAATTCTTTCCCGCAGTGCAATCTATTCTCCTTCCTTGATAGCCAGACCTTACTCTTACTATAGGCCCTTCCACCATCAGCAGGAAAAACGGTAATGTGGTTCTTGATTCTTCAATATTAGTTTTTTTGTTGCATGCAAAATGTTTGAATAAACTCTGCTTAAATCTCCTCGATTCCCCTAGGCTAAAACGAGAGAAGTTCTCATTAAAAGTAACTTTACACCAGTGTTCCCACATAAAACCAATTGCAGTCAGCCGAACTTGGTATCAAACTTGGTATCAAACTATTTTAAATAAAAAATGGGAAAATGGCCTGAAAACACGCAATTCCTACAAGAACAAAACCATTTCAGATACATGGAGAGAATATTTCCAAATGTAGGATATATGCCACAAAATTGACCTTAAATTCAAGTTGTAGGATCCAACACAGCTACAACTAGTCAATAATAAATTAAAATTATGTATTGCTTCAGGCCAAAGATGTTGCAGAGGTCCCTGATGATTCTGCCACATCATCATTCCTCACTGAAGCAACACTATAGTCAATCATCTTTCCATGATCATTCCCAGGTAGTGCTATTCTTAAACTTTTTAGCCAAATTTCATAATCTACAGGATGTGGAGTACCACATAGGCTATCAACATAGTCGGCAAAAGCTTTCAAAAGAGCAGAGACTTCTCCAAGATGTTGTTGTATGCGCCTTTTTGCCCCAGATCTCTCTCTCCAACGCAAGGCAGCTTCTATAATGCTAATTTAATGAATAATATTAGCAGTAAATGCAACATTTTATACAGTAGTACGTATGGCATCATTACTTTAGAAGCTTAGATCTTTGCAACAATAGGTTCATTAAAAAAATTCAATCCAATATGTCTTCAATCATCGATATCCTTGGCCTGCTATAACAATGATAGGAGAGTAGTAGATCTTCAAATGACTTGAACTTTTCAAGGGAAATTTGGTCTCTAAATGTAATGAGGAACTCGTCCTCTTTAGACAATGATAAAATTTTTTTGCTTCAATTCCTTAACATGTTCATTCAATGTTCATTTTTCTCAACAAGAGATGTCACGAATATACTTCAAGGTCAACCTTTTACAATACTGATGTACCTTCAAAATTATTATAAATATGACAAACGCCATTGAGATATCCTTTAGAATGTTTCCTTAGGCTTGTAAGCTCAAGAAGATCTTTGAAAATGGCTTGGATTTAAGTCAGCCTAACCATAATCGAATTTATGTTCAGATTTCCTTAGACATTGGGTCCTTGGGATGAGTCTCCTTACAGGTTAGCCTCAACCAATCTAAAATGGGCCTTAGGAATGCACTAGGTCTAAGCCTTAGGAGGCTTCTATGAAAGGACTGAAGACAATGACCTCAGAAATAACTTGACATAATTCAGACTTCCTCCATCAGCAGGCCCTTCAAGTTCTTATTATAGATCTCAACTTTGTTGTGAAGTTTCCTTCAGCCCAGTGAATAATGAAGATCAAAATTAAACTTTGATGCTCAGAAGAATCCCAGACTTGGCCTGAATTACTCCTCAGTGGGCTTTCAATTAGTGCGAAATTGTTTGAAATTTGTGCTTTTGGAGAAATCCCAAATAATTATCAACTTGTATTAATTATTGAGATTTCTTTATGAAATATAATAATATTATTGTGAACTTCGTTACATGAACACATTCTAATATCATTCTATGTGGAATTTCATTTCTTTCATGTTAATTGAATATGTCAATGTGGTTTGTGATGTATAATAATGATTTTTTTCATCTTGTCTAGTATGTAGTGGCAGAATATTGCATTAAAGTGCACTAATCCTTTTAGGGTCACATCAATGAATCGCATCACACTATCCCCTCATATAATTGTGCATATATCACGTTTCTTATTTTTCAACCTGACTATGTAATATTAGGAATAAACAACCTTGATGTTAGATACCTCACTCTCTCACATGAGAACCATTTGAAGCCATTTTAGCACCATCATTAGCTTCTTCAGTAGTGACTACCTTATTGAAAAACACACACTTATATGAAATTCATACAACTCGATTAGAGACTTTAATTTTTCATGATTTGAAGAGTGCACCATGGGGACTTACGATTCCTTGCACAACATCAAATATCAAAGGAAGTGATGATCTAACATTTTAACATATTAAACGTCTTCAATATTAGTAGTTGTTCAATCTACGCTCCAAATCGCACATATTGTATGATGCATATGTTTTTTCGAAGAATCTGCCATTTTTTCAATTCCTAGATGGACTATAATTCTTCATATGCTTATGTGTGACACTTTATTCCTCTCTCCACATGTGCAACATGTTTTCTCTAGTGCAACACTTAAAAATTTAACAGCAACAACATAGCAATCCTTTGAGTGGTTCGAACCTACATATCCAAAAATGTATGCACCAAGATATTCTTGAGGCCTATGCATTTTTCCAATCTTGTACAACCATTCACATCTGAAAAGGCACACACACACACACAAATGTATATATATATTTGATGGGAAGAGACATCTTACAGCTGGTAGAACCGATTGAGGGAGCTTGGTTTTAAATTCTAGAGATTCAGAGTATTTTTTATAGCTAGCAGTTAAAACAGAGTGCACTTGAAACCATTGTTGGGGATTGTCCTTGGCACCTGAAGCAAATAAATAATTTCTTTCAATCCAAATCTGAATAGAGCATTCATGTTGTTTAACTAACAATAATTGAAGGAGCTTGAACTCGATGGTAATTAATTGTAGACAGTGAAAATCCATGTTGCTGAAGCAGATGGGCCATAGGCCCACTGTTTATGGATAACAAGTGGAGATTGATGTTAAATTTCATTTTTTGATGTGCTAATATCCAAAAAGGAGGATGATACGTTGGAGAACTAGAGGCACAGGAAAATGATACGTACTTCCATATATCTATGCATTGACTCCAGCCACCTTCCAATTAATGATTTGGTAATCAACACACTGGTAACAAGGGCATTGAAATTCAGTGAAAAGATATTCATAGACTCAACTAACCTTTAATATAGAAACCCACCCACAACTAATAAACAAATCAAAAGATAAATGGCTATTTATTGGTTACTCCTAGCTCATTTATATCCTTGCCAATAAATGCATTAGGATATCTCCTTGAAGTGGACAAAGTATAAGGGAACATTCAAGGAATTCTTCTTCTTAGTGATGGTTAGTTAATTAATCTTGATTTAATTGAGGATTCTCTTCTCACCTTGGATCTCACACGAAACTCTTTTAAAGGAAACATGACATTTGGACTTCTCTGTTAAAGTAGTTGGAGATGTGGTGAGTGAAGAAAAGGTATAAGCTCTTATATTGGTTATGAAGATATCAACTTGGCTTTTCATAAATTAAAATCTATTAATCCTAATCATATGATAAGATACTTTGTGTCTTTTTTGGTACCAATGCATCCCCTAAGATGTAGCAATGGGTTTTGAACAAGTTTGAAATCAAGCTTCTAAATTGTGAAGCCTACAACTTATCATTATCAGGTGGAATCACTACATGATTTCTATTCCTATTCTTTGTTCCTTTCTTCTAGTTGTAGGAAGATGAAAATGATTACAAAAAAATCCTGTGTGGGAAGAATGGAGGGAAGGAGATCTTCCTCTAGTTTTATAGGCATCTGTACTTTTACTAAGGGAGGGAAAATGCTCTGGTTTGATAGATGTGTGAGCTTAGGGAGTAGTTTTGAAAATTAAATGGTGAGTGCAATGAGTGGTCACATATGGTGAATTATTGTTCAACATTTCATTTACAATGATACTCTTATAGGGGTTATTAAAGGTCCATTTGGAATCTATGATATAACCATTGGTGGTGTTTCTCAAGGTCTCTGGATAAAATTTCCTTTAAAAAATTTGGCAGGCATGGTATTTAGTGTCCAATCACCTACATTGGGACTTTGCAAGCCGTAGAAATGAGTGGGATATAACAGTGATATCTATTTATACCCTCCCATTGGACATGGATCTATATGGTTTACTATATTTTTCTAGTAGGTAAGAAACTGATCACAAAAGATACTGTATGTGGGGGAATTTGTTTTCCTGTCTATGTTTGTAGGAATTACATACCTGTACAACGTTCACATATCTACTAGTTTGTTGGTGCTCTGTTTACACTGTATTTTCTCAGCACTGCACACTCTCTATACAAATTCTAGTGGGTTCCTAGTACCTACAACCCCTTCTATGTTATGTTTATGATCAAACAACTCATCCATGATCATCATTTACACTGTGTTTTATCTCAGCACCCCACACTCTTTGTACATAGGGTAGTGGGTACCTACATCCCCTTCTATGTTCTGTTTGACTTTAATAACCGATACACTCACAAAAAACTCATCCATGGGCACTGAATTACACCTATAGCCATCCTTTGAGTGGTTCGAACCTACATATCCAAAAATGTATGCACCAATATATTCTTGAGGCCTATGCATTTTTCCAATATTGTACAACCATCCACATCTGAAAAGGCACACACACACAAATATATATATATATCTATATATATATATATATATATATATATATATATATATATATATATATATATATATATATATATATAAATTTGTGTGTGTGTGCCTTTCGTCTGTGAATGGTTGTACAACATTGAAAATGCATATATATATATATATATATATATATTCGATGGGAAGAGACATCTTACATCTGGTAGAACCGATTGAGGGAGCTTGGTTTTAAATTCTAGAGATTTAGAGTATTTTTTATTGCTAGCAGTTAAAACAGAGTGCACTTGAAACCGTCGTTGGGGATTTTACTTAGCACCTGAAGAAAATAAATAATGCATTTCAATCCAAATCTGAACAGAGAATTCATGTTGTTTAACGAACAATAATTGAAGGAGCTTGAACTCGATGGTAATTAATTGTAGAGAGTGAAAATCCATGCTGCTGAAGCAGATGGGCCATGGGCCCATTGTTTATGGATAAGAAGTGGAGATTGATGTTAAATTTCATTTTTTGATGTGCTAATATCCAAAAAGGAGGATGGTATGTTGGAGAACCAGAGGCACAGAAAAATGATACAAACTGCCAGATATCTATGCATTGACTCCAACCACCTTCCAATTAATGATTTGGTAATCAAAACACTGGTAACAAGGGCATTGAAATTCAGTGAAAAGATATTCATAGACTCAACTAACTTTTAATAGAGTAACCTACCCATGACTAATAAAAAAATCAAAAGATAAGTGGCTATTTATTAGTTACTCCTAGCTCATTTATATCCTTGCAATAAATTCACTAGGATATATCCTTGAAATGGCCGAAATATAAGGGAACATTCAAGGCATTCTTCTTCTTAGTGATGGTCAGTTAATTAATCTTGATTTAATTGAGGATTCTCTTCTCACCTTGGATCTCACACAGAACTCTTTTAAATGACACATGACGTATGGACTTCTCTGTTAAATTAGTTGGAGATGTGGTGAGTGAGGAAAAGGTATAAGCTCTTACCTTGGTTATGAACATATCAACTTGGCTTTTCATAAATTTAAAATATATTAATCCTAATCATATGATAAGATACTTTGCATCTCTTTTGGTACCAATGTATCCCCTAAGATGTAGCAATGGGTTTTTAACAAGTTTGAAATCAAGCTTCTAAATTGTGAAGCCTAGAACTTATCATTATCAGGTGGAATCACTACATGATTTCTATCCCTATTCTTTGTTCCTTTCTTCTAGTTGTAGGAAGATGAAAATGATTGCAAAAAATTCTTGTGTGGGAAGAATGGAGGGAAGGAGATCTTCCTCTAGTTTTATATACATCTATACTTTTACTGAGGGAGGGCAAATGCCCTAGTTTGATTGATGTGCGAGCTTAGGGAGTAGTGTTGAAAATTCAATGGTCAGTACAATGAGTGGTCAGATATGGTGAATTCTTGTTCAACAATTCATTTACAATGATACTCTTATAGGGGTTATTAAAGTTCCATTTGGAATCTATGATATAACCGTTGGTGGTGTTTCTCAAGGTCTCTGGATCAACTATCCTTTAAAAAATTTGGCAAGCATGGTATTTAGTGTCTAATCACCTACATTGGGACTTCGCAAGCCATAGAAATGAGTGGAATATAGCAGTGAGATCTATTTATACCCTCCCATTGGACATGGAGCTATATGGTTTAATATCTTCTTCTTGTAGGTAAGAAACTAATCACAAAATATATTATATGTGGGGGAATTTGTTTGACAAGGCAACGATCACTTTGTTACCATGGAGAGTATTAATTGATCTCAATTGGTACAACCTGCTAAAAACGTTCCTTTTCAAAAAATCTGCAAGATCATTTGGAGTCTATTTTGTTCAAGATGAATTTGAGCACTCAACAATTTATTTTTTACACTTGGCAATGGTCTTATGGAAGCCCTTTACATATTAGAAAAATAAATAAATTTTTCTATGTTCTGTAACACTACTCATTATTTGTGGCAAGTACTCAACATGTCAAATTTGCTTGCCAACATGGTGAGCTGACTTGACATTTTGGTCGAATCTCATTTAATTATAGACAAAATTGATTGGAAGATTTGTAGCTGAACTAGCTTGTTCAGGAACAAACTGGTTCAAAGGGCTCGATGTCTTCTTGAACATTTAGGGTTAATCCATTTCAAATGGTGAACTTATTTTCTGTCAGTTTTCATTTTTTGTTTTCAAGTTAGATATTGTTTTCAATTTTTCACATTTCTAATTTTATTGCAATGTGGAAGATTGATTGTGGCAGTATAGGAACAACCCCTAGATAGGATGATCGTGGAAAGGGGACAACGAAAGAACATGTAAAGTGCTAGCATTGCTCTATCTTCAGGTATTTTAGTTATTTACATAATTGAAATAATGTTAATTTTGTTCAAATATGTAGACACCTGGCCATGGTACGCCTGATGATTCCCTCTACGAGGAAGATCTTTCTTCATCCCCATGTCCATTTCTGTTGTTGCGAAAAAAGGTGCAAAAAGCAAAGTTGGAATTTGAGTGTTTGGTAGACGCTTCACCTAAAACACCTGAAATATCAATGAGGATAACACAACTTATTACCCAGCTAGAAACATATAAGGTAATAATAAAAAATCAAAAGGATATTTTTTTTATTCTGCATGAGATGAATTGTGATAGTTTGATTTTTAATTTTTACATTAACTAAACTAACAATTTTTTTTTTATGTATCGTTATCTGACACCTGCTGCACCCGGTGTTGGTGGTAGTGGGACACAAGGGCAAGATATTTCCGAGCGACCCTCTCGTACACCTTCTACGCCTTTAGCTGGCAGCCAAGAAATGCACCCTACCCAAGAAGACACCCAGCCAATCGCTGAACGTGTTGGTAGTGATGAGGTTGATATGGCCAACTATATTATTGCGTTTCCTGGAGCTACACGTGTCAGCTCCACGGGGACCATTGATGGCATGTTTTTGGTGAATGATGAAGATGTCCCTATAAAGCACGTACAACTCCCAGGTAAGTTTTAATATTTTAACTATTTCATGTACTCTATCTAAAACATATTTTATCATGATTTTTATTTTTAAATTAATTATAATTACTTTTTTCTGTGTAGGAAACAATGAGTTCTACAGGTTTTTGGAGAGAAAGGCGTTGATAATTTTTGGCCCAACCACACACACAAGGTGGAATTCCCAGAATTCCAACTTGAAAAAAGAACTTCTAGATTATCTAGTAGCCCTTTTTGGGGTGGGCACATTTGACAGAACAACGGTGGCTCAGGTAGTTGGAAAATATTTAAAATATACCAGGGACACCTATAGGACGCAATTGAAATTTAACCCTATATACGAGCATCCTCTCACAGTTCCAGAGAGTGAGTGGAGAGCACTCATCCATGACGGAAAAGAGAAAAGGGCCAAGAAAGAAGGAAAAATGCTAGCTGGACCCGTAAGGTAAATTACAACTTTTATTCAATAGCTTTAATTTTCTCTATGTCTGAAATAAAAGTGTGCTACGTCATATCTGACTTCAATCTTTTTATGATAGGTTTCCTGACACCTCGAAGGCAACCAAATATAGGATTGAAAAAAAAGGGCCATCACAAGCTAGGCCAGGGCGGCTACTTGAAATTAGCTGCAAGAATTGTAAGTAGCTAAACATCTTATAATTAATTGAATCGCCTTCCAATGTTTTCGTAATCCCATCAAATGACATTAAAAATACACAATCATATGTAATGTAGGGTGATGATTTTGGAATGGAGACTACAGAGGAATATAAAAAGATCACTTTCAATTCCGGCTTTGAATATCGTAGAAGCTTGGGATAGGTCCTAAGATCTAGAATGCCTGATAAGGCAAAACATTAACCTTTAAATATGTTTGTTTTCATCCATAAATTTAATGTCTAACAACTTTGTTTAAATCAGGGGAGAAACACTTTCAACGAGCCAAATAACCCAATTGTAGAGCAGTGCGCTGAGAGAAAAATATTGCCAGAAGAACATGTTCCTCATGTGCAACCTGATCATTGTAGCGGGGACCATGCCGGTACAGCTACTATTAGTGAGGGCCATGACGGTAATTAATTTCCACTTATAATTTTTTCTAATTATACCTTGATGGTTGTCCTTATAACGTTATTTGTTTAAATGACAGTGAATGTTGTACTTGAGGATCTTACCACCAGAGAGGAAGACAGGGCAACAGTCTCGATGGTGACAACTGGTGCACTAGGTAAATAATCTCATTGCAATTTTTATTTATTAATATTACCGAACTAGTTCAATGATATTTAAAAACTGACAATTAAAATTTAATATTATCTGTTTTTGTAGGCGATGCCCTGTCACTGCATGAAACCAGACATCGTGACTACGCAACTAGGTCAACTCTGCGGGAAAGGCATGAAACATGAGTAAAGCACGATGATGTTGATGATGTATTTAGGAGCTTTAGAAGTAGGAAGAAGAAAAAGAAAATTTGATAATGTAAAATATTGTATTATTATAAGACAAATGCTACCATACTTGGAACGTTTTTTGCGTTATATTAAAAACTCATTTATCATATTATTTTTATGTCAAGCACTTTCAATGTTTTCTTGCGTAATTTTTGTTGCATTTTTTTTTAATAGTTATTGAATATTTGTTTTTCTGCTCATGAAAGTAAAAAATGAAATATATATTGGGTATTGGGGAATTGAGAGTGATGTGTGTGGGGGGGAGGGAGGGGCCATAAGAGCTTCCACCTTCACGTGGTTGGCCCTATTTAGTAGAGAATAATTTATTGGAGCGATTTAATCTTGGAGCAAACCTCCCTCGATCCAACGTAGCAACAAAAAAGTCACTGTTGACTTAGTTGCTAATCTTTCAGATCGTGGGAGGCTTGTTCCAAGTTCATGCGACTCCAATAAATTGTTCTTGAAACGAAGAGGAGCTTATTCAGGTATGTTTTGACATTTTCAACATATGTTCTAACATTATCATAAGAATGCATCTTAGAGTAAAAAATACTACATCAATTACTTGTATTTATTGTATAGATAATTATGGATTTTGAATGACTTGGCAGCGCAGGTACAAATCCTCTTGCATCATGAGCAATACAACTTGTCAACCAGGGTCATGTCCAGGATATTTTTTCTTGTGCGTTTGACCAAATTTGTAGTTTCACATTTTGTAAGTTCCTTTATAGTTCATAATTCAATATTAAGCTTGTTCATGATTATTATCTAGTTTTTTGTTATGTGTTTTTTCATCTATTTGATTGTAAGAAACTCTACATGTTTCCTTTTGTTCACTATGATTTCTCCATTTACCACTCCCAAGATGAATCTGTACTGTCCAATTTCAGCAAATCAAGCTGAAGGTTGTCCAATTGGAATTTCTTTCTCTTTTCATAGAATTCAATATGGATATGATAGAAGTGCTCCAAAACTTGCTCAGGGTCTCATATTTATGATTGATTCCCTTTGAGCCAAAAAGATGCATGTTGCTTGTACTGATTGTAGTAGTCAGTTTGAATTTCCTTAAAAGGCCCTCTTGAAGTGAAATATTCATATTCTCTTCAAAAAATGACACCTCTAAATGGACCCTGGTATCAGTATTTTATTCCTTGTAGTCCCTTATGAATGGTTCTTTAATCTTATCATTCCCAATCATCAATGCTTTCGAAAATTCCTTGTAATCTTGAGTCCACTTGCAAACAGGAAAATCTATAATTCTTAATGTTGTCTCATTAATTTCCTCTATGATGCCACTAATCGTGTAAGACACACAATTATCCTTTATAGTTTTTCGTTCAATTGTGCCCTTAAAATCCTTGTACCAAGGTGCCAAGCCAATGGTGTAATGTCCAGTGCTCCAGAATGTTGAAATGTCCCTTAATCCTAGGCCAATCAATATATCATAATAAAGTGATAAAAAATATACATATCATAGTATAGGCTCAGATCATATCCATATCCATAAGCTTGTCTAGTTTATATGAGGATAGTGTTTCCCTAATCTACATTATCTCATATTGGTCTTTTATAAAAAGTACGTTTCAGTGTTACTCTAGTGTATACTACAATGTCCATATTCATCATACAGGTTAAGGATAGAGTAATAGCATACAATATTCTACCTAATAAATCATCTTGTATTTCGATATATAATGTGGACATAGGTGTAATGTAATCTCAATACTGAGATATGCTTGTTCCTATTCTAGCTCGATATCATTGAATACGCTCTTTCCATCTTTGATTAGTGAAAAGAGTTGGATTAGCTTAAGATGAGTAATGTATTCACCCTTATCTCTCTTCTATGATTCCCATGTATTAGTTACAATGATAATAGTTATATGGAACTGAAAGCAGATTGGTATATATAAGAGACCGTATCGTACCTATGATAGACAAATAAAATAAGCTTCTTGCTGAGGACATATGGCAGTACTGAGCATTGAATGATGACAAATTCAGCCTTGGCACAGTTTTATCCTCTCACGATGGCTCTATGATGGTTTGTCTATCCCTTAGAGACATGCTCTTGTACATCTTGTTGGAATCTATAATTATCGTCCTACTTCTCATCACGAAAGTCTTGGCATAGGTGTTTGACACTATGAATTATATATGTGATTTATGGGTACTATGGTATTTTTTTTTGATGCGGTATTCTTAGAAAAATGATTTATGATTCCCAATACTGTAAGTGTAGCAGTGGCATCTACTCTAGAACAATATGACTCAGATGTGATCTTATGTAATTTCATATGAGATATTTCAGCCTTACTATAGCAGACCAAATACCATTGGCTTTTATCCTTCTTTCAGAGTTTCGGACTAGAGCTTCTAAAGGCACATACTCAAATAGGAACACTTGTGGTGTGACTGCATTCATTCCATTGTGGTGTGTGTATTTGAAACTTGCAGTAAGATAATAATGTGAAATGTCACTGGAAGTATTAAAGATGAGTAAAGGAATTCTCTTTGTAGTTCTTGTTTGTACGTATGTTGAGCCTACTTTGCACAGATTCTACATGGAGTTATGGGTGTTTTTCATAGGCTGCTTTATAAGGTTCAGTTAACAGTTTTATGCTAACTATTTACTGATTTGAGGAGTTTAGTATTTTTTTTACACATGATTTAACAGTAATCGAGTTTGTTCAAAGTAGTTGCAAGTATTTAATTGAGTTTAGTATTATTTGGATCTGCAACTACTTTACCATCTCTTGACTACTTTCTCTGGATCTGCAAATGGATAGAACTGTTTCTGTGGTCATCTAATTCTACTAAATTTCTAATTGAAATCTTAAGAAATATTATTATATATACAAAATGGCAGGCTAAGATTAAAATGAATGTAGACAATGGCCCTTATTTTATTTTACACAGAATTTTCCTAAGCAATATGTTAATCCTAAACTTCAATAATTTGACCAATAGTTGGAGTTTCCTCTAGTCCTTGCAATATTTGACAAACTATTTTAACACAATTAATAACTCACACTTCAATCAAACTTGCTTACAATGGCTTTACCCTGAATATCATACAGTGTGATATGGCCCTTAATTTTGTATAATTACTTTCATTGAAAACATTATGCTGGAAAATTCTTTACCCTTTTTTCTGATACTCTATCTGTATCCTGTTTCCATGGTTCTCGTAAGTGTAGTCTTCTTAATATCAATAACTTTCAAAGGAGAAAAAAAGAGGATATGCAAAAGCCCTTTGCATGATTATCTAATATTATTTGTAGTTTACAATTTAGACGTTGTAATTGTTGTTTGTTGTTACTCTTAAGAAATTAATTGTTGGGGAAGTGGAAAAGCATTGATGCATGAATGCTTTGTCAAACTGTTTTTGGGATGAATTTGCTGATTGTTTCTTGTAGTTGTTGCAGTTGATTTTTTCATTCTTGAATTTTTTGTCATGCTCACTTTTTTTCATTTGGGCATCTAGTTCCCAGGCATAATTATTGTGAATCCATATAAAAGACAATACGCAGAAAAACAAGTACAGTGATGGTTGGAAATGTCCCACTTGGAAGCGAACATCCTATTAGGGTTCAAACAATGACTACTACTGATACAAAGGATGTTCTTGGTACTGTAGAACAGGTCTGTTCTCTTCACTAAGCTTGTACTTCAATATTTTTATTTTTGTGTTTCAGCTGTTAAGAGTCAGGAAAATAAAACTCTGCATTCATTAGGTGTTCGCATTCTTGTATTAGTTTGGGAAAACTGCACTTGGCATGATGTAGCAATAGATCCTTTAAGCCAATGCCTTAGAAAATTCTCCTAATTGTCTCCAAAAACATCTACTAATGCTTGGGGAGATTACCCCATCTAAATGGTGGTGCCTAGCAAATTGAAAAATGATGTTAGTTCACCCCCATTTGTCTTGAACAAAGGTTATTCCCATTCTTATGGGTATCATGCTTTTGTAACAATTTTTTTGAAGAAGATGCTTCTCATATTGCATCAAAAGTTTTGAAAAGCTTACATCAAGGGTTACATTAGGTGACTGAAGATTTTTTGATGAAGCATGATGTCCCTAAATGGACATGTAGGGTTATCATTTATGTAGGTTTTTAACCCTGTACAATTAATTGTTGCAAACATATTCTTAATTAAAACAAGAAAGATGTAAAGGAAAACACACACATTAACACATAGATTTTATCCTAGAAACCCATAACCAGGAAAACCAAGAATATTTTTCAATATATTATTATGTACAGTATTACTACACAATATATATCCCATGACATCCATGAAGAACCAATTGATTTGCCTTGGATTAGAATACCACCATATTTTCTTAACTGAAATTACAAAACCACCATGTGCCACAAAACTGCCAAATATGGATGCAAAAAAATGCCCAAAATTTATTTTGGGGGCTCTGCTAAACCCCCCCCCCTCCCCTTTTAGTCATGGTGTTGGATTTAGCAATGGAAACGAAGGTGGTATTGCTTCCTCGTAGTCTTGGAAAACTACTTGGATCCTTTCCAAGGCCACCTCCTTCTCCACTAACTCTTGTTGCAGTTGTACCATCATTTGAGTGAACCCACTTTCTTGCCAACTATCCATCTATATGACCACCTCACGAAGGCATACAAGCTTCATTTTGTGCTTATCCCAATCGACAATCGATTCTGTGCCCTTAAGTGTTTACTATTTACTATTTTGTGATGTCAAAGGAAAGTTGGTTTTTAGTACTCCTTACTTGAGCAGGTGGCCACGAAATCAATACGAGCAGATACAAAGTTTTCACGCTCTAATAGCATGAAGTAAGTCATTCATTAATCTCTTTGTTATTAGCGGTGATATTTATCTAAGAGCACAGTTAATATTTCTCAGAGCTGAATATTTTCCTTCCAATGGTTTAAAAAATGTAGTTATTCTTTAAAGTTGAATTCTTCTGAGCATGAGGAAAACTTATTAATCATATGTTGTAGATCCAATATCCAAAGTGAGAAACCTCTCCAACAAGACAAAATAAAGGAAGAGTATGAAGATTCTGGTTTAGTTACCTCATCGTATCTTTTGACTGGCATGTGATTACTTTACAGGAGCGTGAAATAATAGACCAATTTAGTTTAAAAAGTATTTCATTATGGTGTTACATGTTTTCTTTATCAATACTGTAATTTTGTTCTGTACTCATAATTTTCAGAAGAAATGCACTTAAGTTCCTTAATTATTCCTAGGAATTCCACTGCCATAGGTTCTAAAGCAAGACTAGGTAGTGCTTCTTCTACGTCTTCTTTCAATTTTAGATGTAATGAATGAGTTGAGAAGCGGAAAGAGGTCATGCATTTTTCTAGGATTTTGCTTCAATTTTATGTGCCTTTCCAGTATTGTCACTTAAAAAATTATTTATTTGTCTGTTAAGTTGTAGAGCACCATGTTGATGGTTGTTCCCTGCACTTGTTCAGTTTTTCTCAAAGCTAGAGGAAAATATTCAAGCAAGGGAGATGGAAAAAAACCATTTGCAAGCCAAGTCAAAGGTTTCCTTAATGTGCCATTCGTATTTTGGTGTAGGGTTACCAGAAAGCATGTGATCTGTCATGCTAAAATTATAGTTAGGGTAGTGTTTAGTATTTACTTTGTTTTGGTCTGCTTTGAAAGTTTAAGGTTTCTTGCTATAGAACACTACAATATGGTAAATATGGGGTTGCTAGGTCGTCAATTGATTATATATTATCTATACATTTATTTATGTATATGAATAAGAGTATCAGGAGGCTGAGATTAAACAACTAAGGAAAAGTTTAACATTCAAAGCAACACCCATGCCAAGTTTCTATTAGGAGGGAGCACCACCAAAGGCTGAGATGAAGAAGGTATTTAGCATATTTTCGGCCATTTTATTGAAGATTTCTTCACTTTATACCTTGTTGCATCATATGCAAATGTTACTGCATGATGCACTTGGACATGCTTTAAATTTTAATATTTATAACTAAAAAACTGGTAATCTAAAATATTAGATTAATGTTTTTGATCCTAACAATTAGGAAAGTTAATTGATGTTTTTCATCTCCTTACATGCTTCCTTAATATTTCTGGCTGATATTATAACTTGTATTAATCATATGATGTGATGCCACCCACATTTTTGTTTGGATAAATGGAAAAAGATAGAAACGCTAATTATTCTGCTTTATGAAAGCTTTACATGATGATCTCTTAAGAGGAGTGTGAAGCTACTGCTTTTAATGAACTTTAGGGAAATAGTCTTAAGGTGATGGGCTTGCTTATAGAGTCCCCTTTACAATTATGTATGCCACTTACAATTATGTATGTCATTTATTTGAAGTTTCCACTATTAAATAAAGTTTAATTATTCCACATGAAAAATATATGGAGCAAAAGTGGGAGTTTTCATTATAAAAAGGCTCCTGGGCCTTAGAGTATGGATGTCTGGGTGAATGCTTGTATGGGAGCTTGTGTGAGGCCTATTTTTGAAGAGAGGCCATGTTTTTGAAGAATTGCAGAGGCCCTTGGTGGTATTTATGGTGTGCTGAACCATAAGAGAGGCCATGTTTTTGAAGAATTACAGAGGCTAGGAACTCCACTATACAACATCAAGGCATATCTACCTGTTGTTGAATCATTTGGATTCTCAAGTAATATCCATGCTACAACTTCCGGCCAGGCTTTCCCTTAATGTGTGTTTGACCACTGGGATATGATGGGATCTGATCCATTGGAATCTGGTTCCCAAGCTGGGCAACATGTGACCAATATCCATAAGAGGAAGGGTCTTAAGAAGAGTATGAATCCCTTATCAGAGTTTGAAGACAAGCTGTAGAGCTTTGCTATGTTTGCATGTTGGATGCTCTCAAGGTTGAGGATAGTATTTTATTTATAGTAGGATCAGAAATCATCAAAGCTGCCATTTCTTTTTGCTACCCATCGAAAAATTGTACATCTCAAAAGGGAGACCTGACTTCCCAGAATTCACTGAGTATTAAAAGGCAATTGTTTCAACCATTTTGTAGGCGGGACTTTAAAATTAAAGTTGAGTATGAAATGGAATTTGTTTGAGCCATATTGGTGCGAGGACATTAAAATTCAGCGAATAAATTGAAGTTGCTCATAGATTGTTTAATAGATCCAATTCCAAAATGCTTAGTTAAAATTTTCAAAGTCCTCATACGCTTTCTAATTGAGTAAATACCCCACACTCAAGACTCTTATCGGCACTTTGAACTAGTTGGGACCAAAGCCCAAACTTTTAGGGACAAACCAAACCAAATGAATGATCAATTGTTTACAACAGATATTATCTTCCTATGGTCTTGGTCTTAAACAATTGTGATTCACCACAAGAATCGGTGGATGGTATCGATTGAGGGGAGGGGTATATCCCTTACGTTAGCAAGAAGGGGGGTCCATTATCAAATTTCTAATTCAAAATTCAACTCGATTGGTCAACAAGCTGCACCTGAAAGCCTTTCAATGGCAAGCACTAATCTTATCAGTGCAACTGAGGAATGGAAAAGCTTAAGGGAACATGTTGCAGATGTTGATAAAACACATTTGAGAAATTTACTGAAGAATGAAGCTCGCTGTGAATTAATGACAGTAGAATTTGGTGGAATTATATTCGACTATTCTCGGCAAAGGATAACTCAAGAGACTGTGAAGAAGCTTTTTAAGCTAGCAGAGGTGGCACATCTGAAGGAGAAGATTAAAAAAATGTACAATGGAGACCATATAAAAGTCACAAAGAATCATTCTGTGCTTCATATCGCTCTAAGGGATGCCAGGGATACAATCATCAATTGTGATGGGAAGAATGTAGTTGATGATGTATGGAAATTTCTTGATAAGATCGATGAATTTTCTGAAATGGTTCGGACTGGGGCTTGGGTAGGTGCAACAGGGAAGTCTCTTAAAGATGTTGTGGCAGTAGGCATTGGTGGCAGCTTTCTGGGTCCACTTTTTGTGTGCAGTTCTCTTCAAATAGATCCTGAGGCAGCTCAATGTGCAAATGGGTGTCAACTGCGATTTCTAGAAAATGTTAATCCAGTTGATGTCACTCAAAGTATTAATGGGCTAAACCCAGAAACTACATTAGTTGTTATGGTGTCAAAGACATTCACAACAGCAGAAACCATGCTAAATTATCGAAAATTAAGGACATGGATCACATCTGCCCTTGGTTCTGAAGCTGTTGCAAAGCACACGGTGGCAGTTAGTACTAACCTTAAGCTTGTAAAAGAATTTGGAATAGACCCACAAAATGCTTTTGCATTATGGGATTGGGTTGGTGGTCGCTACAGTGTGTGCAGTGCTGTGGGTGCCCTCCCCTTATCACTTCAGTATGGGTTTCTTATTTTTGGCAAGTTTCTGGAGGGAGCAAGGAGTATAGATAATCATTTCCACACAACTCCATTTGAGAAAAATATTCCTGTTTTGCTTGTTCTCCTCAGTGTGTGGAATGTTTCACTTCTTGGGTATCCAGCTAGGGCTATCTTGCCATACACTCAGGCTTTAAGAAGTTTGCACCGCACATCCAGCAACTTAGCATGGAGAGTAATGGGAAGGGAGTTTCTATTGATGGTGTGCCCCTCAATTTTGAGGCTGGTGAAATAGATTTTGGAGAACCTGGTACAAATGGCCAACGCAAATTTTACCAGTTAATTCATCAGGGTCGTGTAATTCCTTGTGATTTTATTGGCATCATCAAGAGCTAGCAACCCAATTATTTACAAGGGGAAGTTGTGAGTAACCACGATGAGCTCATGTCTAAATTTTTTGCACAGCTGGATGCTCTTTCTTGTGGGAAGACTCTTGAGGAGTTGAGGAATGAGAAAGTTTCTGATCATCTTATTGCACACAAGACGTTCTCTGGGAATCGACCATCACTAAGCATCTTACTACCATCATTGACAACATATAATGTAGGCCAGTTGTTAGCAATGTATGAACATAGGATTGCAGTTGAGGGTTTCGTTTGGGGCATTAGTTCATTTGACCAATGGGGCATGGAGCTTGGAAAGTCATTGGAATCTCATATACGAGCTCAGCTGAACTTGTCTTGCACTGAAGGGAATCTAGTTGAGGGCTTTAACCCTAGCACCACAATGTTGATAAAATGATACTTGAAGTTAATCAGATACTAAAATATATTGTTCCCCTTTTCAAGTTTGGAGAAAATGTGCATTATAAGGAGTTATATTAAATTTATAGTTACAATTGCACTTTTCAGAACTTTCCATTGAAATACATTCATATCATACCAACAAACCACCTGATCTAATCAATGTTCATTTACAGGAAAATGCTCCAATTACTGTGGACTTTCTCCTATTTGTTGAGCACCAGTAAGTCTTTTGATTTTGAATGGAAGTCCTTATTTTGTATTTGAATGAGAGAGCTTCACTTATGTAGAAAGCTTTCTTTTAAAGTGGAGGCACTTTTGATGATCAATGTGGGAGGTGGCCAACCATATCCAACAATGTGCTAACGAATTTTTTTTTTTTAAATATTTAATTTCCGTCAGAATTCTGACGCTTATGTCAGTCTTCGGAAGAGTGACGCTATAAACGTCGGAATATCGACACTTTAAACTTCAGAAGGGATAACATCGAAATTGTGACGATGTTTTGAAAACCTGATAAATGTCATAAGACCGACACTTTAAACGTCGGAATGGATAACGTCGAAATTGCGATGATGTTTTGAAAACCTGATAAACGTCGGAAGACCGAAACTTTAAACGTCGGAAGGGATAACGTCAGAATTGCGACGATGTTTTGAAAACCTGGAAAACGTCGGAAGACCGACGCTTTAAACGTCAGAAGGGATAATGTCGAAATTGCGACGATGTTTTGAAAACCTAGTAAACGTCGAAAGACCGACGCTTTAAACGTCGGAAGGGATAATGTCGGAATTTCGATGATGTTCTGAAAACTTGGTAAACGTCGGTAGACCAACAGTTTGGCTAATGTCGGAAGATCAACGCCTTTTATGACATTGGAATAGTGACGATTTGGATAACGTTGGAAGAGCGACGACGTCTAGAAATGTCGGACAATGTGCCGCTCTTCTGACACTTTATTGAAGTGTCGGAATTGCGACGTAATGGCTAACCACATTTTGTCCCGCCTTAGAGTGTCACTCTTGGGATGGCTATGTGTCGGAATAGTGACGAATTGGCCATTAGAAATTGGGCCAAATGTGCTAGTGAATTTAAGTTCCATGAATAAGTGAAGGAGGCTGCGGAAAAGGATCCTGAATATCAATTTTTATGGCAGCAAATGCAAGAGGCTGAAAATCAGAGAAATAAAATAGATTATAATATCAACAATGAACAACTATTTACTTTTCAAGGAAAGATATACATTCCTAATCGAATAAGTTTAAAAGAGCTCATCTTAGATGAATATCAACGAAGCTCTTATTTTGGACATCCTGGTTACTAGAAAATGTTAACAACAATCAGAAAAGATTACTTTTGGCCAGGAATGCGTAAAAATATCGATGAATACTTGACTAAATGTTTGGAATGTGAACAGGTCAAGGTGGAACATTAATTCCTAGCAGGTTTGTTGCAACCCATCCCTATGCCATAATGGAAGTGGGAAGTTATATCGTTATATTTTATTACAGGCTTACAAAAACCAAAGCGACACAATGAATCGATAATGGTGGTAGTTGATCAACTGAGAAAGGTAGCTCACTTTATTCCAGTACAGTCAAATTATAAAACCATACAGATTGATGAAATATTCACAAGGGAAGTGTTTAGATTACATGGTATTCCGTAGACATTTATCTCATACAGAGATGTAAAGTTCACCTCAGCTTTTTGGAAGGCACTGTTTACCGATCTAGGGACACAAATTCAATTTAGTATTGCATATCATCCTCAAACGGATGGACAGACTGAACAAGTGAATCAAATTTTGGAGGGCATGCTACGGATTTATGTAATGCGGCAACCCACAAAGTGGGAAGAATATTTGCACCTCGTAGAATTTTCTTACAACAATGGATACTAGGAATCCCTCAGGATGAGTCCCTTTGAGGAATTATATGGTATGAAATACCAAACACTCATTAATTGGAGCTACCCAGAAACCAAACTAATGCTTTGACTAGAAATGTTGGCTGAGATGGAATAAGAAGTAAGGAAGATCTGGAAAAATTTAAAAATTGCCCAGGATCGACAGAAAGTATATGCAGACTGAAAGAGGACTTATCGAGAATATCAAGTGGGTGATCATCTATATGTGAGAATTAGACCCAATAAGAGCACCTTAAGGTGGAGTACCTATGCCAAGTTTCCTCCCTAATTCTGTGGACCTTTCCAAATCTTGGAAAGAGTAGGACCAGTAGCCTATCAGCTAGCTTTACTAGGAAACATACTGGTTCATAATGTGTTTCATGTATCTCTATTGAAACGATATGTGCATGATCCAAAACATTTAATACATTGGTAGAAAATTCAGGTAGGAATGAATTAGATACTAAGAACTCTAAGGGAGATAAATATTTCATTAATTAATTTAATCATTGTCGGTTGTAGGTTGAACTGGACAGTGAATTTCTGGTAGAGCCTTAACATATTCTCGAGAAAAGAGAAATAATGCTCTAGAGGCGAGCCATCACTCAAGTTAAAGTGCATTGGAAGCACTTTGGCTCAGAAGAGGCTACTTGGGAAGATGAAATATTTTTACAAGAAGCTTATCTAGAATTATTCACTGGAATAGAGTAAGACATAAAGGATGGTGTTTACCCCAAAAGGGGGAAGATGAAAAACCATGATTAAGTTTTCTATGTTATTTTAAATGATACATTTGACTTGTTTTAAGTTAAACATGATTAAAAAGTATGTTAAGAAATTTATGAACAAAATTTATTTCTTCTTGAGTAAATATTAATTTATGGTGTGGTTTCCATAAAATGATGGTAAAAGTTTCCAAGATACTAGAGTAGTTAGATTAAAGCATTTATTTGACAGTTACCTTTTCCTCTGGGACTAAAAAGGAAATCCTGGAGAGGAAAAGGGGTTTTGTGCAAAAAGAGAAGGAAAATTTACAGGGCTAGAAGGTGAGAGTGTGCATAGCTGGCAAGAATTAGTGGAACTCTAAAACCAGACAATTGGAGGAGAGACTAGACAGAGGTCTTGAGGTCTACCTCCAGAATAACTGCTATTTAATCCTACTCTGGTGAGGAGCACGAGGGGAGGTGAGGACGTAATTTCCTTTCTCATAGATGGGAGGATATGATCAACTATACTTATCTGAGATAAGTATTACAAATGCAGAATATATTGGAATAAAGAGTTCCCATTATGCATTTATAAATATGTTAATCTCTGTAATTAAATTTCTGTGCACTGTGAAAGTTGAATACAGAAAAGTAGAAGTTACTCTTGTTATTGAATGGTTGAATATACTATTTAAGTCAGGGTTAAATACTCAGATCCTCATGTCTGTAAAAATATCCCTAGTATAAGTATGAATTATACTAGTCCAGAAAAGTACATCTTTATATGCATAAAGAAATATTAAAAATATAAGTATAACCAACATTTTGAGCAGTAGTATAAATAGTTTAAGATTATGTAGAAAACAAATCGATGGATGGGATAGTTAGTTTATCCAGGGAAGAATCCACAAGAAAGATAGTTTGTATTGTAAAGAGTTTAGGACAATCTTACACAGACTAAAGGTTGAGGAATATACCCTTTTTAAATGATGGTTCGAACATTTGAGAAAAACATATTTAAAAAGAAGAAAATACTGAACTTAAATTAATTCTGTAGAAGTCCTGAACCTACAATATTGAAATGCAATATAACTTTAAACAATTGTCCAACAACAACATTATAGTGAACGAGTGGTTTTCTGTAGAATATCAGACTTAAGGAAACAAGAGATAATTTCTTTAAAAAAAAAACAGGAAATCCTCGTGAAGAGGTAGAAATTTTGTTGGAGATAGCACAAGAATAAACTGGAAAGAAATCCCATCGTACAAAACTACACTATAATTCACAAATTCTATCTAAGGAAATATTGCATGTATATAAACAAATGTAAAAATTACCCAGGAAATTTATAATGGAGCGAAGAACCCAGAACAGGATTGAGAATTGTGCACAGCCCGTGAGGGAGTGGCAACAGAAACAATAATGATAGAAAAGTTGTAAGGCGTTATGGCCATAAATAACATACAAATATAAATATGACTAACATAATTGTCTATACAAGAGAATTTCGACAATTGGGCACAAAGTCAGAATGCAATATTCTCTTTTAATACAAGCCATTAGAAAACAAAGAGAGTTGAAATGTATTTCATTGAAATCAATTTTCAAAAAAATAAAAGTGTTATTGATTGAATCCTCAGGCTCATAACTAAACTTCAACCAGAAGAAACCAAAATTTATCATTATATACATTACAGAGAGGCCTTGAAAGGCTATACACTTCCACAATAATTTGAGAGTGTTATGGCTTGTATAAAAAGACTGGTATCCTCATTTTCAACTAACAAGTGAGCATATCTAAATTAAGGACAGGGACTGAAATATCTCAAAAGAGACAACCCGAGGATGTCGTGGTACCTGGAGACAAATGGGGCGAGGAATTACTATCTGGCAGACCGCATGAAAGCCAAATTTATAGATGAGTTAGGGTTTGAAGGAAATACCTACGAAAATCATAGAAATGAAACCATGAGGATTAAAAAACAAATCCCCAAATGGGTGTAAAACTATGAAATGAATTTGCAGTCCAAGGAAAATTTTAAGGATGAAAATTTATCTTGAAGTTTAGAAATCTTGGCGAATCTCACAGTCTGTCATATGCAATATATAAAATGATTGACAATATTTTTGTACAAATATTCAAATTTATAATAATTTTATAGTCTCCATATAAAATTTTGGCGATTTTTAAGGTGAAATAATTTTATACTATAAAATTTGGGCGAATCATTTTTAGAAAAATTGGAAATTAGCGAATCTTTTTTTTGGAAAAAGCATAGAAAAATAGCCCACCTGCAAATATTAGCCCCTAAAATTTTCCCTTGCACAAGCTTGAATTTGAACTAAAACTTACCTCTCAGAAGCAAAGGGTTCAAAACCAAAGCTTGGAAAGAAAACCAATTCAAATTGTGAGGTCGGGAATACATTGAAAACTTAAACTAACCTAAAACACAGTGAAGAAAGGGAAACCCTTGCCTTTGTTGGCCCTGCTGAAGTTGGGTAGCCATCGCTGGATGAAGAAAAGCCGGAGACTTCTGAAGAAAACCAAGTAGTACTTTGATGGTAGTTGGTGCGCAGCCTCTGCTGACCAACGTAGGCTAGAACAAGTTCGAAACCCACATTCATCTTCGAAAAGAAGCACTGCATGAGAGCAATAATAAATGAGAAATACCTCTGTTACACCATTTTTTGGTCATCTAACTTGTTACTATTAGATGGACCAAAGTACACTATGTAAGACCAATTTTACCCTAAGTAAAATTTCTTTCACTATGAAAAATAACTTAGTAAACCACATTTATTAAGTTGTTTATGGTCTAAACAGGAAACCCCATGAGGAAATATTGAATAAATCCACATTTGTTTGATTTTACTCAAGGAATAATTAGTTAAACAACAGTTTAATTAATATTGCTGTTCATATTTAACCCAAAACAGGAAAATTAATCAAATTAATCTTTATTTATCTTATTATTTTCTAGGAATAATTATTTAAACCTTATTTAAATAATATTCCTTGTTAAATCTAACTAAATCATTTATAAATAATTGAATAAATCATTATTTATTTAATTATTACTTAACCACATCCTTAAAATAACAAATAAATCATTTATTTATTTATTATTTACAAATAAAGGGATTTGACCAAAGTCAAATTCTTTTTCCTTCCAACAAATATAATAGAATATTCCATAAAATTTGGATCTTGATTCAATTAATAATATTTTAATTATGCACCAATATCTAGACTAACTCAATATTTTGTTATAAATAGAAGGTTTTTTCCATTCATCCACTACCTTTTGTTGCCTAAAGATCACTTTGGATCTATACTTTTGGCCTGACTTTGATCCTCCATCATTGTCATATTTTGTTACCATTTTTCTTGTGAGCTCCCTTTGAGTTCCATTTTTTGTCTGGGTTTTCTACACCATCAAGAGAGAGAGATCTTAGATCTGAAGTGCTGAGGATTTTCAAGAACTCATCTCATTGAGGGGGCTGGTAACATATTTCTATGTTCCCTTCCTAGGTGTCAAAAAATACAAAATTTCTTTAAAACATTCTTGTCTTATCTATTGGATGCATGGAGAAACTCTTGCTTTTATTTACTGCTTAATGTATTTTACTGCATAGATCTATATTTTGCCGCATTTATCTGGGTGAACTAATTGCATATATAAAGAAATTGGAAGCCATATTTGATGTTAGGGTTGTTTGTTATGCACAGCTAAAGTGAGCTTTTTTCGTATGCTTGCGACTAGAATTCATACTAACAACCTCCATGCAAGAAGAAATGGTGGAGGAAAGATGAGTAATATCTCCAGGCTCAAACCAAAAATGAACAACAGAGAAGTAAAGACACAAAACAGAGTTGCAAAGCTCTGCGGAATGCAATGATGACAAATGTGGAAGTGGTTAGGGTTCAGTGGGGTAGGGTTTTAACCTAACCGTCCCAACCTCCGTTACAATTGTCAGATTATCAAAGCTACCAAGGGGGGAGATCAACCCATGTGTCCAGCATTAGAAACAACTCCATATCCGATGATACAGAGGATCAAGCCATGGGTTAATAAATCCATAAAACATAAATAAACAATACCGCCCAAATCTCATGCCACGGGTTAAGAGTTATGGCATGTTGGCTATTAATCAACTAAAAAATTCATTATAATAATAATTCTAAACCATAACTTAAGGAATAGAATATAAGGAATCATGAAATGAATTATTGCAATGTGGCAGAGTTATATAATGTTTATATTTGTATGTTTATTCTATGCAATCATGTAATAAGACTATGATTAATAGATGACATAGTGGGAATTTCATGCTATGTATATGCTTTGCAACCAATCATTTAAGACTATGATTAATATATGACATAGTGGTAATTTCATGCTAAGAAAAGTTTAAATTCTACATGGTAAATATCATTTTTTTCTTATCTTTATATTTCCATTGGTAAGATTCAATGTTTTACATAGTAAGATGTTACAGGTGGTATCAGAGTAGTGTTCACATGGTGTGACCCAGATGGGTCACCTAAATAACATTTGGTGTGTGTAAATTGTGCACAGAAATAGGAAGAAGGTATTGACAGAGTACAATGAGGAGGGGTTCGATATATCATGTTCCTAGGACTACAGGGGAAGCTCACCCCCAGTCTGATCGAGAAATGAATCCAGAAATGTGAGTGCAGCTGAGCATGGACCAACATCAACAAACCAACAGATTACTCAAGGAACAATAAAGACAAACCAGTAGAATTCTGGATACTGTGCAACAGTTACAAGAAGAAATGGTTCGAGTGAGAAGTGATAATGAGAGGTTGGTGCGGGAACATGAGAGGATTCTTGAAAGCCTCTCACATAGACAAAATCAAGGGAAAACTCAACCAAGCCTAGAAAGAGGCACCCGAGAAGAGAGTGAATATCGAAAACAAAATAATGATAAGCCGAAAAGTAGCCATACCCAACAGAGCAATAAGAACATGACTTATAACGAATTAAAGTGAGGAAATGTCTCAGATGAGCAGGAGATGAAAAAACAAAAAGTGGAGCTGCAAGGTGAATTCCGGAAAATTAAACCTCCTACATTCGGTGGAGAAGCCGAAGGGGTAGTAGAAGCATGGATAATTAACGTAAACATATATTTTCATGTCTATGAATACAATAGTGAATTGAAAGCTTGTTTTCCTATTTATCAACTATGGGAAAAATCCACATTATGGTGTGAGGAAGTTAAAATGTGCGAGGAATCCAAGACCATAATGTGACTTGGTATGAGTTCTAGCAGTATTTTAAAAACATATACTTAAGTGAGTGCTTTTATGATGAAAAGTCTCGAGAATTTCACGATTTGATATTGGGACATCTATCAATGGACAAATTCATAACCAAGTTTACCTCCTTATTAAGGTATGTACCGCATATGAGAGATGAAAGGGAAAAAGTACATTGATTCTTGAGTATCCTACCTGCTCATATGAAGGAAAGGATTGAATTCATAAATCCAAAGACCATGGATGAGGTGATACGAAAAGCATGTATGTGTTATCAGCAGTCCAAGGTAAAAGGAGAAGTTGGCAGGAATTGGCTGCCAAATAAGGGGCATAAAAGTATTTAAAATTTTAAGGGAAGTAGATCTAGTAATTATAAGAATGCTGCCATAAATACAAAAAATAGAGAGCAGGGAAGGAGCCAGCAGAAAACCATGTGGCCAACAGAAGAATGACCCACTGAAGCATCCAGTAGACTAGATTATGGGTAGATCCAGAAACCACAACTACAGTGTTGGGGATGCGGTAAGGTAAATTATTATAAGAACAATCCTCACCATGGGATAAATGAAACTGCAACTAATATGAAAGAGGCATACACGTTGGGGGATGTGGTGCAAAAAATACCAAGAATCAATGTGACACTTGAGGATCAACAAGAATATTACTAGCCGACCATGATAGAACTGGAAGGTAACTTGTATTCCCAAACTGTTTCTATTTTGGTTGATCGTTGTGCCAGTTTAAGTTATGTATATCCTTGGATGGTAGAAAAATGTAATTTGCAGAGCCAAAAATTTAAAAATCACGGGTTGGTACAATTGGCCACTGGGGCAAAGAGAATAGCTAATGATAAAGTTTCCAATTGTCTCATAGAAGTTGGAAACCAACACAAAAACGTTGAATTGAATGTTCTACCTTTAGGCTCCTATGATATATTACTGTGAATGGATTGGTTGGAAGTCCATTGGACAGTTGTAGATTGAAAAGAGAAAATCATTTATTATAAGGCAGAAGATGGAACTCTCCAAGAATTGAAAGGGATTAAGAAACCACTCCAGTTGCGTCTTATTACTGCATCTCAGTTGAGAAACTGCATTAGAAAAGGATGTGAAATTTATGCTATTCAAGTGGGTTTCAATAATTCTAAAGATAATGCCCCTATAATGGAGAATATATCGGTGGTACAAAACTTGATGGATGTGTTTCCGGAAAATATACCTGGACTACATCCAAAGCAGGATATTGATTTCACCATCGAATTAATGCCAGGGGCAGCATCGATATCTTGTGTACCATATCGAATGAGTGTACCTGAATCGACTAAGTTGAAAATGCAACTACAAGAATTGCTTGACAAGGGATATATACGTTCTAGTGTGTCTCCCTCGGGGGCACTATTTTTTTTCGTGAAAAAGAAGGATGGCACGGTGCGAATGTGTATGGATTATAGAAAAATAAAAAAATTAACTATTAAGAAAAAATACCCACTACCACGGATATATGATCTTTTCGATAAGGTAAAAGGGGAACTATATTCTCGAAAATAGATCTAAGATCTGGGTATCATCAAATACGGATAAAATATGAGGATATTTATAAAAAAAAAATTCCGTACCTGATATAGGCATTATGAATTTGTGGTTTTACCGTTTGGGTTAACTAACGCACCAACGACATTCATGAGTTTATTGCATGGCATTTTTCATCTATTCTTGGATAAATTAATCTACTGAAAAACCATAGAGGAACATAAGGAACACTTGCAAATGGTATTAAAAATGTTTAGAGAACATCAACTCAATGCCAAATTTAGTAAGTGTGATTTCTACTCAAAAACCATGGAGGAACATAAGGAACACTTGCAAATGGTATTAAAAATGTTTAGAGAACATCAACTCAATGCCAAATTCAGGAAGTGTGATTTCTACAAAGAACATATTCATTCATGATATATTAATCTACTCAAAAACCATGGAGGAACATAAGGAACACTTGAAAATGGTATTATAAATGTTTAGAGAACATAAACTCAATGAAAAATTTAGTAAGTGTGATTTCTACAAAGAACAGATCATATATTTAGGCCATGTTATTTTTGCTGAGGGTATAGCAGTAAACCCTAAAAAAATAAAGACCATTATGGAATGAAAAGTACCCAAAAATCTAGCAGAAATACGTTCTTTCATGGGATTGGATGGCTATTACTAGTGTTTTATCGAGGGGTTCTTTAAGATTTCTTTTCATAAAACCTCATTGCAGCAGAAAGGACGATTTTTTAAATGGACTAGCGAATGCCAAACCAACTTCGAACAATGAAAACAACTGTTGACTACAAATCCCATATTAAAGGTCAATGATCCAAAGAAGGAGTTTAAAATTTGCACCAATGCTTGCAAGGAAGGAGTGGGAGAAGTGTTGTCACAAGACGAAAAAGTTGTTGCTTATGAATCTAGGAAGCTGAAAGATCATAAACAATGATATTACACGTATGATCTAGAGTTGAGTCCAGTAGTGCATTCACTCAAGGTATGGAGGCACTACCTATTAGGAAAATGATTCGTGTTAAGAACAAATCACAGTAGCTTGACAAGTTATTTTAAACAGGCGGACTTGAATGCTCATAAAGTCAGGTGAAATGCATTCCTAAGAAAATTCGATTTCAAAATTCAGCATGATAAAGGAAAAGAAAATCGTGTCACCGATGCCTTAAGTAGAAAATTGCATTATGTGTATGAACTCTACTTTAACCAGGTGGAATTTAAGTCGCAAGAACAAGTGAAGGAGGCTGTGGAAAAGGATCATGAATATCACTTTTTATGGAAGCAAAAAAAAGAAGTAGAAAATCAGAGAAGGCAAACAGATTATAATATGAACAATGAAAAACTATTGAATTTTCGAGGAAAGATATACATTCCTAATCGAATAAGTTTAAAAGAGCTCATCTTAGATGAATATCAACAAAGCTCTTATTCTAGACATCCTGGTAACCAGAAAATGTTAACAACAATCAGAAAATATTACTTTTGGCCGGGAATGCGTAAAAATATCGCTAAATACTTGACTAAATGTTTGGAATGTGAACAGGTCAAGGTGGAACATCAACACATAGTTGGTTGGTTGCAACCTATTCCCGTGCCAGAATGGAAGTGGGAAGTTATATCGTTAGATTTTATTATAGGCTTACCAAAAACAAACCGACACAATGAATCGATAATGGTGGTAATTGATCCACTGAGCAAGGCAGCTCACTTTATTCTAGTACAGTCAAATTATAAAACCTTACAGATTGCTGACATCTTCATAAGGGAGGTGTTTAGATTACATGGCATTTCAAAAAACGTTATCTTAGACAGAGATGTAAAGTTCACCTCAGATTTGGAAGGCACTTTTTACCGGTCTAGGCACACAAATTCAATTTAGTACTGCATCTCATCCTCAGACAGATGCACATATTAAATAGGTGAATCAAATTTTGGAGGACATGCTACGGATTTATGTAATGCAGCAACCCACGAAGTGGGAAGATTATTTTCACCTCATAGAATTTGCTTACAAAAATGGATACCAGGAATCCCTCAGGATGAGTCCCTTTGAGGCATTATACAGTAGGAAATACCGAACACCCATTATTGGAGGAATCCATAATCCAAACTAATGCTTGGACCAGAAATGTTGGCTGAGATGGAATAAGAAGTAAGGAACATCCAGAAAAATTTAAAAGCTGCCTAGGATCGACAGAAAGTATATGCAGACCGAAAGAGGACTTATCGAGAATTTTAAGTGGGTGATCATGTATATGTGAGAATTAGACCCAAGAAGAGCACCTTAAGGTGGACTACCTGTGCCAAGTTTCCCCCTGGTTCTGTGGACCTTTCCAAATCTTATAAAGCATAGGACCAGTAGCCTATTGGTTAGCTTTATTAGGACACATACGGCTACACAATGTGTTTCATGTATCTATATTGAAATTATATGTGCATGATCCAAAGCATGTAATACATTGGTAGAACATTCAGGTAGGAATTAATCGGTTACTAAGAACTCTAATGGAGATAAATATTTCATTAATTAATTAAATCTTTGTTGGTTCCAGGTCAAACCGGACGAAGAATTTCTAGTAGAGCCTCAACGTATTCTTGAGCATAGATAAATAATGCTCCAGAGGTGAGCCATCACCCAAGTTAAAGTGTAGTGGACGCACTTTATCTCGAAAGAGGCTACTTGGGAAGATGAAATATTTTTATGATAGTATTATCCAGAATTATTGACTGGAATGGAGTAAGACACTGAGGATGGTGTTTACCTAAAGAGGGGGAAGATGTAACACCTGGATTAAGTTTTCTATGTTATTTTAAATCATGCATTTGACTTGTTTTAAGTTAAACATGCTTAAAAAGTATGTTAAGAAAATTATGAACAAAATTTATTTATTTTTTAATAAAGATTAATTTATGGTGTGGTTTCCATAAACTGATGGTAAAAGTTTCCAAGATACCAGAGTTGTTAGATTAGAGCAGTTATTTGATAGTTACCTTTTCCTGTGGGAATAAAAAGGAAATCTTGGAGAGGAAAAGGGGTTTAGTGAAAGAAGAGAAAGAACAAATAGAGGGTTCAAAGGTGAGAGTGTCTAGAGCTGGCAAGAACCAGTGTAATTCTACAACCAGACAAATGGAGGAGAGACTAGACAAAGGTCTTGAGGTCTACCTCCAGAAGAACTGCTATTAATCCTTCTCCGGTGAGGAGCACGAGGGGAGCTGAGGACGTAATTTCCTTTCTCATGGTTGGGAGGATGCCATCAATCATACTTATCTGAGATAAGTATTACAAACCCAGAATAGATTGGAATAAGGAGTTCCTATTATGCATTTATAAATATGTTAATCTTTGTAATTAATTTTTTGTGCACTGTGAAAGTTGAATACAGAAAAGTAGAAGTTAGTGTTGTTATTGAATGGTTGAATAGACTATTTAAGTCGGGGTTAAAAACTCAGATCCTCATTTCTGTAAAAATATCCCTAGTATAAGTATGAAGTATACTATTCTAGGAAAAGTACATCTTTATATGCATAAATAAATCTTAAAGATCTAAAGTATAACTAAAATTTTGAGCAGTAGTGGAAATAGTTTAAGATTCTGTAGAAAAAAAATGAATGGATGGGACAATTAGTCTACCCTGTAAGAATCCCCAGACAAGACAATCTATCTTGTAAAGAGATTAGGACAACCTTACAAAGACTAAGGGTTGAGGAATAAACCCTTTTTCAGATTATGGTCCGGACATTTGAGAAAAAAATATTTAAAAAGAAGAAAATACTAAATTAAATTAAAACTGTAGAAGTTTTCAACCTACACTATTGAAATACAATGTAAATTTAAAAAAATATCTGAATAGAAACATTACAGTGAACGAGTGGTTTTCTGTAGAATATCAGACTTAAACAAACAAGAGATACTTTCTTAAAAAAAAAAAAAACAGGAAACCCTCCTGAAGAGGTAAAAATTTTTTTGGAGATAACATAAGAATAAAATGGAAAGAAATCCCATCATACATAACTACACTATAATTCACAAATTCTATCTAAGGAAATATTGCATGTATATAAACAAATGTAAACATTATCGAGGAACTTAATAATGGAGCGAAGAACCCAGAACGAGATTGAGAATTGTGCACAACCCATGAGGGAGTGGCAACAGAAGCAATAATCATAGCAAAACTATAAGGCGTTATGGCCATAAATAACATACAAATATAAATATAACTAACAAAATTGTCTATACAAGAGAATTTCAACAATTGGGAACTGAGTCAGAATGGAATGTTCTCTTTTAATACAAGGCATTAGAAAACAGAGAGAGTCAAAATCTATCTCAATCCAGTCCATTTTCAAAAAAGTAGAAGTGATATTCATTGAATTCTCAAACTCAGAACTAAACTTCAACCAACAGAAACCACAATTTATCATTATGTATATTAGAGAGAGGCCTCGAAGGGATATACACTTCCACAATAATTCAAGAGTGCTATAGCTTGTATACAAAGACTAATATCCTCATTTTAAACTAACAAGTGAGCATATATAAATTAAGGACATGGACTGAAATATCTCGAAAGAGACAACTCGAGGATGCCCTGGTACCTGGATACAAATGGGTGAGGAATTACTATCTGGAAGACTGCATGCAAGCAAGAGTTGTAGATGAGTTAGGGTTTGAAGGAAATTCATGCCAAAAGCATAGAAACAAAACTGTGAGGATTAATAGAAAAATCCCCAAATGGGTTTAAAACTATGAAAGGAATATGCACAAGCTTGAATTTGAACTAAAACTTACCTCTTAGAAGGAAAGGGTTCAGAACCAAATCTTGGAAATAAAACCAATTCAAATTGTGAGGTCGAGAATAAATTGAAAACTTAAATTAACTTAAAACACAGTGAAGAAAGGAAAACCCTTACCTGTGTTGGCCCTGCTAAAGTTGGGTAGCCATCGCTGGATGAAGAAAATCTGAATACTTCCGAAGAAAACCAAGTAACACTTTGATGGCAGATGGTGCTCAGCCTCTACCGAGTAGCGTAGGCTAGAAAAAGTAGGAAACCCACATTCATCTCCGAAAATAAGCACTGCGTGAGAGAAGTATTAAACCAACAATACCTCCATGCTGGAAGAAACGTTGGAGGAAAGATGAGTGATACCTCCATGCTCATACCAAAAATGAACAATAGAGAATAAAAAGCATGAAACAGAGTTGCAGAGTTCAGTGGAACGCATTGATGACAAATGTGGAAGTGGTTAAGGTTCAGGGGGGATAGAGTATTATCCTAACCATCCCAACGTCCATTACAACTGTCAAATCATCAAAGCTACCAATGGGGGAGATCAACCCATGTGTCCAACATTAGAAACAACGCCATATCTGATGATACAGAGGATCAAGCCATGGGTTAATAAATTCATAATACATAAATAAATAGTACCACCCAAATCTCATGCCACATGTTAAGAGTTGAGGCTAGTTGGCTAGTAATCAACCCAACAATCAATTATAATAATAACTCTCAACCATAACTTAAGGAATAGAATCTAAGGAATCATGAAATGAATTATTTTAATGTGGCAGAGTGCTATAGTGTTTATATTTGTATGTATATGCTATGTAATCATGTTATAAGACTATGATTAATAAATCACATAGTGGTAATTTCATGCTTAGAAAAGTTTAAATGTTGCATTACGGTATATATATATATATATATATATATATATATATATATATATTGGTAATTTTGAATGTTTTACATGGTAAGATGTTACAGGTGGTATCAGAGCAGCGTTCACACGCTGGGACCCAGATGGGTCACCTAAATAACATTTGGTGTGTTTAAATTGTGCACAGAAATAGGAAGAAGGGATTGATAGAGTATAATGAGGAGGGGTTCGATATACCATGTTCCTAGGACTACAGGGGAAGCTCAACCCCAGTCTGACCGAGAAATGAATTGAGAAATATGGGTGCAGCTAAGCGTGGACCAACATCAACAAACCAGCAGATCACTCGAGGAAAAACAAAGGAAAACTAGTAGACTTCTAGATACTTTGCAACAATTACAACAAGAAATGGTTTGAGTGAGAAGTGATAATGAGAGGTTGATGCGGGAGCAGGAGAGGATTCTTAAAGTCCTCTCAGATAGAAAAAATCAAGGGAGCAATCAACCAAGCCCATAAAGAGACACCCGAGAAGAGGGTGAATATCAAGAACAAAATAATGATAAGCCAGAGAGTAACCATACTGAGGGGAGAAATAAGAACATGACTTATAATGAAACAAAGTCAGGAAATGTCTTAGACTAGCAGGAGATGAAAAAATATAAAATGGAGTTGCAAGGTGAATTCCGGAAAATTAAACCTCCTACATTCGATGGAGAGGTCGAAGGTGTAGTAGAAGCATGGATAATTAACCAAAAAAAAAAAAATTCAAGTCTATGAATACAACAACAAATTGAAAACCCGCTTCCTTATTTATCAACTGCAGGAAAAGGCCACATTATGGTGGGAGGAAGTTAAAAATTTGTGAGGAATCGATGACTAGAATGTGACTTGGGATGAGTTCTAGCAGTATTTTATAGAAATATACTTAACCGAGCACTTTTACGATGAAAATTCTCATGAATTTCATGACTTAAGATTGGGAAAGCTATCAATGGACAAATTCATAACCAAATTTACCTCCTTATTAAGGTATGTACCATATTTGAGAGATGAAAAGGAAAAAGTACATCGATTCTTGAGTAGCCTACCTGCTCATATGAAGGAGAGGGTCGAATTTGTAAATCCAAAGACCATGGATGGGGTGATACGAAAAGCACGTATGTGCTACCAGTAATCCAAGGTAAAAGGAGAAGGTGGTAAGAATTGGTGCCCAAATAAGGGGCATAAAATTATTTCAAATTTATAAGAAATAGATCTGGTAATTATAAGAATGCTGCCAGAAATACAAAAAATAGAGAGCAGGGAAGGAGCTAGCAGAAAACCAAGTGGCCAATGGAAGGATGACCCGCTGAAGCATTCAATAGAGCAGATTATGGGTAGATCTAGAAACCGCCAGTATAGTGATGGGGATGCGGTGAAGCACATTATTATAATAACTTTCCTCATCATGGGAGAAATGAAACTGCAGCTAATATGAAAGAGGCATCCATGGTGGGGGATGTGGTGTGAAACATACCAAGAATCAATGTGGCACTTGAGGATCGGTAAGCAGATTACCAGCCGACCATGATAAAAATGGAAGGTAAGTTGTATTCCCAAACAGTTTCTATTTTGGTTGATCCTTGTGCTAGTTTAAGTTATGTATATCCTTGGATAGTAGAAAAATGTGACTTGCAGAGCTAGAAATTTAAAAATCCTGGGCTGGTACAATTGGCCACTGGGGAAAAGAGAAGAGTTAGTGCTAAAGTTTCTAACTAACCCCTAGACGTTGGAAACCAACACTTAAACGTTGAATTGAACATTCTACCTTGAGGCTCCTATGATATATTACTGTGAATGGATTAGTTGGAAATGAATTGGTCACTGGTAGATTGAAAAGAGAAAATCATTTATTATAAGGCAGAAGATGGAACTTGCCAAGAATTGCAAGAGATTAAGAAACAACTTCAGTGGTGTCTTATTACTGCATCTCATTTGGTAAAATGCATTAGAAAAGTTTGTTAAATTTATGCTATTCAAGTGGGATTCTCCAATTCTAAAGATAAGACCCCGATGATGGAGAATATACTTGTGGTACAAGATTTTATGGATGTGTTTCCGAAAAATATACCTAGACTACCTCCAAAGTAGGACATCGATTTCACCATCGAATTAATGCCAGGGGCAACACCGATATCCGTGCACCATATCGAATGAGTGTACCCGAATTGACTGAGTTGAAAATGCAACAAAAATATTTGCTCGACAAGGGATATATTTTTCCTATTGTGTCTCCCTCGGAGACACTAGTTCTGTTCGTGAAAAAGAAGGATGGAATGATGTGAATGTGTATGCATTACATGCAGCTTAATAAATCAATCGTTAAGAACAAATACCCACTACCATCTATATATAATCTTTTCGATTAGGTAAAAGGGGAAACTCTATTCTCAAAAATAGATCTAAGGCCTGGGTATCATCAAATATGGATAAAAGATGAGGATATATATAAAACAACTTTCCATATCCGATATGGGCATTATGAATTTGTGGTTTTACCGTTTGGGTTAACCAACGCACCAATGACATTCATGAGTTTAATGCATGGAATTTTTCATCTGTTCTTGTATAAATTTGTTCTAATATTCATTGATGATATATTAATCTACTCAAAAACCATGGAGGAACATAAGGAACACTTGCAAATGGTATTAAAAATGTTGATAGAACATCAACTCTATTCCAAATTCAGGAAGTGTGATTTATACAAAGAACAGATCCAATATTTAGGCCATGTTATTTTTTCTGAGAGTATAGCAGTAGACCCTAAAAAAATAAAGACCATTATGGAATGGAAAGTACCCAAAAATGTAGCATAAATACGTTCTTTTATGGGATTGGCTGGCTATTACCGGCGTTTTATCGAGGGGCTCTCTAAGATTTATTTTCCTATAATCTCATTGCAGCGGAAAGGATGAGTGTTTCAATGGACTAGTGAATGCAAAATCATCTCCGAATAGTTAAAAAAACTGTTGACTACAACTCCCGTATTAAATTTCGCTAATCCAAACAAGGAGTTTTAAATTTGCACTAGTGCTTGCAAGGAAGGAGTGGGAGCACTGTTGTCACAAGATGGAAAAGTTGTGGCTTATGAATCTAGGAAGCTGAAAGATCATGAACAACGATATTCCACATATGATATATATTTGAGTGAAGTAGTGCACGCACTCAAGGTATGGAGGCACTACATATTGGGAAAACAATTCATGTTAAAAACAAGTCACAAAGAGTTTCCCACTAGTCCGAGCGATAAAAAGGGTCTTTTTAACTCCTAATTACCTTCACATTAATTATCAACCCAGGGACGACTTTTTATTTCAAGAGTGTACTCAGTCTGAAGCGGCTATTTACTCAAGAGTAATGTTTTGCAGTATAGTGCTTAAAATGCAAAAGTAAATGAAAGCTGGAAACAAAATCTAATCGGAACAGCAAGAAATTGAAATGTTCTAAACTAAATCATTCACTCAAACAACCATCAATCGAGGATACAGTAGCAATAACTCATTCCTCTGGATATTGATGCAATTGAAATCAAACCGGAACAAGAAAATCAATCTGGGAACGAGGAAGCAATAACCAATGTTCTCTACAGTTGAGAGTCCTGCTTTAAAGCAATTAAAAGGAAATCGAAATTGAACTAAAACTGCTATTGAAAGTAAACTAGGAAAACTCTTTAAAAGCACTCTTGCAATGAATCAACAGAAATGAACAGCAAAGCTTCATCTAACAAAATGATTTATTAATGGAAAGGAATAGCAATGCTAAAATACTAGAATTAAACAACAATCTTAAATGGAACCGAACAGCAAAACTAAGTCATTAGAAAGACACAGCAACTATAAATGTAATTGAATCAACAACCTATCAGCATGAACATTAATCACAGTTATTGAAGCAACAACAATCGTAGTTATAATTGAATAGTAACTTAATTGAACAACCATTGCAATTATAACTGAGCAGTAATTAAATGAACCATAGTCTTAATTAGATAGCGCAGCATTAGATCAGAATTATCAGCAGGACATTTCAAGTTATAATTAATAATTCTATCACTCACGTAATCCAATTATGATTTCAATATAACAAAGCAATTCTGCGAAATGTTCATAAACAAAAGATTACTGAACAAAACAATTTAAAGAAATAAAAAGGAAATCAAACCATCACACGGCAGTAATTGTAAAGATATGATACACATCAGCAGCAGCGTACTCCACCAAAGGCTGGGCCCTTAGTCGCCAGCGGACGCTGCTGGGTTACTTCAGAATGAAAAGAATAAACAGCAACTCCCAAATCATGTATTAATCAGCAAATTGTGAAATCATTACAACAGAAATGGCTTGATAATTACAGCATGCAACAATCCCTATCCTATCATGAATAATCCACCATCATTCTTCATCATTTTTCCATCATTTTTCATCCCCCAAATCATCCCCAAAATCATCCCATCTCTGATCTCTGTTTTCATTTAAATAGAGAGAGATCAGAGAGAAGTTACAATAAAGATAAGTATAACATGATTTCTATTACAAAATTGGTTTTCTTCTAACCATTTGATCAACAAGAACAAGGCGAATTTGGCTTTGCAGCTGAGATTTGGAGGACGGCCGCAACAACAAATCTGAGAAAATCATGCTCAAAGAACCCTACGTTTCTCTCAGTAAAAGCCGAATTTGGGCAAACCGTTCATTTTTAAAGTTAATTGGGTCTGTTTTGGACAAAACCCATGTTCTGGATTTTCCAGATTCTGCTTCATTTGCTCGAAATCTCAACCGCAAAACCGTCACTTCTTATTCCAGCGCATTTCTGAGTTGGCACTTTTAATGATCAAATATTCAATCTG
Organism: Pinus albicaulis; assembly: GCA_034641835.2. Classification (NCBI taxonomy): domain Eukaryota; kingdom Viridiplantae; phylum Streptophyta; class Pinopsida; order Pinales; family Pinaceae; genus Pinus; species Pinus albicaulis. Next base: position 1,086,836,643 of record CM076574.1, read on the forward strand.
GAAATTATCTTAGAGGCTAAAAATGGTGAATAATGTTACCACTGATTTATTAAAACTATCATTGATAAAATCATGCATAATCATCAATTTATTAGAAATAAAGGAGAATAAATAACATTCATTCATAAGAGCATAAATCATTATAAAATGGATTTATGTAATAAATTATAATAAATGACATGATGAAGAATAATAGAAATGGGTGGAATAAGCATTCAAAAGTGATAATAATAATGGTATATTAACGACCCAACATACCCCCACACTCAATATGTTGCATGTCCTCATGCAACCCAAAGACAAAACCCATGTGTTAACCAAGAAATAAAAAAATTTGTTCATCCTAGCTCATGAAATGGATAGGACAAATGAATTCTTCCTTAATTAATGAATATTCAAACTTAACGATTTTGATGAAGGCAGAACAATGAAGTTGCAGCAAAATATGATATAAGTCACAGCAACCTTCATTAACCATTTTCCCAAAAACTACAAACCAACTTTTGTTGAAATGTTGCAAGTAAATTTATAATATATGAATGTCTCTATGATCCAAAAATTAGATCGTTTTGATGCACGGATCATGAGATATCAACAAAATGGCTGTAGGTGAGAGTGCATGATTTCCGAAATTTTATGAACCAATATTTCTTGAAATTGTCTGGGTTTGTATTAATGATACGTCTGAATTTCCAAAAAATCACAAGAATTGAGTTCATAGTTTTAAAAATATTATGGAAATCAATTTCTGCACTGAAATTGTATGCCTTAAATGAGAAAGAAAATTGAAAACATCCATCATGCGTAGCAATTCCTCCCTCTCTCTGAAAAATTAGGATGCCCTCATGCGATGCTAGAAAAAAATTGAGGTGGTTGCTACCAGCTGTTGAATTCTATGCTTGGTGTAAAACAACATGGGAATAAGGGAGGTGTTGAGAAGGAATAAGAATAGCAATGGATGATAAAGAATATGAATGACATGGTTATAAGAAAGAAATGAATGAAAGCGACACTCCCCCAAACTGAAATATGATATGCCACTGAAAAAAAATGGGAAGTGGTACAGATGTGGACTGAAGGATGATAAATAATGCTCAAAATGGACGTTTTTGAAATTCTCCTAAATTCGTAATAAATCAGAAAATTATGCGATTTTACCTCAAGTTTACCTCCAAAAATGTGGAATGACATATATGTACTGGTAGGTGTTGAAGCTGATGTAGGCAGAGTTGGTGCTGAAAGTGATGCAAAAGGTAGAATCCAGGCAAGCACATCATGTCGGAAGAATTGTGCACGTTCGCGAGTTGCTCGAGCCTCTTCTGTTAGTTGCAATAGTGTGGTCATGCTGTGAATAGAATTCTGCCCATACTTGTTGTTCTCCTGTAAACAAAGCACTATTTTGCATACAATGTTCTTGAATCCATAGTGTAAGCAATAGATAAGATGCATGCAAAAATTTCAATCAGAAAAACTTATGTATACATGCAATACTAATATTTTGGCAAATCAACAAGTGATGGCAGAGTGCAGTAATCATATCGCATGCAATCCCATAATGGATACATTCCCCCCTCCAATTGGAAAAGGAATTCCATGACCATAAAGCATATGAGAGGTGTTGTGCTGATGGCAAGGCAAGGGAATGAACAATATAGCAGTGAATGAAGCAGAGTACACATATCAATGATAGGATAGCGGGAGTTATGGTTATAATGAGAGCAGAGTGTGTAAAGATAGTTATGAATAAGAGATAGGACACTTTGAATTGATGATAGGTGATGAAAAAGAGAAAAAGAACAACAATATGCCAAAAAGATGCTTTACTGATAGTATGCTAGCTGAAAATGATGCGATTGATCATAAAACAATTTCCCATGCATAAAGGTTCAAAACGGGGAAAAAGTTAAGGAAATAACTTCTCTGATAAAAAGAAAAAAATAAGAAAAATGTATTATGATAATAATTGACGATAAGATATAACTTCAATACCATAAGCAGAGCCGCTGCTGCCAGCAGGCGTCCATAGCCTCGGCAGGGTTGCTGTTTAACCCATATGAGCCAGAATCCTCAATTTATAACTAGAGAGTTACATTGTTGTTCTACAGAAGAGATCAATGTGCTGGCGTGGTAACCAGATAACCACACTGCCATTCACTGGGATGTAGCAAAAGTGATCAGGCAGGCTCGTGATGAGACCTCCTGTTCCAAGGATAATTGGGCTATTCAATGGATCATAACCCTGGTGTGGTGGCCATAATGGGAATGTCACTTTGTTACAGCCTTATGAACATGGTAGGCTGGCTCGTAATGAGACCCCCTATCCTCCATCTGCGAACAAAATTTTGTTATTATTACACATTTTTATGATAAAAAGAGGGAGGCTCGGTACTCCTTAAGAGCAGGGATGGTGGAAGAAGTTGAACATGTCAATAGAAAAAAAAATATACCCATAATCTCATTTATTACAGACAGAGAAGATTATAATTCAGAAGGGTGGAACCAGCATGGTATTAAGATAATCAATCAACATCATGTTCAATAGAAAACAATGCAGTAAAGTAGTATATAAATAATTGTGTCCCTTTTGAAAATAAGCTATCATCAAGGAGCTATCCTATTAAAGATCATAACATGAATTATATTAACTCGCTTCAATAGAATCCATAATTCTTGTCCTCATAAAAGTAGTGTAATTCATGCCATGAAAGGGAATCAGTAAAATGTGGTTGAGATGAACTAGGAATAATCCCACAAGAGGAAGGAAGGGTTGCTCCCGAAAATAATCCCAAAGTGTTGATTCTTTTGAAGGAACAACAAAAACACTCAAAAAGTGGTGTTCCTTGTAGGGAACAACAAAGGAAATGCACACAAAAAAACAAAAATACACACAAAAAAATGTGAAAATGCAAATGTCGTTCCTTTGGAAAAAGGAACAGCAAAAACTAAAAGTGTCGTTCCTTTGGAAAAGGAACAACAAAAACGCAAGTGTCGTTCCTTTGGAAAAGGAACAGCAAAAACGCAAGTGCCGTTCCTTTGGAAAAGGAACAGCAAAAATGAAAAGTGCAGAAGTGTTGTTCCATTCGAAAAGGAACAGCAAAACGTGAAAGTGCAGAAGTGCTGTTCCATTCGGAAAGGAACAACAAAATGGACAATCATAAAATGCAAACATGCAAAAAAAACAAATTAGCTGTTCACGGCATTGATGCTGAGGATGAGTTACACTTTGAATGAAGCAACACCTAAAACACAAAATATAAGAGAAATTAGAAAAGAAACAACAAAAAACAGTATGTAAATAAATAAATTAAGTTACAACAACTATGATGTTATGTCAAAAAAATGATTTATTCGAAAAATGTTTTGGCAGCAAAGACATGACATGAATCTTCAAATGGAAATCAATTCTTCATTTCTTCTATTATGAATCCGTTGGGTAATGAGTTGGATGAAATTCCTTTGTTTCATTTAAAATTTCTTTCAATAATCACTCGTCCATAAATTGACCTTCTTTATTTTTCCAGGACCTGCAAAAAACGAGTATCTACCTGCAATAAAACATTAAATTATGGAGAAAGAGAGGTGCGCGGGCTCCCCTAATCCAAGAATTATGCAAAAAACTAACAAGTAGTTACTCTGTAGAACAAATCCACGGAGAAAATAACAAAGTAAAATTCATTTGTTACCTGCGGGAGAGCAGTGGCCAATCATGCTAACCTACAGTGTTTTAATCACAACTTCTTTGTTTTTCGTCAAAATTGAGTGATTCCAAAGCCAAATGAGAGCTAATTCAAAGGTTAATCTCCAATAGCAACAGGTTTTAAAAATTCAATGATATGATATGTCAATTTTAGTTAGAACAACCTGCATAACAGAGTCATTTTCGATTACCCAGCTTAGACCAATAGTTGATATTTCAAGCATAAATTTTTTGATGTCAGATTGGAATGATTCAAATTGGAAATGAAAGTAGATTCATTTATTTATTTCCAATAGAAACAGGTTTTGAAGACAAGAATAATTGATAGGTTAAATACTGTAAGGAACAACCAAAAAGACATAGTTTTAATGGCGCTGATTTACGATAGACAGTCAGTATTTTGATCATAACTTCCCCATACGATATCGAAAATGAGTGATTTCAATTGCCTTGTAAACTAGATTCATAGGGGAATCTACCATAGTAAAAAGTTTTAAAAATTCAAACATTTAGGCCTCCAAAAACTGACTGTCCCAACTCTGTTCCTAAGTTGCCCGCTAGACACCCTGTGAATGTTTTGGTTCTAACTTTTTTGTTTCAAATCCAAATTGAGTGATTCAAATTGGGTTGGAAAGTAGAAATCAAGGGCTACTTAGGATAGAAACAGGTTTTAAAAATATTCACTTTTGGCCCCTCAAAACATGACTGTCCCGACTGTTTTTCCAGAAATTTCATCAAGCCCGCAAGCCAAAAAAAATGATATTCAAGCATTTTTTTCAAATTGGTGATAAAAATGAATATGAGTGTTTGTAGAACTATTATTTCCATTATAAGTCATCTACATACACAAATGAATTAAAAAATTATCACCAATGTTGATTTGATAGCGTGTTGCAACAAACAAACAACTATTTTTACAAAAAAACAAAATGCATTTATTTATGTTCTTATTTTATTTTATTTTATTTTTTCACTAACCTACTTTGATTGAAATATGAATATGACTATGTATAGGAGTACTTCCAATGGAACCATTTTCGAAATAAGACTTCAAATATGTACATACCCAAATTTGAAAAATGCATGTTGATAAAAATTAGGGTATGAGAAGCCAACTTCCCTTGAAAAGATGTTGTCAAAAATTGTTGAAGTATAGAGTGATGCTGCAAAAAAGTGATGGAATGAAACCAATCTTCAATATATCCTTTACTTTCTTGATTTCCCATAGCCATCATATCATGAAGTTCTTGAGCTTTTAAAATGACTTGTTGATGCATACTAAAAGAAACCTCATTTTCTTCCATAGCTTCTACAATTTTTGAATTTGAAACATTCTGAATCTCATTGTAAGTTTTCTCCATTGGTGCATGTGAGATAGAATGGGTGGGAATGATGGGTAAATTTTGCGGTTCAACATTGTAAGCATGTTGTACTGGTTTATTGTGGTGAGGGTGTGGAATTAGTTGAGCAGGAAATTGTGTATGGAATGGAGCATTGTGATGATGTGGTTGGTTGGGTTGAGTGGATAAATTTGATATGCAAGCAGGATGTTGTGAAAGAGCTGGTGGAGAATATGGATAATGTGCTTGTGCTACAAGATGAGAGAGAGTAGTCATGCAATCATAAGGTGAACCATGCCAAACTTGTAGATAAGATTGGTGGTTATATTGAAATTGACATGGCTGCCCTAGAACATGAGTATTCCATAATGGATTATGCAAGTAAGAGAATGGAGAAGAAGTGTTTTGAACCATACCTGTAGGCCATGGTTTCCATGGTTTTGACCTTTTTGCAGCTTCCTCACCTTTTTGATATGATACTTCCATCCTAGATAAGGAAGAGTAACCATCTATGGGCTGCTCCTTTCGGTCATGAGGGAAAAACACTTCATCAAATTCTTCATTTTTATGAACCTGCAAAACGTCCAATTTTGAGCTTAGAGAGCTAATAAAATCAACTTTAAAATTTTCAAATAAATCATTGATTTCAGCTCTTATGTCTCCTATTCTTGTAGCAGATTTGGAAAAGAAAGAACAAACATCTTTAGAATTCTTACCAGCCTTGGAGATTCCTCTTGAATACCTTATGCACAACTCACAAACATCATCATATGATAACTGAAAAACATCACCTTTTCCTATCAGATTTAAGAGTTCTAAAATTTCATCTTTGATTCCTTTAAGAATGAGTGTTTTTAAGATCTCTTTTTCCAAATGCTTATGCTTTGATTTTTGAAGGTTATAATGAAATCGATCTACATAGTCCTCCAAACTTTCATCTTCCCCTTGTATCATACCGAAAATATCTTCATTGGATTTGCAATGGTCTTGGTACTTCTTCAAGAATATGTTCTTCATGTCCTCCCATGATTGGATGCAATTCCCACCTAGGCTCATGAACCATCGGAGAGCTGCTCCTTTTAGAGTAAGAGGAAACACTTTCAATCTTTGATCATTAGTAAAATAATCATATCCTCTACAAAGTATTTCGAACTCAAATAAGAATGTATCTGGATCTTCATTTGCTAAACCATGAAAATTTGGTAAAGATGGGGGAATTATGTGCATTTGTGTCACTCCTCCTAGATCTTTGATAGGAAATTCAAAAGTAGAAACGTGAGCCATTTCTTACCATAATATAAGATGTTTTTCATGTGTTTCTTCGAGGATCCTTCTTCAAATGTTCTTGTCAATTAGTTAGTGAAATGGGTGGTGCTTACATCACCACTTGAGTGAAATCATGTGATTCGTTTTTTAAAAATTTCTATATTTTTTCTAGTCATTCACACAAAAATTCAAACATCTATTTCTACACAAAAAATTAACAAATCTGCCGGAAAGCGGGCGGGGGAGCAGGGTTGTTACATGCTCCGTACGCAGGTTCTTACCTTCCGTTTTTAATACCCAATTCTCTCCTAGCAGGCACTCATCAGATTCACACTACTCTTTAGAAATGGCTACACTCTCCCCGGCAACGACGCCAAAATGTGGAGCGATAAAAAGGGTCTTTTTAACTCCTAATTACCTTCACATTAATTATCAACCCAGGGACGACTTTTTATTTCAAGAGTGTACTCGGTCTGAGGCGGCTATTTACTCAAGAGTAATGTTTTGCAGTATAGTGCTTAAAATGCAAAAGTAAATGAAAGCTGGAAACAAAATCTAATTGGAACAACAAGAAACTGAAATGTTCTAAACTAAATCATTCACTCAAACAACCATCAATCGAGGATACAGTAGCAATAACTCATTCCTATGGATATTGATGCAATTGAAATCAAACCGGAACAAGACAATCAATCTGGGAACGAGGAAGCAATAACCAATGTTCTCTACAGTTGAGAGTCCTGCTTTAAAGCAATTAAAAGGAAATCGAAATTGAACTAAAGCTGCTATTGAAAGTAAACTAAGAAAACTCTTTAAAAGCACTCTTGCAATGAATCAACAAAAATGAACAACAAAGCTTCATCTAACAAAAATGATTTATTAATGGAAAGGAATAGCAATGCTAAAATACTAGAATTAAACAACAATCTTAAATGGAACCGAACAGCAAAACTAAGTCATTAGAAAGACACAACAACTATAAATGTAATTGAATCAGCAACCTATCAACATGAACATTAATCACAGTTATTGAAGCAACAACAATCGTAGTTATAATTGAATAGTAACTTAATTGAACAACCATTGCAATTATAACGGAGCAGTAATTAAATGAACCATAGTCTTAATTAGATAGCGCAGCATTAGATCAGAATTGTCAGCAGGACATTTCAAGTTATAATTAATAATTCTATCACTCACGCAATCCAATTATGATTTCAATATAACAAAGCAATTCTGCGAAATGTTCATAAACAAAAGATTACTGAACAAAACAATTTAAAGAAATGAAAAGGAAATCAAACCATCACACGGCAGCAATTGTAAAGATATGATACACAGCAACAACAACGTTCTCCACCAGAGGCTGGGCCCTTAGCCGCCAGCGGACGCTGCTGGGTTACTTCAGAATGAAAAGAATGAACAACAACTCCCAAATCATGTATTAATCAGCAAATTGTGGAATCATTACAACAGCAAAGGCTTGAGAATTACAGCATGCAACAATCCCTATACTATCATGAATAATCCACCATCATTCTTCATCATTTTTCCATCATTTTTCATCCCCCAAATCATCCCCATCTCTGATCTCTGTTTTCATTTAAATAGAGAGAGATCAAAGAGAAGTTACAATAAAGATAAGTATAACATGATTTCTATTACAAAATTGGTTTGCTTCTAACCATTTGATCAACAAGAACAAGGCGAATTTGGCTTTGCAGCTGAGATTTGGAGGACGGCCGCAACAACAAATCTGAGAAAATCGTGCTCAAAGAACCCTGCGTTTCTCTCAGTACAAGCCGAATTTGGGCAAACCGTTCTTTACTAAAGTTAATTGGGTCCGTTCTGAACAAAACCCATGTTCCGTATTTTCCAGATTCGTCTTCATTTGCTCAGAATCTCAACCGCAAAACTGTCACTCCTTATTCCAGCGCATTTCTGAGTTGGTACTTTTAATGATCAAATCTTCAATCTGGAAATTATCTTGGAGGCTAAAAATGGTGAATAATGTTACAACTGATTTATGAAAACTATCATTGATAAAATCATGCATAATCATCAATTTATTAGAAATAAAGGAGAATAAATAATATTCATTCATAGAAGCATAAATCATCATAAAATGGATTTATATAATAAATTATAATAAATGACATGATGAAGAATAATAGAAATGGGTGGAATAAGCGTTCAAAAGTGATAATAATAATGGTATATTAACGACCCAACAACTATTTATTTTAAATGTCGACTTAATGCTTGTCAAACTAGGTGAAATGCATTCCTAAGAAAATTCGATTTCAAAATTCAGCATGATAAAGGAAAAGAAAATCGTGTCACCGATGCCTTAAGTAGAAAATTGCATTATGTGTATGAACTCTACTTTAACCAGGTGGAATTTAAGTCGCAAGAACAAGTGAAGGAGGCTGTGGAAAAGGATCATGAATATCACTTTTTATGGAAGCAAAAAAAAGAAGTAGAAAATCAGAGAAGGCAAACAGATTATAATATGAACAATGAAAAACTATTGAATTTTCGAGGAAAGATATACATTCCTAATCGAATAAGTTTAAAAGAGCTCATCTTAGATGAATATCAACAAAGCTCTTATTCTAGACATCCTGGTAACCAGAAAATGTTAACAACAATCAGAAAATATTACTTTTGGCCGGGAATGCGTAAAAATATCGCTAAATACTTGACTAAATGTTTGGAATGTGAACAGGTCAAGGTGGAACATCAACACATAGTTGGTTGGTTGCAACCTATTCCCGTGCCAGAATGGAAGTGGGAAGTTATATCGTTAGATTTTATTATAGGCTTACCAAAAACAAACCGACACAATGAATCGATAATGGTGGTAATTGATCCACTGAGCAAGGCAGCTCACTTTATTCTAGTACAGTCAAATTATAAAACCTTACAGATTGCTGACATCTTCATAAGGGAGGTGTTTAGATTACATGGCATTTCAAAAAACGTTATCTTAGACAGAGATGTAAAGTTCACCTCAGATTTGGAAGGCACTTTTTACCGGTCTAGGCACACAAATTCAATTTAGTACTGCATCTCATCCTCAGACAGATGCACATATTAAATAGGTGAATCAAATTTTGGAGGACATGCTACGGATTTATGTAATGCAGCAACCCACGAAGTGGGAAGATTATTTTCACCTCATAGAATTTGCTTACAAAAATGGATACCAGGAATCCCTCAGGATGAGTCCCTTTGAGGCATTATACAGTAGGAAATACCGAACACCCATTATTGGAGGAATCCATAATCCAAACTAATGCTTGGACCAGAAATGTTGGCTGAGATGGAATAAGAAGTAAGGAACATCCAGAAAAATTTAAAAGCTACCCAGGATCGGCAGAAAGTATATGCAGATCGAAAGAGGAATTATCGAGAATTTGAACTCGGTGATCATGTATATATGTGAGAATTAGACCCAAGAAGAGCACCTTAAGGTGGACTACCTACGCCAAGTCCCCCCCCCCCCCCCCTAGTTCTGTGGACCTTTCCAAATCTTGGATAGAGTAGGACCAATAGCATATCAGCTAGTTGTACTAGGACACATACAGGTGCACAATGTGTTTCATGTATCTATATTGAAACGATATTTTCATGATCCAAAACATGTAATACATTGGTAGAACATTCCAACAGGAATGAATTGAATACTAAGGACTGTAAGGGAGATAAAAATTTCATTAATTAATTTGATCTTTGTTGGTTGCAGGTCAAATTTCTGGTCTAGCCTTAATGTATTCTCGAGCAGAGAGAAATAATGCTCCAGAGGCGAGCCATCACCCAAGTTAAAGTGCAGTGGAAGCACTTTGGCTCAGAAGAGGCTACTTGGGAAGATGAAATATTTTTACGAGAAGCTTATCCAAAATTGTTCACTAGAATGGAGTAAGACACTGAGGAAAGTGTTTACCTCAAAAGGGGGAAGATGTAACCCCTAGATTAAGTTTTCTATGTTATTTTAAATTATACAGTGACTTGTTTTAAGTTAAACATGCTTAACAAGTATGTTAAGAAAATTATGAACAAAATTTATTTCTTTTTGAATAAAGATTAATTTATGGTGTGGTTTCCATAAACTGATGGTGAAATTTTCCAAGATACCAGAGTAGTTAGATTAAAGCAGTTATTTGACAGTTATCTTTTCCTCTAGGAATAAAAAGGAAATCCTGGAGAGGAAAAGGGGTTATATGAAAAAAGAGAAGGAACAACTATAGGGTTGAAAGGTGAGAGTGTTTAGAGATAGCAATAATCAATGGAACTCTGCAACCAGACAATTGGAGGAGAGGCTGGACAAAGGTCTTGAGGTCTACCTCCAGAAGAACTGTTATTTAATCCTACTCCAGTGAGGAGCACGAGGGGAGGTGAGGACGTAATTTCCTTTCTCATAGTTGGGAGGATGCCATCAACCATACTTATCTGCGATAAGTATTACAAACATAGAATAAATTGGAATAAAGAGTTCCTATTATGCATTTATAATTACGTTAATCTCTGTAGTTAAATTTCCGTGCACTGTGAAAGTTGAATACAAAAAAGTAGAAGTTACTCTTGTTATTGAATGTTTGAATAGACTATTTAAGTCACGGTTAAATACTCAGATCCTCATGTCTGTAAAAATATCCCTAGTATAAGTATGAAGTATACTAGTCCCGGAAATGTACATCTTTATATGCATAAAGAAATCTTAAAGATATAACTATAACTAACATTTTTGGCAGTAGTAGAAATAGTTTAAGATTATGTAGAAAACAAATGAATGGATGGGGCAATTATTCTATCCAGAGAATAATCCCCATACAAGACAGTTTGTCTTGTAAAGAGATTAGGACAACCTTACAAGGACTAAGGGTTGAGGAATAAAACCTTTTTAAATGACGGTTTAGACATCTTATAAAAAATTATTTAAAAAGAAGAAAATACTAAACTTAAATTGAAACTGTAGAAGTACTGAACCTACAATATTGAAGTACAATGTAGCTTTAAACAATTATCCGAATAGAAACATTACAATGAACGAGTGGTTTTCTGTAGAATATTAGACTTAAGCAAACAAGAGATACTTTCTTTAAAAAAAAAGTAGGAAACCCTCGTGAAGAGGTAAAACGTTTCTTGGAGATAGCATAAGAATAAACTGGAAAGAAATCCCATCGTATAGAACTACACTATAATTCAAAAATGTTATCTAAGGAAATATTGCATGTATATAAACAAATGTAAACATTACCCAAGAACTTATTGAGAATTTTGCACAACCCGCGAGGGAGTGGAGACATAAACAATAATGATAGAAAAAATGTAAGGCATTATGACCATAAATAACATATAAATATAAATATAACTAACAGAATTTTCTATACAAGAGAATTCTGACAATTGGGAACATAGTCGGAATGGAATGTTCTCTTTTAATACAAGCCATTAGAAAATAGAGAGAGTCGAAATGTATTTCAATGCAGTCCATTTTCAAAAAAATAGAAGTGCTATTGATTGAATCCTCTGACTCAGAACTAAACTTCAACCAACATAAGCCAAAATTTATCATTATATATATTATAGAGAGGCCTCGAAGGGCTATACACTTCCACAATAATTTAAGAGTGTTATGGCTTGTATACAAAGACTGATATCCTGATTTTCAACTAACAAGTGAGCATATCTAAATTAAGGACATGCACTGAAATATCTCGGAAGAGACAACCCGAGGATGCTGTGGTACCTGGAGACAAATGGGTGAGAAATTACTATCTGGCAGATCACATGCAAGTTAGAATTGTAGATGAGTTAGGGTTTGAAGGAAATACATGCCAAAAACATGGAAACAAAACCGTGAGTATTAATAGACAAATCCCCAAATGGGTTTAAAACTATGAAAGGAATTTTCATAAGCTTGAATTTGAACTAAAACTTACCTTTTAGAAGCAAAGGGTCGATAACCAAAGCTTGGAAAGAAAACCAATTCAAATTGTGAGGCTAGGAATACACTGAAAACTTAAACTAACCTAAAACACATTGAAGAAAGGAAAACCCTTACCCGTGTTGGCCCTGTCGAAGTTGGGTAGCCATCACTGGATGAAGAAAAGACAGAGACTTCCGAAGAAAACCAAGTAGTACTTTGATGGGAGCTGGTGCAAATCCTTTTCCGAGCAATGTAGGCTAGAAGAAGTAGGAAACCCACATTCATCTCCCTAAAATAAGCATTGCGTGAGAGCAGTAATAAACGAACAATACCTCAATGCCGAAAGAAATGGTGGAGGAAAGACGAGTAATACCTCCATGATCAGACCAAAAATGAACAACAGAGAAGCAAAAAGACGAAACAGAGTTGCAGAGCTCGATGAAACGCACTGATGAAAAATGTGGAAGTGGTTAGGGTTCAGAGGGGGTAGGGTATTACCCGGCAATTGGGAACAGAGTTAGAATGGAATGTTCTCTTTTAATACAATAGAATTGTTTATACAATTGTATATACAAGAGAACTCTGACAATTGGGAACTAGGTTAGAATGAAATGTTCTCTTTTAATACAAGCCATTAGAAAATAGAGAGAGTCGAAATGTATTTCAATGAAGTCCATTTAAAAAAAAATAGAAGTGCTATTAACTGAATTCTCAGACTCATAACTAAACTGCAAACAAGAATTTTTTTTTATCGTTATATAGATTACAGAGAGGCCTCGAAGGGCTATACACTTCCATAGTAAGACTGATATCACCATTTTAAACTAAAAACTGAGTGTATTTAAATTAAGGACATGGAATGAAATATCTCGAAAGAGACAACTCGGGGATGTCGTGGTACCTGGGGACAAATGGCTGAGGAATTACTATCTAGAAGACCGCATACAAGCCAAAGTTGTAGATGAGTTAGGGTTCGAAGGAAATACCTGCCAAAAACATAGAAACAAAAACCATGAGGATTCATAGACAAATCCCCAAATGGGTTTAAAACTATGAAAGGAATTTGTAGAATCTTGAATTTGAACTAAAAATTACCTCTCAGAATCAAAGTGTTCGGAATGGAAGCCTGGAAAGAAAACCAATTCAAATTGTGAGGTCAGGAATACATTGAAAACTTAAACTAACCTAAAATATAGTGAAGAAATGAAAACCCTTACCTGTGTTTTCCCTGCTGAAGTTGGGTAGCCATCGCTGGATGAAGAAAATGAGGAGACTTCCGAAGAAAATCAAGTAGTAGTTTCATGGCAGCTGGTGCATAGCCTTTGCCGAGCAATGTAGGCTAGAACAAGAAGGAAACCCACATTCATCTCCGAAAAGAAGCATTATATGAGAGAAGTAATAAACCAACAATACCTCCATGCTAGAAGAAATTGTGGAGGAAAAATGAGTAATACCTCCATGCTCAGACCAAAAACGAACAACAGAGAAAAAAAACACGAAATGGATTTGCAGAGCTCAACGGAATGCAACGAAGACAAATGTGGAAGTGGTTAGGGTTCGGAGGGGGTAGGGTATTACCCTAACCGTCCCAACCTCTGTTACACCCATCAAATAATCAAAGCTACTAAGGGCAGAGATCAACCCGGGTGTCCAACATTAGAAACAATGCCATATCCGATGATACAGAGGATCAAGCCACGGGTTAATAAATCCATAAAAAATAAATAAACAATACCACCCAAATCTTAGGTCATGTGTTGGGAAAAATACTATGGGGGAGGAATCGATTTAGAATAACCGAAAACTTTTTTGGTTTTCTTTCTTAAACCCATATCACGCGGTACTTTATCGTTTGCCAACTCTCGCGTATACACAGATATCCTTAATAAATCCTATGACACGTAGATCTCATTTTGTGTGATAATTCTTTACTTAGATCATTGCATTATTCATTCATTAGATGTTTATACAAAGAAACTGGGAAAAGAAGAAATAACAAACCATATTATAAGTACACACAGAGACACCAGATTTATGGTGGAAACCCAATTTGGGAGAAAACCACCACCACGGCTGGATTCGTTCTTCAATATTATAAAGAAACTTCTTACAACCATTATTGTATTCATACCAAAGACAGAGGTGACTCCACCGTGTGAAGGCTACAACCTTTCTCGTTACACCTCTCTTGGAAGGGAGCCACTACCCCCTGCTCTTGTTTACCAGCCTCTCCTGGAAGGGAGCCACTACCCCCGCCTCAAGCACACCTCTCCGGAAGGGAGCATTACTCCTCGCTCTCATTTACGCTATTACCATCGAAGGGAGCGACAATCCCTCTAACGAAGGCTTCACCTTCAAGACCATTGCAGCACTTCACGTTTACTCACTCTTTACTGGATCCATCAGCTTCCATACAACATACCTTGTAGGCCACTTTTCATCAAATTTTTAGACTGGACCCAATCCACACATTTAAGCTCATCATCTATCAAACTTAAACTTATAACCCCATCAATTAATTCATTCAATCATCAACCAATAAACCAACAACTTGATCTTTAATCAACATAATCATCAGCATAATCAACATTCAAACAACCTAGATCTGTATGAATACATCATTGACAGATAGCAGTAAAAAAACAAAACAGATCAGAAATTTCATTCCACATATTTCAGCAAAACCCTAGATTTCATACACGCTTTTACTTCACTGAACCTACGTATATACGCGCTTTCATAGAAACAAACCTGTGTATACTTCTGCACATATTTTAGAACTGATCTCATATTCCATACACACTTTTGCTGAAGCCAACCTGCGTATATACGCGCTTTCTCTGCCACGAACCTACGTATAGATCTTCAAACATTGTAGGGTTGTGAAACTCTTCAGAATAGATAAATAGCTCAGATCTTACCCTTCACTTCAGAAAATATTCGCCTCATCTAATATCTAAACATTCCATAAACAGATCTAGACAATACATAGTCATTTCAGATCTAGAGATCCCTCTTCATATGCATTATTAATTCAATTAATCAATAAACTCACATTCTTTCCATGCAGACATACTGTGCTAAAGTATTCATTAAAACTACTTTATGCATCCCTTCCTATCAGGATATTTCTCTCCTAATATAGCTTAGCTTTTATTATCAATACCATGAGTCAAAACCACTCAACCTCCGATGGTATTCCTGGATGGGATCAAATAGATAATCCAGCGCTCAATACTATGGGCCAATACCATGGTTATGTCCCCTGGTCTTATAAATTTAGAGCGCAAATAGGCATACACTACTTGTCACGTACATTTCCACGTACATACGCTACTTCTCCTTTAAAAACCCGCATATTCTTTGTGACATATCATATTTATCATCTCTCTGGCACTTACTGAAATTTCTTTCTCTGCTACTTCTGAGCTGCTTATAGATACATCAGATTTACATCATTAATAAACTCATCAAGTCAGTTTCCATCAAGGACAACTTCACCAAGTAGATTTCCATCAAGAAAACCAGAGAGTGGAGACATAAACAATAATGATAGAAAAAATGTAAGGCATTATGACCATAAATAACATATAAATATAAATATAACTAACAGAATTTTCTATACAAGAGAATTCTGACAATTGGGAACATAGTCGGAATGGAATGTTCTCTTTTAATACAAGCCATTAGAAAATAGAGAGAGTCGAAATGTATTTCAATGCAGTCCATTTTCAAAAAAATAGAAGTGCTATTGATTGAATCCTCTGACTCAGAACTAAACTTCAACCAACATAAGCCAAAATTTATCATTATATATATTATAGAGAGGCCTCGAAGGGCTATACACTTCCACAATAATTTAAGAGTGTTATGGCTTGTATACAAAGACTGATATCCTGATTTTCAACTAACAAGTGAGCATATCTAAATTAAGGACATGCACTGAAATATCTCGGAAGAGACAACCCGAGGATGCTGTGGTACCTGGAGACAAATGGGTGAGAAATTACTATCTGGCAGATCACATGCAAGTTAGAATTGTAGATGAGTTAGGGTTTGAAGGAAATACATGCCAAAAACATGGAAACAAAACCGTGAGTATTAATAGACAAATCCCCAAATGGGTTTAAAACTATGAAAGGAATTTTCATAAGCTTGAATTTGAACTAAAACTTACCTTTTAGAAGCAAAGGGTCGATAACCAAAGCTTGGAAAGAAAACCAATTCAAATTGTGAGGCTAGGAATACACTGAAAACTTAAACTAACCTAAAACACATTGAAGAAAGGAAAACCCTTACCCGTGTTGGCCCTGTCGAAGTTGGGTAGCCATCACTGGATGAAGAAAAGACAGAGACTTCCGAAGAAAACCAAGTAGTACTTTGATGGGAGCTGGTGCAAATCCTTTTCCGAGCAATGTAGGCTAGAAGAAGTAGGAAACCCACATTCATCTCCCTAAAATAAGCATTGCGTGAGAGCAGTAATAAACGAACAATACCTCAATGCCGAAAGAAATGGTGGAGGAAAGACGAGTAATACCTCCATGATCAGACCAAAAATGAACAACAGAGAAGCAAAAAGACGAAACAGAGTTGCAGAGCTCGATGAAACGCACTGATGAAAAATGTGGAAGTGGTTAGGGTTCAGAGGGGGTAGGGTATTACCCGGCAATTGGGAACAGAGTTAGAATGGAATGTTCTCTTTTAATACAATAGAATTGTTTATACAATTGTATATACAAGAGAACTCTGACAATTGGGAACTAGGTTAGAATGAAATGTTCTCTTTTAATACAAGCCATTAGAAAATAGAGAGAGTCGAAATGTATTTCAATGAAGTCCATTTAAAAAAAAATAGAAGTGCTATTAACTGAATTCTCAGACTCATAACTAAACTGCAAACAAGAATTTTTTTTTATCGTTATATAGATTACAGAGAGGCCTCGAAGGGCTATACACTTCCATAGTAAGACTGATATCACCATTTTAAACTAAAAACTGAGTGTATTTAAATTAAGGACATGGAATGAAATATCTCGAAAGAGACAACTCGGGGATGTCGTGGTACCTGGGGACAAATGGCTGAGGAATTACTATCTAGAAGACCGCATACAAGCCAAAGTTGTAGATGAGTTAGGGTTCGAAGGAAATACCTGCCAAAAACATAGAAACAAAAACCATGAGGATTCATAGACAAATCCCCAAATGGGTTTAAAACTATGAAAGGAATTTGTAGAATCTTGAATTTGAACTAAAAATTACCTCTCAGAATCAA
Source organism: Pinus albicaulis (assembly GCA_034641835.2). Lineage (NCBI taxonomy): Eukaryota > Viridiplantae > Streptophyta > Pinopsida > Pinales > Pinaceae > Pinus > Pinus albicaulis. The sequence continues at coordinate 1,086,854,150 of CM076574.1, forward strand.
AGTGTTCGGAATGGAAGCCTGGAAAGAAAACCAATTCAAATTGTGAGGTCAGGAATACATTGAAAACTTAAACTAACCTAAAATATAGTGAAGAAATGAAAACCCTTACCTGTGTTTTCCCTGCTGAAGTTGGGTAGCCATCGCTGGATGAAGAAAATGAGGAGACTTCCGAAGAAAATCAAGTAGTAGTTTCATGGCAGCTGGTGCATAGCCTTTGCCGAGCAATGTAGGCTAGAACAAGAAGGAAACCCACATTCATCTCCGAAAAGAAGCATTATATGAGAGAAGTAATAAACCAACAATACCTCCATGCTAGAAGAAATTGTGGAGGAAAAATGAGTAATACCTCCATGCTCAGACCAAAAACGAACAACAGAGAAAAAAAACACGAAATGGATTTGCAGAGCTCAACGGAATGCAACGAAGACAAATGTGGAAGTGGTTAGGGTTCGGAGGGGGTAGGGTATTACCCTAACCGTCCCAACCTCTGTTACACCCATCAAATAATCAAAGCTACTAAGGGCAGAGATCAACCCGGGTGTCCAACATTAGAAACAATGCCATATCCGATGATACAGAGGATCAAGCCACGGGTTAATAAATCCATAAAAAATAAATAAACAATACCACCCAAATCTTAGGTCATGGTGGCTAGCCCTAGCGATCCATTATAATAATAATTCCAAACCATAACTTAAGGAATAGAATCTAAGGAATCATGAAATAAATTATTGCAATGTGGCATAGTGCTATAGTGTTTATATTTGTATATATATGCTATGTAATCATGTAATAATACTATGATTAATAGATGACATAATGGTAATTTCATGCTATGCATATGCTTTGCAACCAATCATTTAAGACTATGATTAATATATGGCATAGTGGTAATTTCATGGTTAGCAAAGTTTAAATGTTACATGGTAAATATAAATTGTTTACTTATCTTTATATTTTCATTGATAAAATTCAACGTTTTACGTGGTCAGACGTTATATTACTCCTGAAAAATTGAAGTCAAATTCGAAAAAGGATGTATTATGAGAACAGAAAAATGCTAATCATCATCGTAACTTTGAATATAGAGTAAGGAATTGAAATACGCTATTCAACTATCTAGTCACTACTCAAGTTTGTACAATTTTGCAATTTTATATTGGGATTGAAATAATGGAAAAATAAACTTGCACTCACTATATTGTGCGTAGATTATATATATTTTTTAGAAATAAGGGCTGCAGGTAGCTAAAATCCAATGTGGAAAATCAAAATATAAAATTAATAAATCTAAAAAAATAGGAAAATATAATTAACAAATCTGCCTGTCTCACTTTGTAGTCCTTTGCTTGGAACCTTAGCCTCGTGACTAAGACGGCTACTTGGAAAAACGAAAAAAAAAGGCAACTGGGAAATGTGTGAAGTGTGATTTTCAAACCAAGTAATAATATATTTATATTTGATATGAATTAAATAATTTACATATTAAACTAAATTAATAAAACTTTACATATGGAAAGGAACACGCATGGGAGCAATATAAATTGTTACGAGCACTTTTGTGTATTTTTGTGTTGCAGAGCTCATGAATAAATAGTTAGTCCAAAAGATAAACGCCTTTCCTAATCACGATGGTACACAAAATGGCTATTTCTGAATATGCTCTTCTTTTGTTTTGTATCCATTTTCATTTTATATGCCTTTAGCTGACATAGTACATAAATAAACCAATGAGTATCCTTTTCTTATATTTCATATCCACAACGTCGATATAGTGCATTGTGTAATGCTTAACTTGGTAATTATAATCCAAAAAATTCATAAAATCCTTGTGTTAACTATGGATGTTGTTATGATTAATTGAGGTTGATTGCATGTTAACATTGGTCAACGTTTCGAATCCCAACAGGGATCCAACATCAGGATTAATTGATGTTTATTACATGTTACTTGTCCTGATGATGGATCCTCGTTGGGATTCGAAACGTCGACCAATGTTCTATGATACTATGGACAATCCGGATTCTGCAATTAACGATAACCACCGAAATTTAAAAACCATATGCATGTTAACAATAAATATATCAAGAGGTATCACATTAGAGAAACTGACTTAATTCTAACATAAAATTGATGGCAATAACTCAAATAGGCCAAAATCGTTTAAATGAAGTGATGTGACGAGCTTAAAATTTGCATTCAAATAAGCTTGAATTAAATACCAGCCTAGATCCATCTTAACTCTGGATCTATCAAGCGCCGACAGGGATCAAATTTCTCTAGGTGCAAACCTATTTTTTGTGTGTAAAACTTGGCGAAAAGTTTGCACCTCGAGAGATTTGATCGTTCTCGGTGCTTGATAGGTCCGGAGTTAAGATGGATCTAGGCTAGTTTCAATCATGTGCAGCCAAGGAAAATCTATCGAACATATGATTAATTTTATCAATAATATGTAAATACATCTAATATTAATATAATCATTTTATATATGCTAAATATGTCTTATATTTATATGGTCATTTAAATTTTAAATTTTATTAGTTACCTTAGTTTGTTGAGATGATAGATATTATTAATAACTTTAATTATAATAAACGATGAAACAAAAATTTTGAATGAAAAGTGGCAATGTAATAGTGTTGAATCATAGAAAATGCAAATAATAAGAATGCATCCAATTACAAAGAGTATTCATTATGATAAATCTAAAACTATTTTCTTCTACTATTCTTATTCTCACCTTTTCTAGTTTCTCATATTCTCATATGGATTATATGAAAATGACCATTGAAATCGTAAACCATTTAAATATTTAGCTCACGCTATTATGCTAAACATCATACCTTGTCTCTCTTGCTCTCCACTATTAAGAGGTTGAATTACTGTAACACAAAACTCAATGTACATTGTCAATAATTCATTATGCTTACACTAAAATCAATGCATATTGTTAATCCAATCACTTTAAAATTAATGTGCCATTATACATCCAATTAAATCAAATTAGAAATCAACGTCTACACTGAAATCAATGCATCTAATGCAAGAAATCAAATAAGATGAGAAAGCAACATCTAAACTGAAATCAATTCATCTAATGCAAGTAATCAAATAGTATTAGAAATCAACATCTACATTGAAATCAATGCATCTAGTGCAAGTAAGAAAATAAGATTAGAAACCAACATCTACACTGAAATCAATGCATCTAGTGCAAGAAATATTCTTCCCCCTCTCCCCCATCCAACTCCATATCTCTTTCCCTCCCACTCTCCACTCTCTCACATCCTCTCTCTTCCTTCCTTTCTCTCCCTTTCTTTCCCACCTCTCTCTCTCTTCACCCTCCAACTTTGTTACTATATCCCTCTCTCTCTCCTTCTTTCCTTCCTTCTCTCCATCTCTCCTTTCTTGTCTCTTTATCTCACCCCAAAACATACACACTCTCTCTCCATCTCTCCTTCTTTGTCTCTATCTCGCCCCAAAACATACACACTTTATCTCCATCTATCCCTTGCCAATCCCTCTCTCTCTTTCCACTTCTCACTCTCTATGTCCTCTTCTTCCCTCCCTCTCTCCCCCTCCAAATCAATCTCTCTATCCCTCCCTCTCTCCTTCTCTCTCTCATCCTTCTTCTCTCTCCTTTTCTCTCATACCTCCCTCTCTCTTCCCCCATCTCTCTCTCTCTCCCTTTTCCCTCCAATTTTATCTCTTAACCCACCACTCTCTTCCTTTCTCTCAAGTCCTCTCTATCGTCCTTCCTCTCTCTCCCTATCTCTCTCTCTCTCTCTCTCTTCCCTTGAATCCTCTCTCTTCCCCCATCTCTCTTTCTCGCTCTCAACATCTACACTAAAATCAATGAATCTAGTGCAAGAAATCAAATAGGATTAGAAATCACCACCTACATTGAAATCAATGCATCTAGTGCAAGAAATATTCTTACCTCTCACCCCACTCCAACTCCATACCTCTTTCCCTCCCTCTCACGTTCTCTCTCTCTTCCTTCCTCTCTCTCCCACCTCTCTCTCTCTCTCTCTCCAGCTTTGTTACTATATCCCTCCCTCTCTCCTTCTCCCCTCTTTCTCTCCATCTCTCCTTATTTTTCTCTTTATATCACCCCTAAACATACACACTTTCTCTCCATTTATCCATTTTCAATCCCTCTCTCTCTTCACTTCTCACTCTCTATGTATGTATTCTTCCCTACCTATCTCCCCCTACAATTGCATCCCTCTATCCCTCCCTCTCTCCTCCTCTCTCTCCAACGCCCCCCCCCCTCTCTCTCTCCAATCCTCTCTCTTCCCCCATCATTCTCTTCCTCTCTCTCAAGTTCTATATCATGTCCTTCCTCTCTCTCCCTTTTTCTCCTACCTCTCTCTATCTCTCTTTTCCATCCAATCCTCTCTCTCTCTCTCTCTCTCTCTCTCTATCTCTATTTTCTGTCCAATCCTCTCTCTTCCCCCATCACACACACACACACACACTCTCTCAAACTATGTTACTATATCCCTCCCTATCTCCTTCTCTATCCTTATTTCCCCCTTCTTTCTATCTCTCATTCTTTGTCTCTTTATCTCACCCCTAAATATAAATACTCTCTCTCCATCTCTCCCTTGTCACTCACTCTCTCTGTCCACCTCTCACTCTTTATGTATTTCTTCTTCCTCCATCTATCCCCCTCCAACTCCATCTCTCTATCCCTTCCTCTCTCCTCTCTCTCTTCATTCCTCTCTCTCCCTCTCTCTCTCTCTTCTCTCCAATCCTCTCACTATCTCCCTCCCTCTCTCCTCCTCTCTACCCTCCCTCATATTTGTCTCCCTCTCTATATCTTACCCTTCTCTACCATGGTCACTCATCTCTCTCTCTCTCTTCTTTCATCCTCTCCCATATCCTTGAATTTATCCCCATCTCTCCCTTGTCACCCCCCCTATCTCTCGAGCTCTATCACTCTATGCCTTTGTGCTTCATTCCTATATATATCTAGAGTTAATATATATTAGGGCTAATAAATATTTTTTTTTCATGGTATTAATAATGATTTGGCCCATGGTATTTGGCCCATAGGCTTAACCCAAATAAAACCTATTTTAGGAGTGTTCATAAATATAAAAATGTTTATGGAGTAAATATAAAAATATGTTTTTTTTTTTGCCATACCTCTTTTCTTTTCCATGGTATTTGACCCATAGGCTTGGTATATATTTAGATGTTGAGTTATAATCCTATTTGATATATTTTTATATATTTATCATTCATTTTTATACCTTTCTCATAAATATAGTTTTTGGCTTTTAGTATTTGGATCATGGTATTAATAATAATTTGTCCCATGGTATTTGGTCCACCTAAATAAAACCTCTTTTTTGAGTTTTTGTAAATATAAATAAGTTTATGGAGAAAATATAAAATGAGTTTTATTTATTTGCATTTCCTCTAGAGTAAGTATAAAAAAAATGAGGTTTTTATTTATTTAACATACCTCTTGTTTATTTATATTTATATTTATTTACCATACCTAATCCTTTTTATATTTTAAATTTATATTGTGTTTATATATAGTAGTAATTAGATTTATTTTTAAATATGATGGACATTGGATAAAAAGTTTTAAATGTTAAACATTACATTTACATTTAAGTTTACATGTCTACGTTTATGTTTTTATGTGAGATCTACCCCATACTGGATTGTAAAGTGTCATCATACATAGTTATATTTTAATAACTAATCTTAGCCTATTAATAATATATTAAAATGTTATATTATATATAATTTAAGATTCAAGTTAATGTTTTGGCAACAATAGTAAAAATTATTTGTAACATACATCGATAACCTCACATGGAAATGCAATGAGTTAAAATTTTTAATACACGTTACTCATGAGTAACTTATCCAAATCACTATTAAATATTTCTTACTAATCATTACATATAATGTTCAACAGTTCAGAGTGCAACCTTAGTATAAGAATAGTAAGTTTCTTAACCATTATCAATATAAGAATAGTAAGTTGTTTAACCATTAGCAACCTCTATTGTTGTATATTAACATAAAAATGTATGATGTAACCTTGCATTCATTTCATTATTCATGTAGTCATCACTTACTTGACATTAGGAACATCTCAACAAGAAAGGAATCAACATTATCAATTTGACACAATAATCAATCACATCATTGAACACCCATATACCCTGGAGACCCCTTAGGGTGAAAACCAAAAAACGTTTAATTTTATTATTAAAAACTAGTGAGGGTGTTCACCCTTCACTCAATGGCTTATAAGGGAGACCTTAAACATTGTTACAAATCTTAAATATACAGATATCTAGCTTAAAGCCAATAAGCTAATTAAGATAACATTTACCCACTAGTCTTCATATCTTCATATCTTGGTGGCATGGATGTACCTACAATGTACCATCCTGCAGCTCGCATTCATTTGCAGAAACGATTGCACTCATCTGCATGAACCATTAATCATTTACCTACCACCATGTTAAGCATAATATTTCCTTTTCATAAGTCACCATCATTTCCTGTTATTGATGTCATCAACAAGCTTTTATAGCATTATTAGATAAAGCCTCAATCAATCAATAATCAATCTTTAAGTGATCCTTTAACACTTATTCATGTGCATACATGAAATGTGAATACAATATCACAACATGCTTTCTTCTAACATCACTACCTTAGTGTAAGAAAGTAATATCCTTTAACACTTATTCATGTGCATACATGAAATGTGAATACAATATCACAACATACCCTACAATTTTCCAGGAATTCCTTTAATGGAAAATGACACAATGTGCATTCCAGTTACTTAAAATTTAACAAAAGAGAGCCCTTTAGCTATTGCTTTTGGAGCATGCAAATATAATAAAGCTACATGATGAATATTGTTCCTATGCATGCAATGCATATAGTTTCCAAATGAGTCTTCCCAAAGGAATTCTTAACATAAGAGAGCACCTGAACACATGTTTTCTTTTCTGTAAAACTAATGCAATTAAAGCATACAAATACATGTCTTCTTTTTCAAATATTATACTAAAAATATTTTCCAATGTAGTCTAACAAAACATGGTCTCTTTTCCCACATACAAATATGTATATTATTTCCAATGTAGTCTAACACAACATGCTATATTTTCCCACATACAAATATGTATATTATTTCCAACTAAAGGTAATACAAATATTGCATGCATATGTAGAAACTAACATAGTAGTTATGATAGCATAAAATACTCACATATAAATTTTCATAAGAAACATTATAACTCATTATTTCTTGTATCGATGCAAATAACATATCTCTATAACAAAATGGCTATTATTTGCCCATGCAAGAGCTTATCACAATAGCTCTAGCTCTTCTTTAATGTACATAACACAAATTCCCTTCTTGGAATTACACTAGCCATGCAATCTTTTCAAGAGGTTACCATTTTCAAGAAAGTGGAATGAATTTTTAAAATAATAAAAAAGTTAACCTTTTATATAGTAAACCATGCAATGAAGTCAAAATACCCAATATACAACACAAAAATAACTTGTTTCTTTTACCCACTAGAACATGTAACTTTTGCAAACTTTTGCAAAGGAATTAACACAATGGGCTTATCTTTCACACAGAAAGAAAATATATTCTTTTCAAAGAAAATCCTATAACTTATGTTATTTATGTGTATAATGTAAATAATTAAATAATCAATGGTGAATTTGTTTCAATCACATCTCAATAAACTAATGAAATACCTTTTAAAGATGAAAAAAATAATTATTATTCTTTACTATTTTCCCATAATTCCAAGAAAACATATATGATATATTTTTTTATATATGCACTTCTTCCCAAGAAAAAAGATTCATTAATAACCATGCAAATTCATACATTTTTCCTCAAGATAAAACATAATAGACATGCTTACCTATAAAAAATGCTCTTAATAAGAACTTCTATTATGCCATAATACTGCATAGAAACTCCCAAGGTTGTATCATAATTGTATCAACAAACAATTATCTAGTTATATTACCATGGAATGAAATATGGATATGCACGTGGAGAGGATCAACGCACACTCTTTTCATTAACGCATAGTCTTTTCGTGAAATGCACACTCTTGACCTTTCCGTTTCAACCCGCTGGTCTCCCTTCCATTTGCACACTCTCCTCTCAGCCCAGTGAATATAGAGAGCCATCGTATATCTCTGTAATGGAATCCATGTAACCGTTTTCTGGGGAGATATCATATGGTAGTTTCTAACTAAACCAAACCCTAACGAATTCTTGATTACAAGTGTTTTAGTTAAATATTAGACATTGTAATTAAACAAGAATATTTCCGTAAAAAATGTAAATTCCAACGATTTACAAAGATGTTACATTATTTTTATTATTTTTAAAACATGACATACTTACACATCAAATTCATACCATACTAAAATGTAAAATAAACCTCTAAACACAATTATGCATTTCAACTATCATATTAATCAACATATTTCTTTTTGAATTACGGGCAAAAATTATATGTCTAACTCGCAAAAATATTTACAAACCCTATATTCTATTGAAGATGGCTATTTTCAATGTTGCAGGTGTTACCTTTTATTCATTTTCTCATGTATGTTATGTTGATTGGCCTTGTTGGAAACTTGAATTGCTTCTTCACCTTTTTCGTAAAGATGTGTAATATGATTTTATAGTTAATTTAAACTTTTGAATTATAAACATTGTGTTTAAAGGTAGCAATTTTAATAATAACATAAAATATAAAATAAATTAAAATTTGGATAGTTTATTTTTAATTTATTATAATAATTTATATTAAAATAATTTTTTCAGGAAATCACATAATCATAGAAATTTACACTTTCAATAACTTATATTGTTTAAATTATTTATTTAAAATAAAAATATCATATTTATATTTATGTTATTTTTAAAATAAATTATTTTGAAAATTAAAGTGTCACTATATTGACTCTGATGCTGGTCTTCCATGTAAGGGTTATACTCAATAAATTGGATCTGCGGCAGTTGGGTCTGCTCGAACAATTTTAATAATAATATAAGATAAATTAAAATTAAAATAGTTTAATTTATAATTTATTATAGTAACTTATATTTGTATTATTTTTAATAAACTAATTTAAAACATAAAATAAATCCAGACAAAGAATTCAAAATAAATTATCGGAAAATATTTAAATATTATAAACACAAGAGAAACTATCTTGTAAATTTAGTGTAATTTGTTTTTTATCATCTAAATTAAAATGCAAAATACAAACAAATTTAATATTCCATTATAAAGCAAATATACATGAAATTGCTACCTGCAAAACTTCTTCTTAAGTTTTTCCAATCATTCTGATTCTTTATGAAAAAAAGTTTTAGCATTTCCTTATACAAATTTTAGATTTTGCTTTCTCCAATTTGTATATGGGTTAAGGTTTTAAAAGGACTATCAGTTCACCTACATTACACTGTCCTTGCAAACATATAATAAATCAAACTAGCACAATCACATTTACCAATGTGGTTGATATACACCGATAGACTTATATGAAATAGATTTACAACCACATTCACCAATGTGGTTGATATACGCCGATAGGCCTATATCCACTACCCACCACATATATTTCACCAAAATAAATATAAATATTATATATTTATGATTAAAATTACCAAAATATTTTATATATTTACTTATAATATATTAATAATATTAGCTATATATATACTATATATTAACTTGAAATATATATATATATATATATAGAAAGAACCCAAGGGAAAAATATTACCCAACAAAATAGTATTAGAAATAAAAAATATTAATAAATTCAAGTGATTAATAAAGGCCAAGGATCAATAAAATTAATCAAAAAAATATAAAAACCAAAGAAATTAATAAACACTAATAATTAACCCATCTTATTATTCATATTATAAACCAAAAGAACTAATAACCCAAGGGTTTAATATTAGAAACCAAAGGAATTGGTGAATCCAAGGGATAAATATTAATAACCTAAGGGACCAATAAGACGAATGATCAATAAAATTAATAAAAAAATACTCAAGTTGAATAAATTAATAAACACTAATAATTAACCCAAGGGATTATTCATATTATAAACCAAAAGAACTAATAAACCCAAGGGTTTGATATTATAAACCAAAGGAATTGGTGAACCCAAGGGAAAAATATTACCTAACAAAATAGTATTAGAAATAAAAATTATTAAGAAACTCAAGTGATTAATAAAGTCGAAGGATCAATAAAATTAATAAAAAATATATAAAAACCAAAGAAATTAATAAACACTAATAATTAACCCAACATATTATTCATATTATAAACCAAAAGAACTAATAACCCAAGGGTTTAATATTAGAAACCGAAGGAATTGGTGAACCCAAGGGAAAAATATTAATAACCTAAGGGGCCAATAAGGCGAAGAATCAATAAAATTAATAAAAAAATACTCAATTTGAAGAAATGAATAATCACTAATAATTAACCCAAGGGATTATTGATATTATAAACCAAAAGAACTAATAAACCCAAGGGTCTAATATTAAAAACCAAAGGAATTGGTGAACCCAAGGGAAAAATATTACCCAACAAAATAGTATTAGAAATAAAACTTATTAATAAACTCAAGTGATTAATAAAGTCGAAGGATCAATAAAATTAATAAAAATATATATAAAAATCAAAGAAATTAATAAACACTAATAATTAACCCAACGTATTATTCATATTATAAACCAAAAGAACTAATAACCCAAGAGTTTAATATTAGAAACCAAAGGAATTGGTGAACCCAAGGGAAAAATATTAATAACCTAAGGGACCAATAAGGCGAATGATCAATAAAATTAATAAAAAAATACTCAAGTTGAAGAAATTAATAAACACTAATAATTAACCCAAGGGATTGTTCATATTATAAACCAAAAGAACTAATAAACCTAAGGGTTTAATATTATAAACCAAAGGAATTGGTGAACCCAAGAGAAAAATATTACCCAACAAAATAGTATTAGAAATAAAAATTATTAATAAAGTCGAAGGATCAATAAAAAAAATAAAAAATATATAAAAACCAAAGAAATTAATAAACACTAATAATTAACCCAACGTATTATTCATATTATAAACCAAAAGAACTAATAACCCAAGGGTTTAATATTAGAAACCAAAGGAATTGATGTACCCAAGGGAAAAATATTATTAACCTAAGGGACCAATAAGGTGAAGAATCAATAGAATTAATAAAAAAATACTCAAGTTGAAGAAATTAATAAACACTAATAATTAACCGAAGGGATTATTCATATTATAAACCAAAAGAATTAATAAACCCAAGGGTTTAATATTATAAACCAAAGGAATTGATAAAACCAAGGGAAAAATATTACCCAACAAAATAGTATTAGGAATAAAAATTATTAATAAACTCAAGTGATTAATAAAGTCGAAGGATCAATAAAATAAAAAAAAAAAAATATAAAAACCAAAGAAATTGATAAACACTAATAATTAACCCAACGTATTATTCATATTATAAACCAAAAGAACTAATAACCGAAGGGTTTAATATTAGAAACCAAAGGAATTGGTGAACCCAAGGGAAAAATATTAATAACTTAAGGGACCAATAAGACGAAGGATCAATAAAATTAATAAAAAAATACTCAAGTTGAAGAAATTAATAAACACTAATTAACCCAAGGTATTATTCATATTAGAAACCAAAAGAACTAATAAACCCAAGGGTTTAATATTATAAACCAAAGGAATTGGTGAACCCAAGGGAAAAATATTACCCAACAAAATAGTATTAGAAATAAAGATTATAATAAACTCAAGTGATTAATAAAGTCGAAGGATCAATAAAATTAATAATAAAAATATATAAAAACCAAAGAAATTAGTAAACACTAATAATTAACCCAACGTATTATTCATATTATAAAACAAAAGAACTATTAGTAATAACGTAAGGGACCAATAAGGCAAAGGGAACAATATTAAAAACAAAATAGATTAATAAAAAATACGACCCAATATTTTAAATAGAGAGGAATTTTAAAGTCACATGATTATTATTATGATAAACCGCAAGTGATCAATCAACCTTACTGATTGTCAATATTATAAAGCGATTGAATTAATTAACTAAAGTGATATTAAATTCCACCATCAGTGAAACCAAAAAAATAACGTTGATATTAACATAGTTGAACCCCAAAACCTAAGAATTTAATAAACAATAGTATTTAATATTTTAAACTTAAGAGATTAATAAACTCGAGGGAATATTAATAATATAAACCAAAAGAAATAATAAACCCAAGGGTTTAATATTATAAACCAAAGGAATTGGTGAACCCAAGGGAAAATTATTAAAAACATAAGTTATCAATAAAGGCAAGGGATCAATATTAAAAACACAAGAGAGTAAAAAACCCTAAAAATAAATATTTTAAATTCAAAAACCTAAGAAATTAATAAACCATAAGAATCAATATTTTAAAATCAACTAATTAATAAACACAAGGGATTATTAATATTATAAACCAAAAGAACTAACAAATTCAAGGGTTTAATATTATAAACCAAAGGAATTGGGGAACCCAAGGGAAAAATATTAAAAACATAAGAGATCAACAAGGCCAAGGAATACATATAAAAAACAAAAAAAATTAGTAAAGGCTAGGAATAAATATTTTAAATACAAATGAATGAGAAACTCACATGATTAATGAAGAGATTAATAAATCTTAGGAATCAATATTTTAAATAAAAATCATTGATAAAGTCACATGATTATTAATATTATAAACCGAGGGGAATAAACATGGTTTACCATGCTTGATTTATACATTGAGATAATTGTTGTCACAATGCGACATTGGACCAACTATGACCATGGTTGGCCATGGGTGATTTTCATATTGAGACAATATTTTTCAGAATGTGACATTTGATCATGGATGACATTGATCGACTATGGCTAATGCTAATTAACAATTTTTTTCCATGGTTGATTTTTATATTGAGTGAGTGTTTTTCATAATGTGAAATTGGACAATGCATTAGTATTAAACTCTACAAATAATATTTAAACCCCAATATTTGGATTTAATAAGCTGAAGGGAATAATATTACGAACAGAAAGAATCCAAAAATTTAAGGAATCAACAAGGCCAAGGGATCAATATTAAAAACAGAAGAGAGTAACAACCCCTAAGAATGTAAATATTTTAAATTCAAAAACCTAAGAAATTAATAAACCGTAAGAATCAATATTAGTTTTAAAATCAACTAATTATTAAACAGAAGGAATTATTAATATTATAAACCAAAAGACCTAATAACCCGAAGGGTTTAATATTATAAAGCAAAAGAATTGGAGAACCCAAGGGAAAAATATTAAAAACATAAGAGATCAACAAGGCGAAGGGATACATATAAAAAACAAAAAATATTAGTAAAGTCTAGGAATAAATATTTTAAATGAAAATGAATGAGAAACTCACATGATTAATAAAGAGATTAATAAATCTTAGGAATCAAATTTTTAAATAAAAATCATTGATAAAGTGAAATGTGACCATGGTTGGCCATGGGTGATTTTCATATTGAGACAATATTTGTTAGAATGTGACATTTGATCATGGATGAGATTGATCAACTATGGCTAACACTAATTAACAATGGTTTCCAATGGTTGATTTTTATATTGAGTCAGTGTTTTTCATAATGTGAAATTGGACAATGCATTAGTATTAAACTCGAGGACCAATATTTGGATTTAATAAACTGAAGGGAATAATACTACGAACTGAAAAAATATGAAAAATTAAGGAATCAATGTTATAAACCCAATGGATCAACAAATACAATGAAATATTAATATTATAAACACAAAACATCAATAAAGCAAATGGACTATTAATATTATAAAAAAAGAACATCAATAAACTGAAGGGATTATTAATATTATAAACCCAACAAATTAGTATTAGAAACAAAAATTATTAATAAACTCAAGTGATTAATAAAGTCGAAGGATCAATAAAATTAATAAAAAAATACTCAAGTTGAAGAAATTAATAAACACTAATAATTAACTCAAAGGATTATTCATATTATAAACCAAAAGAACTAATAAACCCAAGGGTTTAATGTTATAAACCAAAGGAATTGGGGAACCCAAGGGAAAAATATAAAAAAAATAAGAGATCATCAAGGCCAAGGGATACATATAAAAAACAAAAAAAGATTAGTAAAGGCTACGAATAAATATTTTAAATGAAAATGAATGAGAAACTCACATGATTAATAAAGAGATCAATAAATCTTAGGAATCAATTTTTTAAATAAAAATCATTCATAAAGTGAAATGATTATTAATATTATAAACTGAGGGGAATAAACATGGTTTACCATGCTTGATTTAAACATTGAGACAATTGTTGTCACAATGCAACATTGGACCAAGTATGACCATGGTTGGCCATGGGTGATTTCATATTGAGAAAATATTTGTCAAAATGTGACATTTGATCATGGATGACATTGATCGAAATATTAAAAATATAAGAGATCAACAAGGCCAAGGGATACATATAAAAAACTAAAAAGATTGACAAACCTACAGCTAAAATATTTAAATGAAAATGAATGAAAACTCACATGATTAATAAAGAGATTGGTAAATCTCTTTGAATAAATTTTTAAACTAAAAATCATTGAAAGTGAATGATTAATATTATAGCAGGGAATAAACATGGTTTTACCATGTGATTTGCTATTGAGACAATTGTTGTCACAATCTGAGGATTGAACAAATACATGACATGATTGTAAAAGGTGATTTTTATATTAGATATTTATCTCAGATAAAACAATTAGTCATGGTTACAGCATTGATGAAATATTAAAAAATATAAAAAAAGAAATCCAAGTTAGAGATACATATAAAAAACTAAAAAGATTAGTAAATGCTAGGAATAAATATTTTAAATGAAAATGAATGAGAAACTCACATGATTAATAAAGAGATTGATAAATCTTAGGAATGAATTTTTTAAATAAAAATCATTGAGAAAGTGAAATGATTATTAATATTATAAACCGAGGGGAATAAACATGGTTTACCATGCTTGATTTAAACATTGAGACAATTGTTGTCACAATGCGAGGTTGGACCAAGTATGACCATGGTTAGCCATGGGTGATTTTCATATTGAGACAATATTTGTCAGAATGTGACATTTGATCATGGATGACATTGATCGACTATGGATAACACTAATTAACAATGGTTTCCCATGGTTGATTTTCATATTGAGTCAGTGTTTTTTATAATGTGAAATTGGACAATGCATTAGTATTAAACTCTAGGACAAATATTTAAACCCCAATATTTGGATTTAATAAACTGAAGGGAATAATATTACGAACCGAAAGAATCCGAAAAATTAAGGAATCAATGTTATAAACCCAATGGATCAACAAATATAGTGAAATATTAATATTATAAACATAAAACATCAATAAACCAAAGGGACTATTAATATTATAAAAAAATAACTTCAATAAACCGAAGGATTATTAATATTATAAACCCAACAAATTAGTATTAGAAACAAAAATTATTAATAAACTCAAGTGATTAATAAAGTCAAATGATCAATAAAATTAATAAAAAAATACTCAAGTCAAAGAAATTAATAAACACTAATAATTAACCCAAGGGATTATTCATATTATAAACCAAAAGAACTAATAAATCCAAGGGTTTAATATTATAAACCCAAGGGAAAAATATTAATAATCTAAGGGACCAAGAAGGTGAAGGGAACAATATTAAAAACACAATAGCTTAATAAAGAATACGACCCAATATTTTAAATAGAGAGGAATTTTAAAGTCATAGGATTATTATTATGATAAACCGCAAGTGATCAATCAACCTTACTGATTGTTAATATTATAAACCGAATGAATTAATAAACTAAAGTGATATTCAATTCCACCATCAGTGAAACCAAAAAAATAACATTGAAATTAACATATGTTTTTTGTTGTCTTTACATAAAGAAATACCATTACAAAAATGGACTCAAAACTCTCTATCAAAGGTCATTTATCAAATAGCCTCTTCAAGAACACAACCAGACCGACCACAAAAGGAACACCAATTCAAATCAAAGAGATAATGATCATGATACTTAACGCTTTCCAACCAATCCCTTCTTGTTTTTCTCCCAGCCTCCCTCATGTGCACATGCAACAAGTATTTTACATTCATTTTCATTTCATCTAGCACACAAAAATGCTCATCAATAAAAGAAGGATGGAAGCCATGTTTTCTATCGAGCTTGTTCTGAAGATAAGAAAAAAAACTGATCAATCTAGAAATATTTTCCACCGCTTGATTATAATAGATGCCATCATTACTATCCATATCTGCATTTGAAAGGAAAAACGACAAAATAAAAATTAATACAAAAAGTGATAGAAACACACACACACACACACACACATGCCTCATTAGAAATAATATAGCAGAATCATTAGAAATACATATTGTACACATGAAATGAGTGATATAAACCTCATTACAAACCTCATTAGAAATAATATAAACCTCATTACATATACATATTGTAAAGATGAAATGAGTGATAAAATTAAATGATTGATATGACCCCTATTACAATAATCAACAAGAAATCACAAATTTTTAAACTTAATGTTTAAAATGAAATATTAATAATGTTAGTAATTCTATATTTGTATTTAAATTAATGTCAATGTATATATTAATTTTAGTTTAATATAATTATCAAATATAAATATTTTTTCATTGAACCAAACCACAACATATTTAGAAAACCACATTAATAAATATTTTTAGTTTCATGTCATAGGGATATGGACTTCAATCTTGATTTTTAATGATTGGCTCATATAACTGGTTGTATATGTCTGAATGGTTTATTGTAAACAAAAGAACAATAGCGACTTAAAAAAAGGAGGTAAATTGAACAACATGAAAAACGATGTAAGAAATTTATCATATATTACAATATTGGATCTCATGAATGTATTCATTTCATTAATACATGAAAATAATTATTACACTAAATGAAAATAGAGAGGACAATAAAAACAATTAAAAAACATTCTATAAATATGTCACAATACTATTAGTTATATGTCACAGTGATATGGAATTCCATCTTGATTTTTAATGATTGGCTCATATAACTGGTTTTTTTTATCTCTGAATGGTTGATTGTAAGAAAAATAACAACAACCACTTAAAAAAAATAAGAAAATTAAATTGAATTATAAATTAATATTTATGTTAAATTATTTTTGTTATTTTAGTTAAATTGATAATAAAAAATAATTTTTATAGTTTTCTAAAACTATTTATCATATAATTTGTAATAGAGTTTATTTTTATTTTAAATAAGTCTAAATTTGTATGGTTAAATATATATATGTAAAAAATAATTATTTTTTACACATACAAAATTGGCATACGAGTCAATTTTACAAAGGCATACATTGCACTCTATTCCCTATTGTTTTGAACCTGTGACCTCTTAGAAAGAAAGACATGTTCTTAACCACTAGTACCATTCAAAATGTATATCTATTCAAGTTATATATTATTAAAAATATGGTACATATTATAAATTAAGCCTTTTTATTTGTATTACAATTGATGCCTATATTTTATAACCCACTTAATTTATATAGCTACACTAACTTTAAAATATAATAAATGCCATAAAATATATTTTTTAATTTATTATACATATTACCATAACTATATAAATCTATAAATAAATTTTAAATTTTTAAATTTTTTTATTTTGTTTAATCCATAATAATTTAAACTTTCAATTTTATTACTTAAATACAACGTCATAACAAAAAAAAAATCTACCTTATAACTAAATAAACTTTATAAATTATTAATTTAGAAAACTTAAACAAAATTCCAAACATTAAATATACCTATACATTAAGAATATAATCAAACATTTAAATAGTAATTGAATAATTTGACCAACTTCTAATAATCAAAGGTCAAGTTGAACTACCAAAAGCCTAAAAATATAACCTCTACCAAGTATAATTCAATTAACAATCCAATTCAATTCACAATCCTGGATAATGCAATCCTCTACTTGTTGTGACAAGCAATCCTCTCCTATTTATGCCAAGCCCCTCAGGATGACCTCTTATGTTCTATAGTTTTTCGATCAATTACTTCAAAATTGCCATCAAGAAAGTTGTAGTAAATCTCTTAAATATTATCAATAATGTTTTTCTTTTTATTGAAATATATAATTTTAATTTTTTATATAACATTTAAAAAAAGTTTTGTTATTATTATAAAACTAGAAACTTTTATTTAAAAAACAGTAGCAGAATCCCCCATCAAAATGTATATCCTTATGTTCATCACCTTAGGTTTAAAGTGTTTCTTTGTAAAACATGGATACATAATAAAAGAAAGGAGTACTCATAAATCTGCATAATGTTAAAATGATGACCATCTATCATCAACCATAAAATAATGAAGTCAAATCTTCAGTTAACCCGCAGAACAAATTTGAAATTTAATATGTGATGAGAGTTCCTCCACATGCCTTTGCAGAATTTTTTTCACCGCACATACTATGCATCCATTAGATTTTCATATTAGAATATTGACAGATTTCCATCTTGACCAGATATGTTGATTTCAAATAGTTGTGCCCAAGAAGATTGCCATTAAGAAGAAACATGCAGGTTTTAGCTGTAAATGGCGATGGACATGGGAGTTGGCCAGTGATCTTTGACTTGGAATGGGAAAAAGGCAGGCTGGCCCAATATACACACGAGGGAAAGTGCAAGACCAGAGGGGGAACAGATGGTGTAGGGTGGTGAGTCACATTATTTTAATGGATAAGTGAGCCACTCCATCAATTATTTGAATCTATACCAGTTTTAAAGAATCACTACAGTGGCGTGGAAGAATTTATCAGCTGGTCTTACTCGTAAATTGTAATTCTATCTGAGATGATCAAATTCGGAATTAATTTCAAATGCATTCGACAGACAGTATGTATATAGTTCTAAAAAGGAAAATTCGATATTAATAATCATATAAGACGAAGACTAATGCGCATTGAGATTGATATGTTTAAGGTAAAAAAACCATTTATGATCAATTCTTTTAACACAATTGTTTAATAACTAGTGATAAAATTATATAAAAGTAACATGCAGGGTTTTAGGTTGAGATTGCAGCTGAAAACTAAAGTATCTAAGAAATCTGAATGCATTGTTCATCTAGATTTGTTTATATATTGTATCAAGCTTAGACTTGTAGTTTTTGAATGGTGACAAGGAGACAATCACAATGTTCTATATTAATGAGTGTCCACGGTACCAGCTCATGGCTTTCCACTTTGCAGAATAGTACTTATAAGATACCTAGCTGATCCTAGATGAGAGTGAAATGAAGAAGCTATCTATATAAACTATACCCTAGTTCATCAACAATGACCTAAACCCTATTTTAATATATATCTGTAGATTCAACAGGGCTGATCAACACTGACCTAAATCCTATTTTTAATATATATTTGTAGATTCGACTGGGTTGGGATTCATGGATAACTGTGACTGCCATGAAATGGATTATAATTCGCCCAATGGACATCATAATGATAATCGTCGTTCCATAAATTAGTCTCTCTCCTCGGCTCTGCCCGCTGGAATTTTCAAGTCAATTGAAATCGAGGAAGGAATGATAATGTACAAGAAAAATAGAAGTGGAATCGAGACCAGAAATTTCAAGGCCACAGTCGTGAAGATTTCCAGAATCGAAAGAAAATGGGACGACGATCCATGGCTAAATGATGTGAAATCTATTCGTGAAACATCTACCAAAATGGTTTTTTGCAATGCTGAAAAATATGAAGCCGAGGTTGCATATATAAGCAAGCACAGAGAATTTCGTCTGTCTTTTCAGTCTAATATGTCATCTATAGCATCATGTTCTTTCGAGTGTAAAAGTGATTCTACCTCCAACTGCCCATATTTGTTTTTAGATGCGGAGTACCTCTACACACATACTTTTTCTATTCCTACTACTAAAGAAATAAGGAATTTTCATCATGTGGGTCATGACCGAACTAAGTTTTTTCTGTATGTTAAATGATGATAGTTGTTTTGGAAATATCCTGAAGAGGAAACGATTTGGAAAATATCTATATCGATAGAGGAGATAAAGAAGAGACCAAGTTCGCAAAATTCTTTGAGGACCGTAATTATGGCTAGTGAAGAGAGAGTGAAATAACAAAATTGTATGTGCTAAAGTTATAGCTTCAGAAAATTGGATTATCGCTAAATATTTTGGGCCGAATAATTAGTTTGAAACGGTTCAAAATCATAAAGATTTCAAGAGAGCTAGACTGTGAAATAAGCTGAGCAAAACAATCAAAATAGCTTCAAAACTGATGACAGCGATGTAGCAGCTTGAGTACATCCAATCTTTGTGACGTAAACTTTAAACTGTATGGTAAAAATTCAAAGAATAAACCTAAAGGAGAAAGAACGCATTTAATCAAAGTGCTTTGAAACTAGCAAAGAAGAGGAACATTGATAAATAGTGTACTTCAGCAAACAAGAAAGGCTATCATTGACTTCTGTAAAGATCAACCCCGATCCCTCACTCCAAACATGCCCACCAATTTTTGGACAGTCAATTCAAAGTAAAAAGTCTCGTATGTACGCTGCCAAAAACAACTAATACATACCGAAGCAGGAGCAAAGTGTAATGGCCGCGTCCAAAAGGAGATTAAAGAACCAAATTTTCATCGACAAACAGTATTGTTCACAGAGAATCAAAGGCAAAAACACAAAATACATGGCCATTTAAACAAAAAAAAATATATGTATATTTAAAGGAGAATCACGCAAATCGTGCAAGATTTAAAGAGAAGTTTTAATAAGAGATCAAGTGTGACCTATTCAATATATTAACTATTATCTTGTAAACTCAAATAAATACTACCTTGTGAAGAAGAACAACTATATAGCTCCTCCGAAGGATTTCTTACTTCGATCTGAGCCGCCAAAGTCCTGATTCTCTGCGTCCAAATGTCTCGGCTGCTCTGAATGGGGTGGCCTTATGGTCTGAAAGAAATTGGGAGCGTTACAGAATTTCAAGCATCACCTTCGGCGCGTTGGAGAATGTCGACGACAAATCCATCTTCATAATCAACGTGTCGTTATTCCTTCAACATCCATACGTTTTAGAATCCAAATAAACATGCGTTTCAAAGTGCGCGTTGGAGAATGTCGACGGAAAATTCATCTTCCTAATCAACGTGTCGTTATTCCTTCAAGATTCACACGTTTCAGAATGCAAATAGACATGCGTTTCAAAGTTTCGCTCAAATTTTTTTATTTCAGTTTCTCTAATCCCTCATACGTGGAGATAAATAAGACGCACAGTAAATTTTTAATGATAGTTTGGTAAATCATACGTGGAGATAAATAAGATGCATAGTAAATTTTTAATGATAGTTTAGAAAAAAAATGATTTAAGTAGGGGTTAAACATTTGATTTAGACATGCAAGGAGGTTATGGTTTTAAATTCATTGATTGATTGAGTGGTAACGACTAGAATATATTGGCATCTCTAAATCTACACCATCCGATCAAAACGATTAATTAAAAAATGATTAAATCATCCAATTCCAATAGGGGGGTTAGGCCTATCGACGTAATTAAGATATAATAAGTTGTTAATTAAATTATGATATAATAGTATATTAATTTGAATTCAACTGGATTTTTTATTTTTATTTTTTAAATTTGGTAGGACCATACCATTTTCTATTTATATTTAGAAGACAGGCTACAAAATATAAAAGTCAGACTTTGGCCTCAACTTGCCCGAAGGAAACCAGGTCTGTTGGCCATCTGAAAGCGTGAAAAGCATACCAAAACTGATATTGTTTCATACGTCTAAACTTCTCATGTGCTATTTGTCCTACTACTACAGTTTGTACATTCATAAAACATAAAGAAAGTTCATATCTAACTTGAAAATGCATCAAAATTTAGAATAGTTAAAGCTGCTATCCATCTGATGAAGAGACTAGTGCTGGGTCTTTGACATTGGACCCAGGCATTTCTGCTTGTTGAAGCTGTTGAAGGAGCTTCTCTATTCGGCCAACTTTATCATCCAATCTGCTTACTCGATCTGCTGCCTGATATTGTGTTATCTTGATGTGCTGGAGCTGGTCCTGGATATCTAGAAGCTGTGCTTGAAGGCAAGGGTCTGGCTTTGCTGGGTCCGCCTTAGCATGAGCAGGATGAAGACTCTGAATAGCTTTCGCTATCAGACATTTTACTATCGAGTAGGTGTGGATAGTCTGGTTGAATAAAGTTAGGCGACCTCGGGTGTTACCTGGATCTGTTATAAAATCTAAAATCTCTGTTGTTGCCTCATTGTCTTTAGGTTCAGTCTGGATTTCCTTTTCCCACCCACGAATTTCTTGACGAACTGTGGAGGAATTTCCCATCACATAAGTTGCTGCTAATGTTTCCAAGTGCTCCTGATTGGTTTTGCGACCCCGTTTCATAGGGGCAGGCTCTAACCGAACTTGTTTCTTTCCTTTGACAGCCTCAGCCCTTGCGCATCATTTTCCCATTGCTGGAATGTGCCTATTTAAAAATAATGACAGACAAAATTGAACAGCAACAATGTAAGGAGTTAGATTGATACAATCCGTGTGCCACCTTTGAGCATTTATGACTTGATTAACATACAAACACTGGAACCCAACCCTCCTGGGTACACTCTGCGTCCGGTATGGGGATGCATAATCTTGGACCGTGGACCTCTTGACAGTATACAGTAAACAATTCCATATATTAATGTTCCATCTAACCTTATGATGAATGAACCTCTTACAATGAGAGGCTACCACACGGTTTGGAATGGTGAGACCGGTGTGCACGATAAACAGAGGATGATAAGTGTGAGGGTTTGAAGTTGGATTAAGAGGGAAAAGGTGAGGGATTGTTTGATTGAAAGAGGAACAGAGAACCCCTATTCTCTTCCTTGATCTACCCTGAAACAAATGTGAATGCGTCCTGAGGGTGGAAGCTGTGCACATGGAAGCTAAACAGAGTGTAAGAGGACATTGCCAGTGTGCGCAACTGTGAAAATTGACCAGATAAAAGATTTGACCAGACAAAATCATGTAGAAACAATTCCGAAACTGGACTTGACTGAATTGACAGCTTAGGAGCTTGATTCATTTCACAGCTCGAGTAAGCATAATGTTTAATAAACAGTCTCGAAACTTAGTCCCTAAATTCCAATAAAGGCTGAGGTCAGTGAACAGAATATTAGGATTTATGCAACCTTGTAGGCGAACAGGGGATAAGGTCTGGACAGACAGAATGCATGGGTCGTGGAAACACAGAGGAACTGGTTGCATTTTGGGGGAAACAGAGCAAAAGTTCTCTATCAAACCCAACCCAACATGACTGTACAGTATTCTAACCAAAACAACATCAATTGGTTTCATGAAAGCTAATAGAATGACATAAACATACCCTAACAGGATCGAAAGATTCATCGAATGTAAGTCGTTGAGCCTCCTCCTCTGCCGCCTCCAGACAATTACATGCAATAAACCTTGCATGAATGAATGAAGGGGTGGAGGGAGCACACATACCTTAACGGAAACTTGCCTCCTGCGGTCTGTCAAGCTAGCCTGGCCACCCTGCGACATCATTCCGATTTGTGTGTTCACACACTTCACCGAACTTGCCTGACAAGCCGTCATTAGTGTTCTTAACGGCATGGAGAGGGAGCGCACGCCAAGTTGCCACTACCCGGATTCCTTTTTGGCAGTTGTACACCCCGATCGGGGGGTTGAAGATCCTTTTTCACGATCATTTGGAGAGAGTGTAGTTCTACGTTCCAGATGGGATCCCTAGGGCGACCATCGATGGAATGTTCAACATTTTGGCATCCCCAATTAGCCAAGTAATCCGTAGCTGCATTACCTTTTCTTCTAACGTGGCGAGGGATCAAATATTGTATGCGTTTCACCAATTGACTCACTTCTTCTATAAGGGCTGCTGTTCGCCAGCTTTGGGAGATTTTCTCCTAGGTTGTGCTTTGTTGCAGTTTCCTGAGCACCCCTGTTACCATTGCTGAATCTCCCTCCACAATGATTCTCTGATAGGTTTCTCTAATTGCAATCAGGAGACCTTGTTTGACTTCGAGAAGTTCTGCTTCATTATTGGTGGCATGGCCCAAATCAAATGCGTAAAATCTACATACAACCCCCTGATAATTTCGAAAGATCCCCCCTGCCCCAGCTTGCCCTGGGTTACCTTTCGAAGCCCCATCATAATTGAGTTTAATAAAGCCTGGTTGAGGAGGTAGCCATTGTTCCTCGATTGATTGATTAGGAGGTCTGAATTTCCAGAGACCTTTACAAAGCATCTGCGGTTTGAGATTCAGGTTTTCTAATATCTGAGCTTCAATACCCACTGTTTGCCAATCTTCATCCCACCAACTTTTTGTTAAAATGGTTTCTCTAATGTTGTCTATGGAACGCTGCAAAATATGGTTCATTGGTTGTTCTATTTCTTGGAAGACTCTCTGATTTCTCTCTTTCCATGTGTTCCAGAGTAGGAATCCCAGTGAGAGAGCCCATGCTCTATTAATTACCTCACAATGAAATCTTCCTTTTTTCCAATTGACTATAGTTTCCGTTAGACTTTCACTGTTTTTATCTGTCTGTCGAAACAGATGGGCTAGGTTCTCCCAGAGTGGCTGCACCTTTTGTAGGAGTTAAGAATATGTTCTGTCGTTTCAGCTTCATTAGTACAGAAGGGGCAACGCTAAGGGCCTATCATACCTCGCTTTTGAAGGTTCTCCCATGTCAGAATTCTGTAGTGACTTACTAACCATAAAAAGTATGCCACCTTTGGCCAATGTCTCAAATCCCAGATTCGTTTCCATATTGGTTGAGCATTATCCAGAGCTTGCTGAGAGTGGATATAGTAGCCTTCCTTAATAGTGAACAACCCTCTTGTCTGATGTCCCCATCGAAGTATATCTAAGCCTAAGATGTTTCTAAGCTTTCGGGTGTTGAGCTCCTTAGCTAAATTATTGCATTGTTGCGTTGCTGGAGCATACGGCCACCAAGTTTTATCTTTCCATTTCCGCCACATTCCATTTTGGTTATTATTCCAATACTGTTGCACGAGCCTATTGTTGGGGGTGTTCGTATATAGGAAAATTTCCCCCAAGTCCAATCGTGTAAACAATTTTTCTCGCTGTTGCCAAGAGTCTTCCCAAAAGAGAGCTGTATTACCTTCTCTAATTTCCCAAAAACTATTTGCACGGATTAAATTTATGTTCATTGCTGCTAGATTCCATATTGAGGAGCCTTTTGGTGTCCTGTCTACTTTCAGTCGACCTGAGACTGTAGGTGGCATATCATATTTTGTTTGCCATATTTTCTTCGAGAGATCGTGCCCTCCCAGAAGCCAGCGCCACCAGAGTTTTGTGCCCAACACATTATTTAAAATGAAAGGATCATGGAGGCATAATCCCCCTGCTACCTTCGATCTAAGTAATTTGTCCCAAGAGAGGAGCACCCACTTTCTGTTAGCTTGGGCTCCTTGCCATAAATGTTTTTTGAAAATGCCTACCAATTGAGCGCATATCCCTTTCGGACAGGCCCTCCCCGACAACTGATAGATGGGTAAGGCTTGAAGCATGGATTTTAACAGTATGAGGCGCCCAGGTGCATTCAGGGTTCTGAAGGCCCAGTTTTGTATTCTTTTCTCCACTCTGACGATAATATCTTGCCAATCTGCAAGTCGAGTGGGTCCTAGATTCAAAAACATACCTGGGTATTTCAGGGGGAAGTATCCCCGCTGAAACCCTAAGGTCCGAGCAAGATGGGTCTGCATCACTACTGCATAGTTAAAGAAATAAACATTGGACTTGTCTTTATTGATTTCAGTTCCCGAAGCTTCCATAAAGACCTCCAGAATTTTGAGGATGGTTTTGCATTCTTTTAGCGATGCCATGAAGCATAGTAAAATATCATCAACAAATTGTTGGTGGGTCAGTGAAAGATGGGGTCCCCACAATTTCAGTCCTTGTAGCTTTCCTTCTGCTACATGGGCTTTAATTAGTCTACCTAGACCTTCTGCAGCGATGATGAAAAGGAATGGAGATAGAGGATCTCCTTGTCTGAGTCCTCGTGAACTGTTAAACAGAACAAAAGGACTGCCATTCAAGAGTATTGAGAAATGCGGGGAGGATATGAATGAGCACAACCATTGAAGCCATCTTTCATCGAACCCAAAGGCGTGCATCACCTCCATCAGGTACTTCCAGCTTATGCGGTCATATGCTTTGGATAAATCAAATTTAATTAACAATCCTTTCCTTTTGTCCTGCTTGAGAGTATGGATTGCTTCCTGAGCCACCACTATTCCGTCCAAAATTTGTCTTCCTTTCACAAAACCCGTTTTTTCTGGGGAGATTAGCGTAGGCAGTAGAGGTTTTAAACGATTAACCATAATAGTGGAGAGAATTTTATAGATGACATTGCAGAGCGCTATCGGTCGAAAGCCAACTGGAGTATCTGTGTTTTGCTGCTTGGGAATAAGGGTCAGGAAGGTAGCATTCAAAGCTGGATATACCTTTTTGTTTCTCTGGGATTCTTCCACAACCTCTAAGATATCTGGACCCATAAATGGCCATGCTGCTTTGAAGAATTCACTTGTAAACCCATCAGGCCCCAGGGCTTTATTCTTAGGTAACTGCAAGACCACCTCTTCGACCTCTTGTAATGTTACAGCTCATAGCAGAGCAAGGTTTTGTTCACGAGTGATCACTTGAGGAATATGTGTAGTGATCCTCTGGATAGCTTCCTGGCGGTTAGGGAGAGGTTCCGTAAGAAGCTCTTGAAAATGCTTAACCAACTCTCTTTCCATATCTTCATGTTTAATTAATCGCTCTCCATTTGCTGCGTTTAAAGAAAAATTTCGGTTATGTTGGCACCTCTGTAACATGGCTCTATGGAAGAATTTTGTATTACGGTCTCCTTCTTTGAGCCAGTTGACTCGAGATTTCTGCTTCCATAGAATCTCCTCTTGTTTTCGTCACTCTTCTTGTTGACTGAGAGTACGTCCTTCCTCCAAAAATAACTCCTCTGTTTGACCATGGAGGATGATTTGCTGCTGAATCTCGTTCATTTTTTCGCTTAGGAGGATTTGGTCCTTGTGTATGTTACCAAATTCAAGACGGTTCCAGCGTTTGATTTCATCTTTTAATTGTTTCAGGCAAAGCTGGAAAGAGTGCATCTTATTGTGACCCCTGATTGGATTTGAATACCACCAGTTTTTAACTTTTTCCATGAAGCCAGGGTCTCGTAGCTAGAAAAGTTCAAACCTAAAAGGATGGTTCTGTCGGTTTGCCTTCACATCTATCTCCAGTCTAATCGGCCAATGGTCAGAACCCAGTGTAGGAAGAATAGCAGCTTCATAATATATATCCAAGCTCACCAAAGCCTCAGTCGCTAAAAAATGATCTAGCCTAGAGGTGATCTGATGCTGCTCTCCTCTACGATTATTCTAGGTGTATTTTCCATTCACAGTTGGGATATCTACTAGACAGAGATCATTTAGAACTTCTTGAAAAAGAGCCATTTCTGGTTCCTCTCGTCTTATCCCACCCTTTTTTTCAGAAATATTTAGAATCATATTAAAATCTCCTCCTAAAAGCCAATATTTTTCACTATGCATTGTGCTTAACATACGTATACTCTGCAGAAACTCTGCACGCTCTCCTAGAATTGGAGGTCCATATATGGCCGAGATGAGGATCTTGTCCTCTGATCCAATGTGGCGAAAGGTTGCTATTAAGATTTTGGGGAAGCCTATCCATCCCTCTGCTATGATCTCCGCTCCGTTCCAGAGTATGGCTAATCCCCTCGACGTGCCCACTGAATCAATAGCCATAAACTCATATTGCATTTTAAAAGATTTCAGTATAGACTCGAGCTTTTGCCCCGTGACTTTTGTTTCTTGTAACATCATAACCTGAGGTTTCTCGACCTGTAATTTATCTTTCAAATGTCTCTGTTTGCCTTTGCTATTCAAACCCCATATGTTCCAGGAGAGCACCTTCATTAAGAATTTTTGGGTAGTTGTTGAAATACCGTTGTTAACGGTATTATCTTGCCTGTATTAATCAACATTTCACCTACTAGCTGTATTGATTCTTGCAGGGTTGGCCGTCCTCTCTTTTTTGCTGGTTTTGAAGGAGGGGGTGCCTTTTTGCCGGTTGTTTGTTCTCGTTCTTGGGCTTCTCTCTGGGCTTGAACTGTTAGGTAATGCTCAAAAGTTTCCTTATACAATTTCTTCTGATCTATCGGAATGAATCGATCATCAAGATTTCACCATTCGAACAGAAGGTGTTTTGAATAGTTTCTCTTCTGCGCTCAAATCATCTTTGGAGTGTTTAACCTCCATTGGTATGAGTTCTTGCCGCGGATGATCTTCAGGTGCTTCCAGTTCCGGCCCTGCTTTGCGCTTTGATGATTTGTTTTTCTGTGCTATCTCTGCCTGTCCTTCGACCGGGATCTCCACTACGATCTCTAAACCGGACTGTTCACCTTCCTCTTGTAGCACCTCATACCGATTTCCTGTTGCTGTCGAACCAGGAGGGTTTTGCTTTGTAGCCGACCCAAGGGCTTGGTTCACTATACGCTGTTGTCTTTTTTTTGTGGTTACCGATACAAACCCTTCTTCATCTTGCAGAGGTGGTGTATCAGGGCCATTGACACGAGATGGTTGTTGCTCTAGGGCATTTAAGGGACAAGATTTATATAAATGCCCGTACTCATGACAACGGCAGTAGCGAAAGGGTATATGTTCGTAATCCAGAAGCTGGGGCCAGACTTTACCTTCATATTCCAGATCTATCATCTTTGGTAAGGGTTCAGAGATATTCATATACACACATATTCTTGCAAAGGATGTATATCGACCCCGGGCTATGGAGTCTGCAATTTTAACAAAAGTGCCTAATGAGTTTCCTATTCCTTCCAAAATTTATGGGTCCCAAAAATCCATAGGGAGCCCAAATAGCCGAACCCAAACAGGAGCAACCAGAAATTGCTCTTGTTCGGGGTTATAACATTCCTCCCATTGTCTGAAAAAAAGCCCTGCATTGCTGTAAAAATAGGGCCCCCCCTCAAAAATGCGTTTTTTATCTTGTAAATTGGAAAAAATAACTGTAAAAAAACCTTTGGCCCCTAATTTCAGATCAATGTGACCTTTGGGCTGCCATTTTATTTGAATCCATTTCAGTAATTCCTTTTCTGAAGGCCAAATACCTATAAACTTACAGATTAGTGCATGATTCTTCATATATCCTCGATACTCGTTCAATTTCGACGCTGGGATAACAAATCTTGGTTTCTTTACTGCCCTTGGCAAGCATTGTCCTTTTATCTTGGCTTGCCATTCTGCTCCCAAAACAGGGGTAGTCTTTTGCTATGTAGAAGCTGAATGGGATGGCCGCTGTGAATGATCCCCGCTTGTGATATTGCAGTAGGAGGGTGGCGGCCCTCCTCCTGAAGACGCTGCCATGAAGCGACCAATACGCTTTGGCTTGTTGCTCCGAAACCCTAGAAAATCTACTTTGCCTTCTGTCTTCAAACCCTCGTTCGCCTCATTCTCAGTGCGCTCGAACCTTCTCAATAGTTATTTCTCATATAAAATCATATAAAAACCCACATTACCAAACAAACTTGAATTCAACTGGATTTTTGCTATTACTAAACCCTACAATTCCGGTTAGCAGAGTATCCATACAAATGACAGGATCGAAACCCCAATCTGCATAACCATTGAATACCATCCAATCAAATGAGTCGCAGTTCTACCCTACATCACTTGGGGTTATACAATATTTGTAAGTGATCATACATCTTTCTATTCTGAATGGTTGTTCATCGATTAACATTTGCGTTATGTTTCAGGTATTAGGGTTAAAACATAATTTAGGGAAAACTTTGAAATATGAGGTATCTGGTGTTGTGAAATAAGGATCTGACTAGTTATGTGCTCAGGTGATCTGTGTGCAATATCAGTGAGAACCTGACAGATTTTCTATTGAACTTGGTAGGATCTGGGAGTGTTGCTTGCGTGTACCAGTTAGTTGACCTTCCTCGGCTGAGGCCGCCTTCCTGGATGTGTATCTAAGTTCCTTACGTGAGCAGCACGTAGGTTAAAAAAAGTATTATTCTTCACTTATAATTTAATTAAGTATTATCAGTAAAAGGTATAGATTCTCTAAGTTTATTGATGGATCCATATTATAATTATATCAGAATATACCATTCTGAACGTAATTTGTAATTTATAATAATGTGTGTTTCAAGTTCAATTTGGCTAGGCTCGATGGGAGTGCCTTAAAATCCTAATCTTGTAAAACCCTAATATTGTGAAATGGTATGTTGGGTGAATGCTTACATTTTCCCTCACTCGACCACGCTCATATTAGTATTTTTTAAGACTGTTTAGGGTTCCTAATGCTACCAGTATTAATTCTAAGGGTTGGAATGCACGAAACTCGTTACTCGAACTTGAAAGGGGCATTAGAATAATATACAAATTCGTCCTAATCATACAGGATATTATTCTATGTAGCATGGACATGTTGTGTTTATGCTTTATTTCTCATGGGTTTTTATAGTATCTATTTACGTTTCATATTTCTGGAGTTTAAGCTGAAGAAGTTCAAGATTGAGAGAGAACAAAGCTTACTTAAAGAACAACACAAGATAACATGAAGAGGTAGAGTTGGGTTCTAAATAATACAATGATGATTAAGCAATTTGAAGGTCTAGCACAATTGGTAATTATAACTATGTCTTGCTTAACAACTCCAAAGACATGGTATTTTAAGGAAAAATATTTTGAGATATTTTTTTTGTCAACTCTTTCCTAGTGCAAACCTATGTCTATATTTGCAGCTGGGGTAAAATTAAATAAAAATGAAAACACATAAACATTCTAAAATGGAAGGAAAATGCATAGAAACAAAAGAAAAATAAATACAAAAAATTATATTTTGCACAGAAACATTAAGAGTTGTATAGTTGGTGAATAATAAAGCACAAGGTTACCCACCTTTTTCTCTTCTGATGTTGTTGGAAAATAGATACCCAAAAATAAGTAACTGTTGGATAAACTAATTCCAACCATGCATCCAGTGTGGTTTCATAGTGAGTTTGAGTTTAGTTCAATTCAGTTAAGTTTAGTTTAATTGAGAGTTTCACTCCAATCATACGGTTGTCTCCTATGTATTTAGTAATGTGAATAGTGAGTTTTGCTCCATTTCCTATTTCTAATTTATTCGTGTCTCCATCTTCCACATGTTTCAATCTTTAACATGGTATTTAACCGTAGCCCGCGTAAGACTCTTGAGAGAGCAACAGAGAATGTGAACAAGTGTGATGCAGCGTGAAAATCCTCCGTTGTTTGAAAAAGTCGTTGTTGGAAGATATTTTTATTATTTTTCGTGAAGTGGCAAGCGAGAAAGGAAGATATCGTTTTTTTAAATTTTAGAGACCATCGCAAATCTCAAAGAAGAAATCAATGCATCTCATCACACTAAACGGAGAAAAAAACACACTGCATCACATTCTGCAAATGAATAAAGTGTGATGAACCCATAGCATTTGGAAAAAGGAGAAAGTGCGGTGATAATGGAAAAACTTGAAAATTTCGTGATGAATCACACTCCTATGTGTAGCAAGTCAATGCTGGAGCACATAGCCTATTTTCTTATTTTTGAAAACCACGAGCGATCTTAAGATCTTCAATCGCCATACTGACCTCAAGCCACAGGAGGCAAGAAAGGAAGTTTTGAGCACGAGGCCTAAGGTTTCGAGCCACAAAAACTGATGTTTTTTAATTTAACAAAAGCTTATGATATCATATGTTCTCTTGAAACATTTTCAATATGCTCATCGGAGTTTTAAATAAAAATGGGCTTTAAGTCTATTAAAAAAAAATAAGGCAACTTTGTTTAAAACTTCTTTTCATTTTCATTAATGGAAAAAAAGTTATTTCTTTTCAAGTTATTTTTGAAAAGAAAGGTCTCGTCAAATTTTAAAGACCTTTTGAAAAGGCTTATGTAATTTCTTTTTAAAAAAAAGTACATGCAATTCCTTGAAAGGGATTTGAGAGTAGTGTTTTTAAAATGTTCATATAAGGGTTTTTTTTTTTTTTTAAAAGGGCTTCGTTTGTGATGGGCATTGTAATATTAAAAGAAGGCATTGTTTAAATTAGAATGATCATTTTAATCTTTTTTAAAGGATGGGCTTGTCAAAGTGTTTGTGAAAGTGTTTTTCTGGAGGAAATTTCAAAATTATTTTATTATTTCTATAAGAGGATGAAGTAAATTGTTTGGTCCCATTGCTCATGTGGATAGATATTGTAATGAAGGTGAGTACGACGAGTGTGAGACAACCAAAATTATTGTTGTTAGATTTAGAATTTGATAGCAAAGAAGCCACTATGTTTGTAGTTTGATTTTCTTGTTGAGTCGTAGTGAGCCAATGCTCAACAAATGAGAAAATCCAAGAGGCTTCGAAACTCAAAGTAATGGCTAAAGTTGTTTGAGATTTTTTTGAAATTTTTAGAAGTGAAAAGGAAAAGGAATGCCTTCGCATTGAAATGCATAAAAGAATGTGTATATGACAACATTCTTCCCCTCATTGTAGATACAAAGACATCCAAGGAGGCGTTGGATACCCTTAAAAGGGGTTTTGATGTAAGGGGGGGTAACCAAGTTGAAGATGAAGAATATGGTTAATCCGATTGTGCTCAGCTACAAGTGGATGATGATTGTGAAGAATTTGTAGAAGCAACAGAGTAGGAGCACGTAGATGCTTGTGAACCCTACTGTGCAAAAAAAATAAGTGGATGAGGATTTGGATGACAATGAAGGTGCCATTGAAGCACCCAATGTTATGGCGAATCCTGCAATTCAATTTGTTGATGTTAAGTATGTTGAATACTTGTTGGCTAATGATGAATCACTGCATATGATGCAACATAAACATCATATCGACATGATGTTATTCAGTGAGCGAAGCTCACTTGAGTCCGAAAACCAAGTGGAAGAAAACCTCTTTGAAGCAATCGAGGTTAGTAAAGAAGTGGAAGTGACAGAGGTAGAGAAGGAAGTGCAAAAAGAGAAATATCTCATTACAGAAAATAAAGGTACATAACTAATGTGGTTCTACAAATGTTTTTAAACTTACCATTGATTTCTATTGTGTATGTAAATAAGACTATTTGAAGAAGAGTTAAAATTCCTTGAAGCATGGCTTGCAACACCATGTCTTGAGAAAGTTTGAATAGGAGTTGCAGAAATGAATGTTGAAGAAAACATAGATGATGAAAACATTAATGAAATTTACATGTATTGGAGTCTTGAAGAGGTGAAATTATATTATGGACTTATGTTGTAGCAAAACATTAATGATGAAAAACATACTACAGAAAATGACATGTGGCAGTAGTCCACATATAAGCCTACTTTTGAACAAGTAGAGGACATACATGGAAAACCTACAACAATGGAAGAGATGCACGATAAATTGAAGTTTGAAGCATACAATGAAAAGACAAACTTGAAGGAATTCAAATGATACAAGATATTCAAGATAAGAGAAAGAAAATGAAATCTAGCTATGTCAAAATTTTTAAGTAAGCCTAGGTGATACTTAAACCAACATGCATCTTAGTTAAAAATTTTGTGGTTGTAATTAAGGGGGAGTGTTGGAGAAACTAATTCCAACCACTTGCTAGGTGTCATAATTATGCATTCAAGTGTCATAGTCAATTTGAGTTTAGTTCATTTTATTTAAGTTTAGTTGAGAGTCTTAATCAAGTCGTTAATTATTGTTGTCTCATATATAATCTTATTTAACAACTATTGAGCAATGTAAATAGAGTGTTTTTGTTTATTTCTATGTCGAATTGATTCTTCTCTCTGTCTTCCACATTTTTCATTCTTTCACAACAACACCTCCATGAACCATCCCACTTATGTAAGATTCGTAGGCAAAATTTTGCAGCCTAATTTAATAGAAAAAAAAATAGATTGGTTCTTCGAATTTGTTGTACAGATGCTTGATGTTTCATATACTCATTATTTCCCTTAGTTACCTCAAACTTACCAATTTAAGAAAGATGGAAAACAATTTCAATTACTTCCTTCAAATGAAAAAAGGCATGCAACGTGCCATGAAGCCCGAGCTTTGGATACACTGTGGCTTGGGCTATGATATGTATTGAAATGGAGAGTGCAAACCATTAAATTTTTTCTAATTAATACAAAATCGAAACTACTTTCCGCTAAAGTTTAAAACTTGTTATCCTAATCCTAAGTTTTAAAACTTGTTATCCTAAATTTTAATAAAATCATACACTTCTCCAGCAACCCCAACAAGAGGTCAAATATCAAACTTTGAAGAAAATTTTATTTGATAGAATATTATTTAAAACATTCAAACATTAAATAAGGTAGTTGGTCAAAGAGCATTAATCTTATGTCAATTTCAAATGGTCACTATAGTCCCTGTGTTATTGAATGTAGGGCTAATAACGCAATTAGTAAAGCATTTCAAATTATTTTTTATTTAAATTTTTAAAATAAGATAATATTTTCTAAATTTTTTTAATATTAAAATAATAAAAATTATTTTATTTAATAAATTAAAATTAAAAAAAGTTTTTAGAAATAGTTTAAAATATATTAAAATTAAAAAAAAAATTATTTTAAAATAAATTAAAATATTTAAGAACGATTTTTTTTCTTTAAATTTTTAAAGGGGAATGGTAACTTTTGAAATTTTCCTTAAATAAAAAATAAAATTTATTTATTAATTAATAATGAAATCTTTTGGAACAATATGCAATATCATCAAAGTGTTTGACATTTTGAGTGAATTTTTCATCCATCCTATGGGATTGAAAAATGATGGAGCAAAGAGTGGGAGACCAAATACAAATGGAGGAAAGATATAAGAAAAGGAATTTGACCATTAGAAAGATAAAATGTTTATGAACTTTAATGAAACTCAATAATTACTAATTATTAATTTAGGGGATAGGAAAGGTTAAAGTGAAACATATACAAAATATTAAGTCAAAGTTAACAATAAGATTAAGTTAAATTGAATTGAAGAAATGGATTAGAAGAATAATTGGAGAAAAGAAAATGTCAAATTAGATTAAGAATGAGATAAAAAGCGGGATGGATGTAGATCACACTGGAATAAGGAGTCATGTGCACTATCACATATTGAAGGGTTTTGAGTTGCTGGTCAGAGGGTTTGGTGGCGTCATCTGAGCACTGTAGCAAGCTCTGGCGGAGGGTAGGGCCCTTCTTGCAGAGCTCCTGAAACGTGGGTCAGCTCTGGCTAATCACATGAGACGAGCAGGGGCCAATGGGGCCCCTTCTTACAAACAAATCATTATGGATAAAGGAAAAGGCCCCAACGAAGGGGTGCAGATTGTTGGTTCAGAAAATACAACAAAATATGAGGTGGGCAAGAAGAAGAGGGCGAGCAGGACTACCAAGGAGGCACAGGGTCAGAAGCGGTCAAATGGAATCAAGATAATGGAAGGTAAAGACAAAGATAGCCTAATCCTGAGCAGGAATCTCTTGGGACAGAAGAAGGGATGAAAGACACTGTAGAAAACCTAGCCCAACCCCAAGAGGGCTTGGATCCGTCAAGATCTGCCACAGAAAGAAAAAAGCTGGGGGAAAACGGTCGTTGTAAATCGAAAACCTCAGAAAGTCTTCGGGTCATCATTATAGATCCATAAATGCAAGACTATAGGGACCATATGTCAATACATGCACTGATCTGCAAATTTATGGGCTTTTTGCCAACAGAATAAGCCCTGTGCCTTTGGATAAAACAACAGTGGAAACCTAAAGGTGATGTATGGCTCCATCTTGGAGCTAAGGGTTTCTTTGTGGTTGTTTTTGCAAACCTAGAAGACAGAGACCATGTTTTTGATCGGGGACCCTATTTCTATGCTTCGGAAGGTCTATATATGAGGCCATGGAAACCCAAATTCACCCTAGAATAGGAAACTTTTACTCATGTGCCAGTATGGATATGCCTCTTCTCTCTCCCTATCAATTATTGGAGGCCTTCGATGCTTGAACAGATTGGAAACAAGCTGGGGAATTTTTTCCAAGCCTCGGAGGCCACCTTGCAAAAAAGGTATAGCTCCTGTGCACGAATATGTGCGGAAATGGATGTTTCATGGGCCTTGCACGAAGGATTGTGGCTAGAATTTAGGGATGAAGTCTTCTTTTAGGCCATTGACTATGAGAAGATCCCCTTTCGATGTTGCAGATGTCACGAACATGGGCACCTGTTCAGGGAATCCCCTCTGAATAAGCAAACAGAAAAAAGTAAGGAAGGAGCGGCTAAGGATCATGAAGGGTTTTCCCGTCCTAGTGGGAGACAAAAAGAAAACTGAAGGAACCAACCTAAAACAAGGATATCTATTAAGGGCACTGGCAATGCTTTTGAATTTTTGGGATCCAATAATGACACAGCAGAAGACTCCCAATATTCAGACTCTGTACTGAAGACTATGGGAACTCCAAAGTAGGGAACCCTAGACCCTAATAGGAATACTCTGGAAGAAACCCTAGAAGGCACCGGACGAGATGAAGATGTCGAGGGAGATGTAGAAATGTCAATAAGTGAAGCAGGTACGAAAGACCTAGAGCTAAGGGATATCGTGGAATGAGAAGGTATGGACCTGAAAACTATGGTGGAAAAATGGAAGCAAAGAGGATTGGAACACATCCTGGCAGAAGAAATGGAAAGGGTCAACTTCCTCTTTCTGGCCCAACAAGAGGCAGAGACCAAGGGTTAGAAAAGAGGGCACAGACTGACAAAGGGTATGGGAATCAAAGTCCAAGTACTGCATCAAACGAACCAAAAGGCCAAACATAGGTGCAAGTGGGGAAGACGATCTAACAACGAAGCCCTCTAAGAATTAGGTCAAATGCTCCTAAATTCAGGTAAGATGAAAGCCCTTGAGGCTTTCACCTCCTCTTCTTAACTTATTTTTTTTATCATGAAGATCTTATCATGGAATGCTAGAGGGATAAACAGCCAATAGAAACAAATACTTCTGAAGAATAAATTTAGAAATGAAAACCCATATATGATATTCCTATAATAAACTAAATGTTCGAATAAAAAGATGCAAGAGATAAGTAGGAAAATTGGGAGAAGAATGGACTATCTAGAGGTTGAGGGAAATGGGATGGAAGGAGGACTGGAAACCTTTTGGAACCCCCACTCTTTTCATCTGGTTAATGCAGAAGCAACAAGATCTTATGTATCCTTGGAGATGAAAATTATAGGAGAGCCTGATACATATTTATGTACTAATGTTTATGGACCCCAAAGATTAGAAGATAAGATTCTTCTTTTGGAGCGCCTCTCAAATCTACAACTTAGACACACTGGTGTTAAAGGGATCTACGAGGGGGATTTTAATATGAACACCTCATTAAGAGAAAAGAAAGGGGGATTGAGGAGGCTTAACCGAGATGCAGAGGCTCTTAGTCACTTCATTAGGTCCTCCAGGTTAATCGATATTCTCCCTAAGAGCAGGCTGTACACCTTGAATAACAAGAGGGGAGGGGACGGGCAGATTGCATCGAGACTCGTCCGGTTCCTCATAACAGAATACATCCTCTTGGAAGGAGTGACAGTGGAGACAGACATCATTCCAAGTGGGGGCTCCGACCACTGGCCCATCACCCTAGATGCTGCCATCTTGGGAACTCCAAAGAACATGCCCTTTAGGTTTTAAAGATTCTGGCTAGACCACCCTAATTTCAAATCAAAAATTAAACAATGGTGGCAAGAACCCCTTATGATTATAGGTACGAAGGTGTTCCGTCTTCAAGAAAAGCTGAAACATATCAAAGTCTGACTTCGAACCTGGAACCATGAGGTGTTTGGAAACATATTCAAGGAGAAGTTAGCCTTGGAAGAACAAATGGAACAGTTGCATAAGGATTGGATAAATGAGGAAATTTCCCAAGACTCCTGACGTGTTGAGCAGGACCTCATGAAACAATGGGATGAAAGATGTCTGTAGGAGGAGATCCCGTGGAAACAAAAATCTCTGGTCCAATGTCTTAAGGAAGGGGAAAATAATACTAAATGTTTCCACATATCAGCCATAGACTACAGACGAACCAATAAGATCATTCATTTAAAAGATGTACAAGGGAACTCTTATGAATCACATAAGGATATCTCTACCCACCTGGTCGACAAC
Source organism: Pinus albicaulis (assembly GCA_034641835.2). NCBI lineage: Eukaryota > Viridiplantae > Streptophyta > Pinopsida > Pinales > Pinaceae > Pinus > Pinus albicaulis. The sequence continues at coordinate 1,086,892,682 of CM076574.1, forward strand.
TTTTCTTAAATAGCCACAGAACCAGATATGGACAGGGAAGGGGTCATCCGGGAAGTGGTTGTCTCCATCCCAAGGATTTTATCAGAGGACCACAATATAAATCTAGAACGCCCTGTAGCTCTGATTGAAGTGGAAGAAGTGGTTCAGGAGATGCCTAATGGTAAGTTGCCTGGCCCGGATGGCTTTACTATTGATTTCTTCAAAGCTTGTTGGGATACTATGCAGAATGAGATTTGGGAAGTGGTCTAAGATTCTCGTAAAAAATCCTCCATCCTGAAATCCCTCAACTCTACTTTTAAGGCCTTGATTCCTAAGGAAGAGGCGGCCTGCTCTCTGGAGAAATTCTACCCCATAGCCCTTTGCAATGTTCTCTATAAAATCATCTCTAAGGTGATTGCTAATATATTGAAGCATGTCCTCCCGCTGATTATTTCAGAGGAGCAATTGGGCTTTGCTAAAGGTAGACAGATAATGGACAACATCCTTCTGGTGCATGAGATGATTCACTCCCTTCAGTCCCAAAGAAAAGTTGGCATGATTATCCAACTTGATTTGTCAAAATCCTATGATAAAGTAAGCTGGAAGTACATGGAGGTTGTCTTGGAAGCTTTTGGGTTTGGCCAACGTTGGATTAACTGGGTGATGGATATGGTTAAGTCCCCGAGTCTCTCTATCTTGGTTAATGGAGCCCTTGCTAATCCCTTCACTCCCTCCAGGGGGATCCGGCAAGGTGATCCAATATCTCCCTTTATTTTTTTCATTCTTTTGGAGGGCTTAAGCCAAATTATTAAAACTGCAAAAGGGAAAGGTGACATTGTGGGACTTCAAGCTCTTCAAACCAGCCCAACTACTACCCATCAGCAATTTGTGGATGACACGATGCTCCATGGAATTCCTAATGTTCGAGAGGCTCAGGGTTTCAGAGCAATTCTTAACCTCTTTGGTCAAGCTTTGGGTATGGACCTGAACTTAGACAAATCTATGATTTTATTCTTTAATACTCATGTGGCTATTCAGGGGAACCTCATGGCCATCCTTGGCTTCAAAAGGAAGAGCCTCCCATCCAAATACCTAGGGATTCCCTTAATGGACAAACCTTGGTAGAAATTTCACTAGGAAAAAGTGCTCTCCTCCCTCGAAGAAGATGGAAATTATTGAACAAACAGATCCCTAAATTTTGTTGGAAGGTTGATCATGATGAAGGCGGTGCTGCAAGCTATCCCGCAATACATGTTTTCCATTCTTCCTGTGCCAAAGGGAGTCCTCCAGAAAATTAGGGATATTTAACGGCCTTTCCTATGGTCTGGTAAAGATGAAAGAAAAAAGTGGGCCCTGATGGCTTGGAAAAAGATCTATAAACCTAAGATCCTGGGTGGTATCGGGCTACAAGACCCAAAAAATGTTAACAAATATTGTGGAGCCAAGCTCTGGTGGAGGTGGCTTAAGGAACCTACTACTCCATGGGCGACGCTCTGCAAGGCAAAGTATGTAGAGGATTGGCACCCCCCGGACCTAGTCAGAATGTTAGGGATGATCGTCAGATCCCCTATTTGGAACCTAGTGTGGGAAAACAGAAATATCATCCAAGACCACTATTTATGGGAAATTCGAAATGGCAGAACGACTTTCTTCTGGGAAGATGCCTGGCAAAAATTACCAAAGTTGGAGAGTCCAGAGTATCTACATATCCAACAAAGTTTTCAAAGGCTTGGAAAAAAAATGGTTCACCACTACTGGGCCAATGATCACTTCGAACCTCAATGGCGCCATTGGGCTCTGGACCTCCCCTCCCAAGATGTCTGAGTGGAGAACTAGCTTCTTTCTCTGCATCCTTGGGTGGATAAAAGAAGAGTGCATCGCTCATAGGAGGAGGATCAACTCTGGTGGGTAAAGATGGAGGGAGGCACCTTTAACCTCAAAGATGCAAGGCACTACCTAGAACAGAGGGATTTAGAAGAAACAATCCACTGGCATAGCAATGTTTGGGATTCTATCTACTAGCCTAAAATCAAAACCTTCTTGTGGCTCCTCATGCATAGGAAAATTATCACTTGGGAGAATCTACGCAAGAAAGGGTTCATTGGCCCGTCGAGATGCTGCCTATGTGGGGCAGAGGAGGAAACAATGAACCACCTCCTGAACTCTTGCGAGTGGGCCAACAACTTATGGGATTGGATGGTGGAAATTTTCCGGAAAACTGACAGAAGCAGAGACTCTATCTAATAAAGCATCGTTAGGTGGAGGACCAAGTTTACTAACCATGAAATTGTAAACCTTCTATGGCATCTTGGTCCTGGTTTCATCATTTGGTCGGTATGGAAGGAAAGGAATAGGATAATTTTCTAGGATGAGCTACGCCAACTTGACCAAATTAAAATTGAAATCATGGAGAACATGAGGGAAACAATCCTTACCAAGGTCAAAGGGGAACATAGTGATAGGTCTTCAGCTAACGAGTAGCGCATTATGAACCTATTTGGGATTGATGGTGCAACAGGCTCCAGTCTTCCTCTGCGCTAACCGCAGCCTCCTCCATCTCATTTGACCTGGAAGATCCCTCACCTAGGTTACTGTAAGCTAAATTTTGATAGTGCTTCGCGTGGAAACCCAGGTTTGGTTGGTTTTGGAGGAGTTATCAGAGATGACAAAGGAGAGATTAAGAATATCTATAGCCGCTCGCTAGGTGAAGCTGCTAATAATGAGGCAGAATTTGCTGCACTGTAACAAGGCCTGTGAACCTTGGTCCAGTTGAAGAATGGCAATGTTATTGTGGAAGGGTATTCACTGTTAGAAATTAACACGGCTAAATGACTGCAGAATGGGTTGAAGCCCAGCAGGGTCACTAAACACTGGCGTCTCTCACAAGTCACTACTATCATCTCCACTCATATCTCCACTCTTAGTGGTGTAGTGTTTTAGGTTTTTAGGCGTACAACAAATTATATGGCTGATGTCCTTGCTAATCATGCGGTGGACAACCTAGATATTTTCCTTGACACCTGTTGGCAGGACACACCACTTGATAATTTGAGGGAGGAGTGCAAACATATTTCCGTAAAGGATCTAACTAGATCGTCAGGTGGTGCGGACAGGTCACACGAAATTGAACATTAATGTTAGATGAGGTCCCACAGGAATTTTAAGTCAAGGAAGTGGTATCGAAGCCCAACGTCCTTTGGTTTGTGTGGTAGAGTGTGGGAGATTTATCATACTGACCAGGGATAGTACATGAGGTTCGATAAATTTAAGATGTGGCAAAATCAAATTATGAGAAAGTGTGGCAACCATTACAAGACAGATCAAAAGGATTGGAGAAATATCCCTCACCTGCCCGTTGAACAACCTGTCAGACAAAAGGAAGGGATAGGGTGGTTGTTTCATTCCAAGGATCCACGTAACGGTATTCAGATTATAAATACTGCGATGGGGAGTAGCGGTGAGACCATTTTTTTGGTGCAGACTGTCCTAGATCACGCACCCAAAGATCTTGAGTTGCGTCTTAGCATTAGTGCGATGGGAGAGAAAGGGCGGAATTGCATAATGGCTAAGCGTATCCTTCGGAGCTCCAAGGTTGCTCGTGAGCTGCAAGAGGCGCAGGAAGGTTTTAATAACTCTATCTCCCATAAGGGTAAACAGAAAATTGAGATGCTGCAAGTTGAAGTGGATAAATCTAGCGAAACAGTGGAAGACAGGGACATTCGAGAAGAGCCGGACTGGATAACAGACCCTAGTACTCTGACCACCAGATCTACTAAGTTTTCACGAACCCACAGCATGGCCTGGCACATGAAAAATATGTTGGCCAAGGCGATGAACATGCAAGAGAAGGCACACAGGGATGCTTACCAGGCCGACACCCTCGCATCTGCAAAAAATTCGGCTAGACTGGATAGCCTGGAAGTCACTCTGAAATCCCTGGTCAAAGAGATGAAAGCTCAGTCAAAGTGTCTCGAGGGTTTCATTAGGCTCTTTGAGATTTATCTGAAGCATGTGTTGAACATTTTTATTTATTTGCCTGAGGAGAAAAACATGACCACCATCATCCGCCACTTCAAGCCTCGCAGTATGCCCAATCGCATGGACACTGCCGACCCAAGTGCTGGAGGTGATTCTGCAGAGAAGAATAGAAACAGTAAGGATTAATGCCCTGACCTTCTAACTAATGCCCATGGGCGCAGCTGGTTTATGTTTATGTTGTTGGATTTTGTAACGCAGCCTAGTTGGGTTGGCCAGTTTCCTATTTTCATCGTCCTGGGAAGAGGACAAGCTTTTGTAATCTGCTACAGAATGGCTCCAGGCCTGCGATGGCTTAGTTATATTCTCTATCTGCGTCTGTCTAAGTTTTTCTCTAGTATGCCTTGCCCTCTGCGTCTCTTTTTGTTCTGGGACAGGAAGGACCTTTTTGTAAAACTATGTACTCTATTTTCATTTTAATACAACTGTTGATTTACACAAAAAAAATAATGAGATTAAAAGCATAATTAAAAATGTTAAGTCAAATTAATAATAAATATTAGTTAAATTGGATTTAATAGTAAAGAGATATGACTTAGAATAAAAAAAAAATATGGAATTATTATTAATAAAAGAACAAAGAATGGAAAGAAATAGAACAACTGAATTAAATATTTCTATTAATTATAAAAATAACATTAAAATATAAATAATTGTTACTATGAGATATATAATCCAAAGGTATGATTAATAACCATAAAGAAATGGATGGGGATAAGTAGAGGACAAGGAACATTTTATCTGAAAAGATTAAGTGAGATTAAGAATAGTAAGAAATATTGAAGGAAGGAATTACATAAGATTAGGGATGAAAGAAACAACTATATATACTTTACAAATGGATAAAAATAAATATTCTTATGTATTTGAACTATAAGGACAAAAATGTGAAGTGAAAAAGTAGGATAGGGTTGTATGAAATAGATCTAATTTACAAATGGATAAAAATAAATATTTTTATGTATTTGAATTATAAGGACAAAAATGCGAAGTGAAAAAGTAGGATAGGGTTGTAGCAAATAGGTAATTGACCATTACCAGATAGGGTTTTCCGTAGAGTGTGTAGTTTCAAAGCGGGGTTAGATTATTTAGAAAAGGAAGAATTACTAAAATTTAAGTCGAACAGTCTAGATCATTTGGTGATCTTCTATGTGCAGATGGACTTCACTCCATGACTTATCTTTCCTACCAAGAGCATGTTGATCATACTAGTTGGTAGTTCTCCCTTTTCACCACATTTTTATTTTACATCCATGCATGATGCAAAGGAGCAAGTTACTAGTATTCGGTTCCAAACCTATGCAAAGAATAGATGTAGGAGGAAAAACTTTATGGCCATGGAAAATGACGTAGGCATCTCCAATACCCATACAGTCATGGATTTAGTGCGCACTATAATATTTTGTAGAAAATATGTTCGAGCAAATTCTCCATTAAAGTTGATAGAGGAAACGGGGATTAGGGTCAAACATAGGCGATGTTCCCTAGATGACCCCTTTTGAGGGAGGTGGTTTCCAAGGAGGGGGGGGCATTGGGTGTCTCGAAAAGTTCAAGAAGTGAGTATCCAACCCTTTATATGTTTCCTCTAAATATAAATAAAGGAGGGTACATTAGATTCATTCTAAGTTCAAAGAAAAATAGGTTGAGGTTTCCGAGAGGAATTGAGCCTTGGACCCTATTCTTCTCCATTTTTGGGAAGAAAGTGCAATATGTACAAAGCTTAGAAGGAATCACATGTGGATATAATAAAAAGTTGTAAATCCATAAATGATAATTCCTATAGAGAAGGGAAAACCATAAGGAAATATGCCCAATTTATTTCCTATCCATTAGTGTGAGTTTTAGGGGTTGCTCACAAGATGTAAGCCCTCGAGAGACTCATTTAAGAAAATAACCTAAATATTTTATTAATTAAAGAATCTATGATCATAGGTTTGAAGGTGTATGTTATGAGAGATCCTTGGCTAAGGGGATGGTCCTCGAACACAAAATATGTTGTAGGTATGTTCGGGGGGATGTTGAAAACTTATATTCCTACTTTGAAAGTGATTTCCTCATCTTCCATCCTAAATTCAGTTTTAATTAAATTATAGATGTAAAGGAGTTTGGACTTAATTCAAAATCATCAATATCTGTGGAAAATATGTAGATGGAGAACCCTTCCATATTTCATTGGCATATGCACATGTTTTGTATTATGATCATCTATTACTAGGAGGGTATTTGATTTTCACCCTTTCATTGAGATAAATTTTGGGGGTCTACTCAGACTAGATGCATTGGGAGATTTTTTTTCAATAACTTAGTTTCCACATGGAATATTTTTTTTGGAACAATGATGTTATATATAGAAGGCTTGATCATCTTTTGGTCTCAGAGGCATTAGTAAAGGGCTCGCTCTTGCTTAAATCTAAAATTTGACCAATGGTATCTCTTATCTCTCATTCTCTTAGAGATGGTGATAAAGATGAAACCAACAACATAGATAAAATTTTGATTCCTAAGAAGCAGGATGTGAAATATTTTGACAATTTATGGATAATATCGTATTGCATCAGAACCTACAAGTTATTAGAATATGTGTTTTCTTTATGGATTAAACCAATATTAAGTGACTTATTATTAGAAATGTAGTTTCAAAATTTTCTCAAAATGTATATTCATAATATAACTTGCCTTTAGCCTAGCATTCTCTACATTCTATTAAAATGGAAAAGATTCAATTTTTGGTTCTCAAGCATGACTTTTGAAAATGTGATGATCATGCAAGCACATCTTACAAGAGGTTTACTATAATTTAGATTTGAATGAATTTAGAGTTAGAAAATTGGATAATGGGCCACATTCAATCAATAATATTTATAATTGTGATTAATGGGTATTATTTATGTTTTCTTCCTAGTGTTAAATGTGTTGACAATGATTTCAAGGTCATGGGGAGTTCCTAGAAGATATATGATTGTCAAAGCCAAGGGGAGTCCTCAATGGAGGCCATAAAAACCATTTGGTGTTTTTCCTTGAAATGAAAATTAGTGATTCTTCCTTGAATGAAGTTTTGAATTTCCATGATGTGCCCACATGACGTTTGGTAGGTTTGGTATAACTTGAAGGAATGATCCAATATATGAGAATGTAAGTGCGATGCAGTATGAAATTAGCACAAAAAGCTTCTAACTAAATCAATTGGTTTTTTCCATGGACTTGACCCTCCTTAATCACAACCACTAATCCATCATTAGCATTGATTAAACATTTATTAAATGTCTACTAGACTTGTTTACGCAAGGTTTAATTATAATGGGGTACTAGAGCACTAGGAATTAGATTAAATAGATTAAACACTAGGTCGTTATGACATGGCACCAATTTGATGTAACAATAGTATTACCGGCAATGGAAATGACATGGGAAAATTTGAGTGTAACATGTGGTAGGAAAAAATGGGATCTTTGGCCAACCAACTAGAAGATTGGTGGGTGACACAGGGAAGGTATGGGTCAATGCCTAGACACATCGTAGGATCTAATTTTCCAAAGAATATGACATGGGATGTGACTTGGATAGTGACGTAGCTTTTGTGGGGACCTATACCAAGCTACTAGAGTATCGAATCATTGAAATAAACCAACATTAAAATGATCGAGTATGACATGTCCCAGTGTAATGGGAAGTTTTCCAACAACAAAAAATATGGTAAATCAAGTATGAAAAGCCTATTTTACAGGGTGCTAGGGTAAAATATCTAGACTATATTCAAATCTCGACTCAGCTACGGACTAATGATTGGGGCACATAAAAGCTCATTTGGTTCTTCTCCCATATTGAATCTACTCAGAAGGGAGAAGCAAAAAACCGATAATAGTAGAAGAGTCAAATCCCCCAATATTGAGTGATGAATTTTGTACACTCTTATTTTAATAATTTTTATTTTTGGTCTTTCATTTTACAGTCCATAAACTATTTGGTTGGCTTGACGTCATAAAACAATAGTCGTTTAATTTTGAACTTTTATGACATCAATGATTTTTGGATGTTGAAGAACTTTTGGCATTGCCACTAGTATCATTTCCTTAATGGTAAACCAGAGAAACCATGAGATTTATTTTTCACTAGTTTTAATGAAATGAAAAAACTTTTCTTGCACAGGAAAAAAATGAATGGAACTTGAGAATAATTTTGAATAAAAATTGAAAACGTGAAATGGTGAAATAGATTAATATCTTGGTGAGGTTTGTAAAACTCATGTAATGATAATATATATATAAAAAGATAATTAATGTCATGTGTAAAAGCTCAAAAATAATTTAAATTATTTTAATATTAATAAATTAATTTAAAAAAAAATTATTAATTTTTTTTTAATTATTAAATTTTTAAATAAACTTATTATATCCCTTCAATATAATTAGTACAATGTTCTTCAATAATATATATCTATATATCTATATCTATATATATCTATATATATATATATATATATATATATATATATATATATATATATATATATATATATATATAAAAGTTTTAAAAACCACACCAAGATATTAGTCTATTTCACCGTTTCACGTTTTCATTTTTTGTTCAATTAAAAAAATAAAATATAAAAAAAATATAATTATATTGATTTTTGATTATAATATTTTATTATTTTTAATATATATATATATAATAGATGTATTATCCCTGGATGCGGGGGTTTTTTAGAAGACATGGGGCGGCCATGTGGATGGACACACGGTGCACCCACGTGATTCTCCCTTGGGATCCCCATAGCATTAACTGTTGGCATGAGACGGCCATTAAATCCCCCTCCGCCACCCCAGAATCGACATACCTGAGCGCCCTTGCATTTACTCTTGCCATTATGTTTAAGCTCGCCACCCCTGCTTCTTCCTTCGCATTGCTAGCTGTGCTCTTCACCGTTTTCGCTGCCCTGTCTCAGGAGCTTCTCCTCGGCCCCTCCTCTATTCATGAAAGCAACAACTTCCCCCGGTATTCTGCCTCCTCCCCTCCTCTGTCAAGAGTTTCTCCCTTCTGCACCACTATGCCCCGTCGTCACAGGATGAGGTGTCGGAGAGCTGGGGGTGTGGCCTTCCCTCTCGATAGCCTCTGTCTCTCTCTCTCGACCGCGATTTGAACCTTCCCTCCTTCGCCTAGAACGCACATGACAAACCCCCTCTTGCTGTCTTGAATGCGCAACTCTCCCTGCAGCTGCCTGCCCCTACCCTCCTCCCCTCCACTTCCCACAACAGGAAACGAGCTTGCAAATCGACTATATCCCAGGAGCTGGATTTCACCCTGCGAAAGATGAAAGCACTTCCCGTGCATCCCGCTTCTAGCAGCAGTGATGACTCCAGCAAAGTGCGCAGCTCTCCCTGCAGCTGCCTGCCCCTACCCTCCTCCCCTCCACTTCCCACAGCAGGAAACGAGCTCGCAAGTCGACTATATCCCAGGAGCTGGATTTCACCCTGTGAAAGATGAAAGCACTTCCCGTGCATCCCGCTTCCAGCAGCAGTGATGACTCCAGCAAAGAAAACTCAGACCTGGACGTTGAAGACATCCAGGAACAGAAAGGTGAGGGTAGTTAAGACCGTCTCGAGGTGCATGAAGCCTCTCTGTGAAATGACTTGCAGCTGGATAACCCAGTGGAGCATCTTGGTCTCTCAGCCTCGCCACGCTCTTCTCCTACCGCAAACGTGTCAAGCACAAACACTATGGATTATGGCTATGTTTGCAGAATTCTGGAAGAAGCACCTTCACCCAACAACAAGCATGAAAGTCCTCCTTAGAATCTCCATCTCAACTCTTTTTAGCATGTTCTAGTCTAGGATAGCTTTATTTTGTTTTTTATGCTTCTTTTTTAATACCCTCTCTGTTGTTTCCCATCTCGGGCAGCATTTACTCTGTGGTCTCTAAGGACTGGTTTCTCCTCTTGGGGCAGTCTAGCTCTTGGCAGCAAACTCTTGAATTATCCCTCTGGAATGGACTTGTCCATTACTCAGGATGTGCCTTGTAACTTTTTGTTAAATATGATATAATAGAGATAGCTTTACTTAGAAAAAAAAAATAGATGTATTATAAAAAACGACCATTCTAAACAACCTCCTATTTCCGAATATGGCTTTCAAATTGTTATGATTTAGTTGGGAATAAAGGTATCATAATATAATGATCAATTTTAGTTCTAGCAAACTCATATTATTAAATACGAATTTTGTCTACATTATTAGTTTACTTATGAAAATTAATTAAATCTATTATTAGATATAAATCTTTTAAGATGTAAATTTTTAGAGATTTTATTTTAAGATTTGATTTCTCTAGATTTTTAGTAGATATAAAGTCAAAATAAATTTATTTTGGTTTTAAGCAACATGTTAATAATTTATTTTCAGCTATAAATTTTGCATTTATTTTTATTTGTTTTATATATTATATATAGTTTGAAATATTTTATTTATGATTTATAAGATACAATGTTTTTCTTTATCTTTTTATTTTTGTTACTAATATATTTTTTTAAATGTTACATGTCAACTCCACATTAACTTAAATTATTTTATTTTTCTCTACATAAAATTGATATAAAAATATGTTATTTAATGCTAACATTGAAATATTTTATTTATAGTTGAAATTAAATATTTTTGTTATTATTATATTTTTTTCTTAATATTACATGTCAAATGAAAGTAAATTCAACACATATCATGTAAGATCAACTATATTATTTTACATGTTATTTTATTAGTTATTTTATCTCTATATAAAGTTGATGTAAAATCAAGGTGGAAAATTAAGTTTTTTTGTGATTGCTATTTTCTAATTTTCTAATTTGTTAATTTAAGTATTATTTGATTCTTTTTAAATGTATGGTTACATGGAAACATCTCCTTTATACTAGGAGCATTTTTTTTGTTAATTTAGGTATTATTTTATTATTTTTAAATGTATGGGAGCATTTTGGCACAATAAATTAAACAATTGGTTAACATTGATAAGTATTAAAACCTACGTTACACGGGTACCGCTCCCTACCCCTGGAGATGAAGTACCTGAAGCTCCGGGGCTCCCGGGAGCTTGGGAGCTGGTAGGAAACGTTCCGAAAATGGCGGGAGCTTCATTGGGAACTTGGGAGCTTTTCGGGAGCTTTTCGGCGACCAATTAGGAGTTTCCGGTACTCGTATCGATTGGGAGCGCTGATCGGGAGCTTGTGGGAGCTCCGATCCATCGAGGAGCTTCTAGAAGCTCCTCGATGGATCGGAGCTCCCACAAGCTCCCGATCAGGAGTACCCGCATAAATGAAGAAAGCCCGCCAAAGAATGGCGCGAAACCTTTGGCGCGAAACCTTTGGCGCGAAACCAAACCTCGTTCTCTGCATTAATTTTTCTTTATAATCAGCTAAAGCGAGTTCAATGTTCATCTGCAAGACTGCAAGGGACGCTGTTTGGAGTTGGAGTCTATCTGAGCTCTGAATCTCTGTCACTTTTCGGTGATTGGCATTTGCTGCAGCCTGCTCCATAGCCGCTCGGCGCTATAGTGTTCAGTGGTTCACTGTTCAGTGTTGAGTCTTGACTCATTGAGGTTACACCGTTACAGGTATATCACCGTATCAATCATTTTGATTTATGAATTATGATTTATCATTTTGTTTGTTTCCGATTCTCAGTATACAGTCTTGAATGGAGGTCAAAAGGGTGGGTCCAGCTTGTTACAGTCTTCAGTCGCGTCTAGGATGATTGCTTCAGCGTTTTTTCTGTTTCATATTTATTATTTATCAAGATTTGCAGCCTTCCTCAAGATATGTGCTTTGCTTTTCTGTGTTTCCATCGTCATGGAAAGGCTTAACACTGTTTTCTCTTAAGAGTTTGCATTGTTAGTTCTGTAAAGTTTCTTTTTAATGTGCATTGTGCAATCTTGATAATCTACTTCTTAGCGCAGATCTGTTTATCTGTTATTAACTTATAGTTATTCCTTTTGCGCACTTTGTTAGTCTTGATCCGTAATCGTTCAGTGCAATAGGTAGTTATCAGATACTTAGCTTAGTACCCTATTATCTGTTACTTATGATCTGGTTAACCAGTGCGTTGGTGAGTCTAACAATAACATAAAATGATAAATGTCTCCTTTTATATTCGGGTACATTATACCAAATTCACTGGATTGAGAGTCCAAATTTACTAGATAACTTGGGTAAGAAGTGGAAAGTATTAAGTTGAACATATTTAAGAGTTAAATGGCATCCACCAAGCTTGAGAATAAACACCATGTTGAGTTGTTCAATAAATAGTATGTCAGTTATTCTCGATTCTATAATAATATGTGAAGTATGGGCCGATCTATATATTCTTATTCCTGATCTGCGATAGTAACAGTGTAGCTAATCCAGAGTCCTCCCTCTAGCAGATGTAGGCGGTTCCGCCGTAACAAATTGATTTGGTGAAATCCAAATCCCTATGAACATTCAGCTGTAGATATTTGTGAAAAATGTTGTCTCTTCTGGGCATGATCTAGCCAAGACAGAAGTTCAGCGATTTCAGATGAATCACTGTGAAAGATATTAAAAATCCTACATATATTTATAACACAGATTTTCCATTTATCAGGGATTCTTCTTTCTACAGTTTTGGTTGGGCCGGGTGTTGGTGTATTACTATTGATGTTGACACGCTGAAACTTCTCTGGTGGAAAACTCTTATTTCTAGAAGGCGGACTGTTCTACATCCTGGGGTAGGGTTGGGTATGAGAACGAAGTGAGGGGTATTGTTGAAGTCGTTGGAATTTACCACCGACCTGCCATTCCCTACATACCCATGTTTAAAAAAAACCCACATAAATATTAAATATCAGAAAAGTAGTGGCTAAAATCAAAAGCGTGCCTTGTGCTGGCTAAAATGATTCATAAAACCAGTTTTCAGAACTTGATTTTATTTTACAACTCCAAAGTTTTCTGAGAACTAAAAGGAGTGTGGGAAACTGTTTGCAGGATTAGAAATTTCAAATAAGTTAAAATGCTACAGGCTGTTTTGCTTCAACATCTGCGTGCTCTCTGTTATAACTTATCTCTCTCCACAACCGTGTGGAGCGCTCCTTGGTGTTGTTTGTCCTCTGTCCTATGTTTATGTCATGTTTTTGTTCTGTGTATGTAGTAATGTATGTTTGGATGTCTCTATGTGGTTTCTTGTTTTGTTATGTTTGTGTAAAACTTACTTCTTTGATTCATAAAACCAGTTTTCAGAACTTGATTTTATTTTACAACTCCAAAGTTTTCTGAGAACTAAAAGGAGTGTGGGAAACTGTTTGCAGGATTAGAAATTTCAAATAAGTTAAAATGCTACAGGCTGTTTTGCTTCAACATCTGCGTGCTCTCTGTTATAACTTATCTCTCTCCACAACCGTGTGGAGCGCTCCTTGGTGTTGTTTGTCCTCTGTCCTATGTTTATGTCATGTTTTTGTTCTGTGTATGTAGTAATGTATGTTTGGATGTCTCTATGTGGTTTCTTGTTGTGTTATGTTTGTGCACAGTGAGAGAGAGATTAGCATAAAGGTATGGAAAGGAAGGAAATGAGTTCTTGATTTATTTCATCTGGGATTTATATGTGATTTATATTCTCAGGGTTTGAACCCGCCTAAATCACTAACGAAGAGTATGGCTATCTACACAGGGCTGGCAAGTAATTGGATCTAAAAGTGCCCATCAAAATCTGCAGATAACTTTTTGTTTCTCATTTGAGGGTTGTAGATGAGAATCTGTTTTTAAATTTGGTTTTATCTCGAATTTAGTCTCATATGTGTTCAGGATTCAAACATGCCCAAATTGTCACAGGTTAAATATCTATATAAATTTTAAACTTAAACAATTAAACCTCAAAGCACCCATCAAAATTTGCGGTACTAGTCTTCATAACTTTTCCTTTTCAGTAAAGCTCTATTTGCATTTTTAATTTTTTTATATATTTACTGTCCCGAATGATTACTTAACGTTCCCCTTAATCCAAATTGTAATAAATAAAAGTCCACTACAGAGAGCACTTAAAAGTTAATTTTAAATTTAAACTGAAAACCTGATCCGAATTTCGGATTTCCTTATTAATATTCATGCAGGTCGAACACATGTTATATGTCTTACTGGATCCGTGCAACACTTGGCATAAATGATAATCTTGTTTAGATGCTTTCACTTTAGCCAACGTTGCTTTTTCTTGGTTTCATTGGTTTGTAAGTCGTCAATGGATATAGAAGGAAATGGCTATATATATCAGAGTCTTTGGTTGCTTCTACCGTGAGACAATGCGTTGCGCAAAGATAAAAGAGGTCTTGATTTTTATCATAAAATTTTTTAATTTTATGTGTCGTTTCTTGGTCGTTCTGTCAAATTTGAAATTAATCGTCAAAATACCTTAAATTAGTCTGCAGCAATCTGTGCTAGTCTTTTGTCTTTTTTTAATTTTAAGTACACATTTTTCTTCTGATTCTTACCAAGGAGAAGTTCATTGATATTCAAAGTCATTATGATTCAGGAAAAGTTCAGAGAAATTTGAACTTTGCTGCTTGTAGCCACTCTTAAGTCAATGGAGTCAAACAAAAAAACATGATGACTTTAAACTCGCCAAGTTTGAAAGCAGAGTATTTAAAATCCTTCCATTTGACAAAAATAACCATGCAATTCTTGATGATGGGGTGAAAATTTATTCTCTATATTTCAATTCTATACTTCTAATTACTCTATGTCATATATTTAAATATGAAATTAATTTATTAAATTATTACATAGTTATTAATTTATTACATGGCTGCATATTGTTGTTACAAGAATAAAAAGCTCCTCCATATTACCAGTTATTACATGGCTGCATATTGTTGTTATTACATGGCTGCATATTGTTATTACATAACTTTTCATTTGGGAGCTGGTAAATATTATTGTTGTGAAAATCATTAAATCGGAATTGACATCCATTTCATGAACATATGTCATAAAGTATATTAAAATTTAAAAGTTAAAACCTTATGCTTTTACATGAACGAACATATTCTTTTGCACATAAAGTTAGTTCAATATTGTTAAAGAAAAACACATAACAAGCCACTAATATCATTCAAAGGAAAACAACACTACATCAATTCTCTCAACTTTAATAAAACAATATCCTTACTCTTTAAGATGAGTATTAGGAAAGGAAAGCAATGAGCATATGCCATATACATTTCATTAGTTGTACTTGTTAGTATTTTCAATTTTAATTCTTATTATTAATAATTTATTAATTAGTGTTACTGATATAGTTGACAACTTGACACACAAGATTTGACTATGCATCATAACAATTTTGCAAAAATATCATTTTAATTTTTAAATGATTTTTCTAAAAGATATATATTGATATTCAATGTTCATTAAACTAGAATAAGGCTTATGGACTATAAAAGATATATATTGATATTCAATGTTCATTAAACTAGAATAAGGCTTATGTTCATTAAAGTTTTAAAAGTTATGGTTCAAAACTTTCAATATTGAATATTTTCTTAAATAAATTATAAAACAGTGAACACATAACAAGCCACTAATATCATTCAAAGGAAAAAAACACTACATCAGTTCTCTCAACTTTAATAAAACAATATCCTTACTCTTTAAGATGAGTATTAGGAAAGGAAAGCATATACATTTCATTAGTTGTACTTGTTAGTATTTTCAATTTTAATTCTTTGCCATGACTCATATATGTACATTTTAAAATTTTATTCTTTTATGCAAATTAAATTATTATTATAATTTATTAGTATTTTGAATTTTCATTTTGATTCTTTGTCATGACTTATGTACATTTTAAAATGATAAAAATTTAAAATCTAGTTCTCTGTTCTACTTCTAATTTTTGTGAATTTTGATGTAAATTTTCAGTATTGATACCATGGAAAGAAGATTGGGCAGTGAATCTGGTGACATCAACAGCAGGATGAGACCCCCACTACCTCCACAAGCCCCACAAGTTCAAGAACATAATGAAGAGACAACACTAGGTACCAACAGACAATCAAGCACCATTTCGAAAAAGCCCTTAATACAGTTTGTGAAAAAGATAACACAGAACAAGGCAAAAAATAGTGGGGGATGTGAGGAATGGAAATCCA
Organism: Pinus albicaulis; assembly: GCA_034641835.2. Lineage (NCBI taxonomy): Eukaryota > Viridiplantae > Streptophyta > Pinopsida > Pinales > Pinaceae > Pinus > Pinus albicaulis. The sequence goes on from CM076574.1 coordinate 1,086,908,837, forward strand.
CCTTATGTGATCATGTATTTAAGGGTAGCTATACAAGAGTATGGCATCATCTTTTGATCGTCCCTGGTTTAGGAGTGAAGGGTTGCACATGCAGCCTTGAACAAAGAATGGTGATGACTAAGCTTCATATGAAAGCCAATGGAATCAATGAATGTGATAGTAGTATTGTAGCTCCTAATAAGAGAGGTAGAAACGAAGATTCATCTCAATGTATGAATGAAAAAAGTCACATTCAATCCGAGACTAATGAAGGGGGTTCTAGTTCTAGGAGGACTTCTGTAAGTGAATCAATTCAAAAAATGTACAATGTCGTGCATAGGGATGAAGCTGATGATGCCATAGCAGATTTTTTTATGGAAAATGGCATTTCATTTAATGCCACTCGTTCACCATACTATAAAGATATGGCTCAAAAAATCATAGCTGCAGGGACAGGGTATGCACCCCCAGGTTACAACAAAATGAGGACTTCATTGTTAGATAGAGGGGTGACAAGAATGCATGGACTTATGGAGGATCTCAAACAATCTTGGGTTCAATCAGGTTGTTCAATTGTCATGGATGGTTGGACAGACATTCAACAAAGACCTTTGTTGAATGTTATTGTCACTTCACCAGCAGGGCGTTATTTTTTAAAGGCAATTGATTGTAGTGGAAAGAAAAAGGATGCTACTTTTATGTTTGAAATGTTGAAGGATGCAATTGATGAAGTTGGTCCTTCAAATGTGGTACATGTCATCACAGATGCAGCACCTGTTTGTAAAGCAGCGGGATTGATGATCCAAAGTCGATATAGGCATATTTTCTGGACTCCTTGCTGTGTACATGCCCTTAACAATCTCCTAAAAGACATTGGTAGAATACAATGGATTGCAAAAATCATTTCAGATGCGAGGGAGGCACAAATGTTCATCTGCAACCACCATGCTTCCTTGGCAATTTACAGGTTGTATTCAAAGAAGCATTTTTTAAAACCTGCAGAAACCAGATATGCCACATACTTTATTTTGCTTGGGCGCATGGTTGAGGTCTATGCATATTTACAAGCGACTGTTGTTTCTTCAGAGTGGAATGCATGGAATGAGTCTAAGTCACCTCAAGCGAAGAAGATAAGAGAAATGCTTCTTAATGAGGATTGGTGGGCTGACTGTACATATGTTGTCTCTTTCACACTTCCAATTGTGGAGTTGATCAGGTATGCTGATTCAGATTCTCCTGCTCTTGGAGAAATATATGAATGTATTGATACCATGGTGGGCAAGATAAAACACATCATTCGCCAAAGAAACCCTTCTTTGGAGTTTTTCCATGAAATCCACAAGCTGATAGAGAAAAGATGGCTTAAACTCAATACCTCTCTTCACATGGCTGCATATGCCCTTAATCCGAAGTGGTATATGGAAAGACCAAATAGAATTATTCCTATTGATGATGAAGAGGTAAAACATGGGTTTCTTGATGCTATAGCTAAGATGTACACTGTTGATGAAGCAAGTGTGATACGAGAACAATTTATTGATTTTGGTACATTAAGCCCTCTTGCATTCAATCAAGATGCAAAGAGAGACATCAAGCATTATGCTCAGAAGAAACCCCTTGGATGGTGGAGAATGTATGGGGGCCAGGTCCCAGAGCTCCGAAAGCTTGCTTCACGTTTGCTATCTCAGGTTGCCAGTTCCTCAGCTGCTGAAAGAAATTGGTCCACTTATAGTTTCATACACTCTGTTAAGAGGAATAGACTTACCTCTAAGAGAGCGGAGAAACTTGTTTATGTGCATAGTAGTCTTCGACTTTGTTCAAGGAAGCTGCCTGAATATTTAGAAGGACCTGCTGCACGATGGGATGTTAATGTTGAAGATGCTTCCCAAATTGACGATGATGATGACAATCCTTTACCAAATGCAGGATTGGTTGGCATACCTTTAGATGACATTGTTGCTTCTGATGATGATGATGATGATTATGTTGATCCAGTACCCAGTGAGGCTCAAGTTTATGTGGATATCTTTGATGCTGAAGATCGTACTCTATGATCATCTTAATATTTGTATTGTTGTTATATTTTGGCTCTTGGGCATTTTGACTTATGTACTACTTTAGGCTTTTGCCTTTTTTTCCAGTATGAACATCAATATGATTTGTGTGACTTGTCACTTTAGCGTTTTAGTTTTGGTTTTAACTTTTTATGGTCTTGAATCTTTTAAAAAATCAACTTGGTATGACATATGTACATTTAAATTTTAATATGTACACTATTAAAAAAAAAACTTATAAAATATATATATTAAAATTTAATTTTTAATATATTATATAATATATTATTGCCGCTCCCAACTTGACGTTTCCTGTAAATTTGGACAAAGCTTCTAGCCGTACCGGATACTTGTTCCCCCGTACCCAAAGTATCCCCGTACCGGAAACTCGTGCAACATAGATTAAAACTTATCTCATGTCCCAAAATGTTATAAAAATTAACTATATTATAATTTTATTTTAAATTATTATTATCTTGTCTTGTAGATGATTCAAAAGGCATAGTCGAAATATTTTTGATGTGATTAATATGTAAAGATTTCTCAATATTATTACACACACATACATGTAAGAAGATTTCTAACTATGAAGATTCAATCTTATAAAAATTCTTAAAATGCAAATACAATTTTTGACAATACCATAGTTCATTAATACCACATGCTCATGTTCAAGTCCCATTTTTTTAATTAATCAAAATAATTTAAAATAAAAATAACTACTTTTAAACAGAGAAAAAAAAGAAGACCGAATGACCCTATTATATATTAGAATTCTTACCACTCATTAAAAAAAAAAAATGAAGAACAAAAAGTTAACCATTTTAAACATCACATTTTACTTATTTGTATATAATATAACATATTAAATTTATATTTCTTTAATATTATATTTATAAATGTAATGTATTACAATTCCCAAATAAATAAATAAATAAATAAAGTATTAAGATGTATTTACAACTTATGTATTTATGAATAATAAATAAATAATTTATTGTAACGTATTTACCATTTAAAATTTATGTATTTATAAAAAATAATTATAATATATTTAAAGTAATTTCATTACTAATAAAAAAAATATTAAATTATATTATATATATATATATATATATATATAATTTAAAAAAATTAATAAAAAAATATATTAAATAAATTGTATTTTTTTAAATATAAAAATATATTTGTGTCAATCGTAATAATTCAATTTGAAGTGCCTCTACACATTTAAAATATCTAACCAAATTTAATATCTAACCAAATTTAAAAGATCTAACTATAATAAAGGTTGATATAATCTCAAGAGGATTAGAATTTGGCTGCAATTTTTTAAATAAGAGACACAAAACGTATTAGAAAATAAAAAATAAAAACATTTAAAATATCATAATATTTAAAACATTTAAAATATTATAATATTGTTTTTTATTAAAAGATATATAATTTAGATAGATAGAAATTTTTTCGCATTAATCACATCATTAAGATTTGGTTGACGTTTCGAAATCTAATGTTGTCCATCCTCACGACAAGGTGAAAAAGGAAAACGATCTCAATGAATAAATGGTAAGGATGCATCATTGCTCGGAGTTAGCTGTTAAAACTAGCCGTTATTTAGTTAATTAGTTAGAAAATTAAAAGTTTTTAATTATTTAAAGTTATAATAATTTAGGAAAAAAGGTTAAATTATAAAAACCCATAAGGGGGAAGGAGTAGCTTATAGTACAGGGGAAAACATAAATAAATAAAAAATAATAATAAAATAAAATTATATATATATATATATATATATATATATATATATATATATATATATATTAAAATGAATAAATTATACAACTAGTAAAGGAGAAGGGGTAAATAAAAATAATATTAAAAATGAAGAAGTTAAGATAAAAAAAAAGGAGGGGGGGAATTATTATTACAAAGGGCAGAGAGGGGGGCAAAATACATAACATCAAGTATATATATATATATATATATATATATATATATATATATATATATATATATATATATATATATATATATATATATATATAAGAAAGGAGATAATATAATATAATAGCTTCAGAAAAAAGAATAAAACCAAAGGGGGAGGAGAATAAATCCAAAGGAAACACTACACAAGGGCTGAGTCACCTTGAGAGGGCTGGTGTCTGGCTCTTACTTAGTTTCCACCCATCATCTCTGCTGAGATTTCTAAGATGTCTTTCAATTTAAATAGCCTCCCTCAGCTTTCTATGATGGAAGTGATCCACCCTAGCAATGACTTTGGAGTCTTCAATGCATACATGGTGACACGATTTCCCAGCATGCTCCACAAGAGCAAAAGTTCGAGATCGACTATGCCTAATGTCTGCAGCATGCTCCTAGATTCTTTGTCTAATGGATCGACCAGTTTCCCTAATATAGGGAGTACCGCAGGAGCATGGAACTAGATAAACACCTTTCATGTCCTTTGGGTCTATAGGGTCCTTAACCGATTCGAGAGAATTCTTGATGGTACTGATAGGCCTAAATGAAGAGGCGAAATTATCTCTCCTGAGGACATGGGAAATTCTATCCGAGGTCCCTTGGATAAACGGAAGATTCACTTTAGGGACAGGATCCAATCGAGAAGATTTGTCTCCTGAGCCTTTAGAGGCTTTTTGGAAGGCCTTAAGACCTTGAGATCTGCTATACCCATTAGTCTCAAATACATCTAGAAGATGGGATTTATCATAATCAAAATGTTTGTCATCAAATTATATCCTATCAGTACCATCAAGAATTCTCTCGGATCGGTTAAGGACCCTATAGACCCAAAGGACATGAAAGGTGTTTATCTAGTTCCATGCTCCTGCGGTACTCCCTATATTGGGGAAACTGGTTGATCCATTAGAAAGAGAATCTAGGGGCATGTTTTAGACAATAGGCATAGTCGATCCTGCAATTCTGCTCTTGCGGAGCATGCTCGGAAATCCTGTCACCATGTATGCATTGAAGACTCCAAAGTCATTGCTAGGGTGGATCAATTCCATAATAGAAAGATGAAGGAGGCTATTTAAATTGAGAGACATCCTAGAAATCTCAATAGAGATGATGGGTGGAAACTAAGTAAGAGCTAGACGCCAGCCCTCTCAAGGTGACTCAGCCCCCGTGAAGTGTTTCCTTTGGATTTATTCTCCTCCCCCTTTAGTTTTATTATTTTTTCTGAAGCTATTTTATTATATTATCTCCTTTCTTATATATATATATATATATATATATATATATATATATTCCTTAATAATAATTATAATTCTTCTCTTCTTCTTTTTTTAATCTTAAATTCTTCATTTTTAATATTATTTTTATTTACCCCTTCTCCCTTACTAGTTTTATAACTTATTCATTTTAATTAATTAATATATATATATATATATATATATATATATATTATTTTATTTTATTTTATTTATTTATTTATTTTATTTTTATTTATTTTTTATGTGTTCCCTTGTACTATAAGCTACCCCTGCCCCCTTATGGGTTTTTATAATTTAACCTTTTTTCCTAAATTATTATATCTTTAAATAATTAAAAAAATTTAATTTTCTAACTAATTAATTAAATTAATTAAAAAACTTTTAATTTTCTAACTAATTAAATAATTAAAAAAATTTTAATTTTCTAACTAATTAACTAAATAACGGTTAGTTTTAACAACTAACTCCGAGCAATGATGCATCCTTACTATATATTCATTGAGATTGTTTTCCTTCTTCGCCTTGTCCTGAGGATGAGCCACATTAGATGGTTCGAAACGTCGACCAAATCCTAATGATGTGATTAATCTGAAAGATTTTCTATCTATTTACATTGTGGATCACAAAAGTCTTAGATCTAAGATATATAATTATTTAAAAAAACTAAAATAACAATAACTAAAGAAGTCACATTTACTAAACTTGGCATAGAGCTCATGCTCTCTTAACATTCTCAGTACAATGCGCAGATGTTCCTTGTGATTTTCTATATTCTTGGAGTAAATTAATATATCATCAATGAAAGTTAAAACGAATTTATCCAAGTATGGGTGAAAAATTCCATGCATTAAGCTCATAAATGTTGCTGGTGCGTTGGTTAACTGAAATGGTAATACCACAAACTCATAATGCCCATACCTGGTGCGAAAGGTTGTCTTGCTTATATCTTCGTCCTTGATCCAAATCTGGTGGTAACCTGACCTTAAGTCAATCTTCGAAAATACTGTAGCTCCTTTGACTTGGTCAAACGTGTCATCTATGCACGGTATTGGGTATTTGTTTTTAACAATAAGCTTGTTGAGCTGTCGATAATCCATACACATACACATAGTGCCATCCATCTTCTTCACAAACAGCAGTGGTGCTCCCCATGGGGGACACACTTAGCGAAATGTAGCCTTTATCTATCAATTCCTGAAGCTGCATTAATTCTGTTAATTCTAGCACACTCATTCTGTAAGGAGTTTAGGACAGAGGTGTTACCTCGAGTATTAGTTCAATAGTAAAGTCTATATCTCTTTTTGGTGGAAGTCCCGAAATTTCCTCAGGGAATACATCTTGGAATTCTTGCACAATAGGAATATTCTCCAACATAAGAGTCTTATCTTTTGTGTTGGTGAATCCTACTTGAATTGCATAAAGTTAGCAACCTTTCTCATGCATTTACTTAGTTGAGATGTAGTAATAGGTCGTAACTGCAAAGGATTTTTAATAACCTGCAATTCTTGTTGTGTTCCATCATTTGACTTAAAATGAATGACTTTATTCTTGCAGTCCACTAATGATCAATGTTTCTCCAGCCAGTCCATCTGCAATAAAATATCATATGATCCCAGGGGTAGCACATTGATTTCTACAGTTATGTGTTGGTCCCCAATACTCAGTTCACAATTTGGTACCTTAGCATGGACTTGCCTTCTTGTCCCTGTAGCTAGTTGAACTAGCCAAGGGTTTTTAAATTTCTAATTCTAAAATTTATAGTTTTCAATGACACGAGGGTGTATGTAGCTCAAGATGGCTCCAGGGTCAACCAAAATAGAAACAAATTGGGTTTGAAGCTTACCTTATAACTCTATCATGGTTGGATGGTAATCTGCTTGTCGATCCTCCAGTGCTGCATTGACTCTAGGTATGTTTTGAGCTACATCCCCCATAGTCGATGCCTCTAGCAGATTTGTTGCCACTTCATTCCTTCCTCTATGAGGGTAGTTTTTGAAGTAATGTGCCTCACCACATCCCCAACATTGCAACAGAGGTTTTTGGGGTTGTCCAATGTAGGGTCTGCTAGAAGCTTCAGTATGCCGCTCCTCACCAGCCCACTTGGTCATTGTTTGACTTTTTCCATTCTGTTTACTCAGTGGATTCCTTGCAGCATTCTTAAAATTGTCAGATCTGTTATTTCTGTTATTGGAATTTTTTTTTTCCTTTTTCGAGGCGGCCAGTTGTTCCCAGTTTCTCCCTTTGCCTTGGATTGTTGATAGCACATCCGTGCTTTCCTTATCACTTCATCCATATTTTTTGGATTTACGAACACAATTATTTCTTTCATGTGTATCGAAAAACTTCTCAAAAAACACTTTACTTTTGCCTTTTCATCGCGCAGATAAGGTACATATCTTAATAATGAAGTGAATTCAAAATAAATTCATCCATAGTCATTTGGCCCAATTTCAGATCATGAAATTATCGATATTTCTCATCGTAAAAACATTCAGTCAGATACTTATCTTTGAAATATTGTTGAAACTCATCCCAAGTTACATTTGATCTTCCACTCCTCATACGTTCTTCACTTCCTCCCACCAGAGCATTTCTTTTTCCCGCAGCTGGTAAATGGCTAGGCGAGCTTTAAGTTTGCTGTTATATTCATACACTTGGAAGTACTTGTTCATGTTTATTATGCAAGCTTCCACCATTTTCTCCACCTCTCCATCAAAGGTAGGAGGCTTGATCTTCCAGAATTCTCCGTGCAATTCCACTTTCTGTTTTTCAGCTCTTGTTCTTCCAGGACATTTCCAGATTCAACCTTATTTTATGTTCGAATTTTATTACTTCTTGGAATTCGACTATCTTCAACATTATCATGTACTGCTTGGCATCGTTCTCCTTCTTCCTAAGTGTTTCTCTCGGGGCTAGGTTGTCCACTAGGAGGATTATGTCTATTTGATAGACTTTTCAATATCCTCTCCTGTTCTCTCACCAACCTTTCATTATCACTGCGAACCTTAAGCATCTATGCCAGTAGCTGCTACAAAGTATCCAACAACCTATTTTTTTGCCGTTGTTGTTCTTCCAACATTTTTCTTGTTTGATGGTGCTGGTCTACACTTAATTGTACCCAAATTTCGGGGCTGACCTCAGGATTGGTCACATGATGGGTCTCCGCTGTGTTTTTGGGTGCGTGATGACTCGATCCACTTCTCATAGTAGCTTACACTAATCTGTTCTTGTACTTAACACAATTTCCAACCATTAAACTTTAATAGGAACAAAAAAAAAATAGTATGGTACTGGCCCATCTGGATCTAGTTTGTAACTTATGCTTTGATACCACTTGTAACAACTATTGAACTAAACACAAATATTTACCCAATGATTAAGGAAATAAAACAAATAATCACTATGAGAATGTACACTTACTAAATCCACTCATAAGAAAATCTATGTATTTATGCTATTAATACTTTTACCTAATGACAATATATATCATCTTACAATAATTTAAATTGTTTGCTCTGGTCCAGTTCCTTACCATCTATCTTTTCAAGATGGGTTTAGTTAATACAAATTCATTGGATAATTGTTAATTTCTGGATTTCCCTTGTACTGGACTTTGTTAGTTTGATTAAAAGTTAATGTACTATGACTTAAGTAATGAATGGTCCTTACATTGGATATTACTACCAACTCTCTTGGTAGAAATGATGATCTCCACCTATTCACCACTATGTCCTTTGGAAAATCCTAGATTATCTGATCCCTTCATGGCAAAATCAACAGTGGATCTGGCTGTGGAGGAGGGTTAGGGTACCTACCCACCCCCAACCTCCTTCCAGAGAGTCATTTCTCTCGTCGCTACATTCCAGGCTTGGCTCTGCAAGTTGATAATTCACAGGTTAAGCTTATGGTTCTCTTCCACAATCCAGGTGTCGCCGAGGGAATGGTTTTTGATGCAGTCTTAGTTATAATGGAGGTAAGAACTTAGTGTTCATTTTAAATTGAAATTCCCATTTTTCTTTCTGTTCCCTTGAATCCCAGTACCTGGTAAAAGGTTTAATATCAACTGTGTTGTTTTTTTGTTACATAGGTTGTCTTGGAACACATCTGCATATCTATCTGCCTTCCTTCTCAAATTATTTGACAACGCTGGGTTCGAATACGAGGAATGACCTTCGCGCTAGCTCGAATATAACCCCCTCCTCCTCGACGCTACGAGTAAGTAGAGATGTCATGGTTTTAATGCTTACTCTTGTAATTTATGTCATTTCCTTACTCTAGGGTTTCTAAAGTTTTTAATCTCCGTGATAAATGTTGATGTAGGCTCGAGAAACTTGGAGGCATATGGAACTTCAGGCCTCGTTCGATTCTTTCCTTCCCTTAGTCACCGGTATGCTCCACTCCTCATCCTTCCTCAGCCAATCCTGTCCCAACGGCCATGGTATTATCTTATAGTATTTCTCAGTTATCCCCATTTGTTTATTGTAGGCAGGGGTTTCATTTTTTTCATGGGCATTTCAAGCCAGCCGTTGCCTTATATTTCTATTCTGGAGTACTTAGCTAAATTTTCTATCTAGGCTTGGCCCTCTTTTCTAAATTGTAAATAACAGTGTTGTTTTCAATACTCAGGACTGTTAAGAATCATGCATGCTAGAACTCTTCTTCTATTTATTTTTAAATGACTGATGTATAGCTTTTAATCTAATTTCCTGAATGGATTTTACGAGGGTTAGACCATTTTATATTTTGGATATCTATGCTATTTGTATTCCATGCATTGTCATTTTTCTTCTATCTGGATACGTGGAAAATGTTGTGGCGCTTCTCTAATTGAATGTTTTATACAGTCGGCTTAATTCGTTATTTTTTTCTTAGTTTGAACCTGTACATGCTGGTTTTCCTACGGTGCATTTTCTAGCAGGAAAAATGGGACCAGAACCTCGACCCTCCTCTTGGTTCTTGGTTCTAAACCCACAACCTACACCCATGTATGTCTGCCAGTATAGTGATTCTGTGGATTCTTAGGTTTTTTGTTTAATGTATTTTAGGTTTCTGTCTATACAGTGAGGTAGGCTAATGTAAATAGTTAAGAAACAGGATTCTATTTCATCATAATTTGTAACCCCAATTTTTTTTTTCTTATTCGCTATTATTCCTTAAAGTTCTACTACAATTTTTACAATATTTTTTCATTAAATAATCTTGACATAAAAACTAATCTAATTAGTTTCATTCAGTATTATCATTGTAGCTTTTTCGTCTTAGCATTCAATAAATTATTGTTAATTCTAGCTATCTATTCCAGAATGTAATGACAGTGTAAATCTAGCATTCGTTGCTCTAATTTTAAATGCAGTATTCTCCTAGCATTTCTTTCCGGTGATTTAATTACAACTATTGAAATATAATTCATTTTTGTACTTAAATACAAAGGCTAAGCTAGCATTTCATTTCTATAATTTTAAATACAATTGTTAAGCTATCATTTTCAAGTAAATGTCGGTCCTCCCAACCTTGAGTGAGGCTATTACGTCCTCCGATCCCCCCTTGTTCTACACCAAGGCTAAGGTATTTTCTTGAGACAAGAAGTTAGACCTCAGGATTAAATCCGGCCTTTACTTCTCTGAGTAATTATGAGTTCCACTGGTTCTCACACCAGCTTTGTACAGCTCAGTGCAACCATATGTTGCTTAACCCTCACCACCTTCTACACAGTACCCCTTTCCTCCTTAGGATTTTCCCTTAAATCCTTTTGGAAAGGTAACTGCCAGAACTGTCTCAACTTCTTTTCCTTGGGTTCTTGGAATATTTACCAAATAGTTACTTTCTCTTTTAACTAAAGGAAATTATTATTAAATTAACATCTTTAAATAAAAGGTTAAATATTAAAGTATCATTAACGAATGCCCCATTCATTATTCATTTGGAATTTCTTATAACAAATTTATATAACAATAGGTAAAGTAAAAGTAGGGGGTTACATTGTAGAACAAAAATATCAAACAAGTAGGCTACTTGAGACTATAGAACATTTACAAGATGGGATGGTTCCATTAAGAATTGATAATGAAATATTGACGCGTGAACAAGAAAGAATTCTGAAAATTCTTTCAGATAGGAAAAAGCGTCGAACCTATCAAACTGGTCCTGAGCATGGAATCCAAGATGAAGGGGAACAACATCAACACAATGAGTTTAATTTTGGAGGAAGTCATACTTACCTAAGTGATAGGAATAGAGTTGATAATGAAGAAGATTTAGGCAATGCTTTCGATAAAAGAAATGAAAAGAAACAAAAGATGGAATTACAGGGGGAATTCCGATAAATTAAACCCCCATTTTTTGATGGATAATCAACATGAATAAATATTTTCAGGTCTACGAACATAACAATATCCTGAGGGTCAGGCTAGCCATCTTTCAGCTTCAAGGAAATGCGACCTTATGGTGGGAAGATATCAAGTAAGTACAAGAGATAGAATAACATGATGTAACTTGGGATGAGTTTCAAAAGCACTTCAAAAATATGTACTCGATAGAACGATTTTATGATGAGAAGGCTAAAGAATTCCGTGACTTAAAATTGGGGTAGTTGACCATGGATGAATATAGAATTAAGTTTACCTCTTTATTAAGGTATGTGCCTTATGTCCAGGAGGAGAATGCTAAACTAAAACGTTTCCAAAGTAGTCTTTCACTGTTCATGAAGGAAAGATTAGAGTTCGACAATCCAGAAAGTATGGATGAAGAAATCCAAAAATCTCAGATGTGTTACCAACAGACGAATAAAAAGGGAGATACTGGTAAAAATTGGTCCCAGAAGAAGGGACAAATTTTTTTTTAGAGCTTCATAGGCCTTAAATATCCAAATTTTAGGAACCCGCAGAGAAATTTTCCTAGTAAAAAAGCTTGAATGAATCAAGAAAAAATGAATTGGGAAGTGAAAGTTAGGCCCACTAAAGCTTCTGGAAAGTTAGAACCCAGCCAAGCACAAAAGCCTCCTCTGCAATGCCAGGGTTGTGGAGAATCTCTTTATTATAAGAATTTTCCTCATCGAGCAAGACCTAAGCAAGCTGTGAATGTTCAAGAGGCATCTACGGTTATGGAGGTTGCTAGGAGCATGCTCAGAATCAATGTCGTATTAGAAGATGGTTACACAGATTATCAAACCACCATGGTTGAGTTGGAAGGTAAGTTATTTTACCAATAAATTTTTATTTTAGTAGATCTAGGGGCCAACTTAAGTTATGCCAGTCCTAAAATTGTAGAAAAATTCCATCTCTAGACCCAAAAATTTAAGCATTTGTGGCTAGTGGAATTATCCACTGGAATGAAAAGAAGAGTGGTCACTAAAGTATCTGATTTCCACGTGAAGGTAGAAAATCAATCAATTAAAATTAATCTAAATATTTTACCATTATTATCCTATGATATGCTCATTGGGATGGACTGGCTGGAAGGACATTGGTCCTTGGTAAACTATAAGGAAAAATTAGTTAGTTACCTTATAGAAGGTGGATTTAGACAAGAACTCTAGGAAGTTAAGAAGCCACTAAATATGCTTCCCATCACTGCCTCTTAGCTGGGAAAATGTACGAGGAAAGGGTGTGTAATCTATGTTTTTCGGGTAGGATATGCTAATTCTAAGGACAATACAACCATATTGGAAAAAATACCAGTGATACAATATTTTGTGGATATGTTCCCCAAAAATATCCTAGGACTACCCCCAAAGCAGGAGATTTATTTCACCATAGAAATTATTACAGGGGCATCTCTTATATCGAGAACCCCCTATCGTATGAGTATACTAGAATTCATAGAGCTTAAGATGTAGTTAAAAAAAATTCTCGACAAAGGATATATCCGCCCTAGTGTGTCCATGTGGGGACCTGTTTTTTTTGTCTAGAAAAAGGATGGAACTCTATGAATCTGTATTGATTATAGAAAACTTAACAAGTTGACTATCAAGAATAAGTATACCTTGCCATGAATTGACAATATTTTGGATCAAGTCAAGGGTGCTACAATTTTTGCAAGACCAATTTTTGATCTGGTTATCATCATATTAGAGTGAAGGATGAAGATGTTGGTAAAACAACCTTAAGAACATGCTATGGACATTATGAATTTTTCGAGTTTATTTTTGGGTTGAACAATGCACCAACAAATTTTATGAGCCGTATGCATGGTATTTTCCATCCATATTTGGATAAATTTGTTTTAATATTTATAGATGATATCTTCATTTATTCTAGGAATGTTAAGGAGCATGAAGAATATCTTCAGATAGTGTTGCAATTTTTGAGAGAGAATCAATTGTATGCTAAATTTAGCAAGTGTGACTTTTATAAGGATCACATCCAGTCTCTGGGACATGTCATTTCTGTTGAAGGTATAGTTGTTGATCTGGAGAAAATCTAAACTATAATGGACTTGCCTATACCCAATAATGTCACATACATTCGACCCTTTATGGGTCTGGGAGGGTATTACCATCATTTTATTGAGGGATTTTCCCATATTTCCTATCCTATCACCTCTTTAAAAAAGAAGTGGAGAATATTCAGGTGGACTGAGGATGCGAAAGAATTTTTTAGTGTATGAAACAATTATAGACCACTGCCCCCATATTGAAAATTGCTGACCCTCACAAAGAATTTGTAGTTTTCATAGATGTATGTCAAGAGGGAGTTGGGGTTGTTTTAATTCAAGAAGAGAATGTGATAGCCTATGTGTGAAAATTAGTAATCTTGAATCCGTACTACAACAACCTCATACTACTCCTACTACTTGTTAATTCCATGAAATTTATTTACTGTGTTACATTGTAAATATCAAAGTAAATACAACTATAACCTTAACTAATTAAATTATATGTGGAAACAAGAACTGAGAAAGAATAAATAAAAACACACACAATTGACACAGTTATTTTTGGATTAAGTCCCAGGAAAAACTCGATGCGGGAAAACTGGTGCAGCAGCTGATGGTTTGTATTATTAAGTAGTAGTTTAAATGAAATCTTAGATGCCTTAATGGCTATCCAATACAGAGAATATGACTGAAAAAAATGGTGATAAATAACTCATAGTATCTTTGGAGATCCGACACTGATCTAGCCCTGAAATGCATATCCCCAAGCTGCCTCTACCTTGTCTCTGCGCAGTAATTGTGAAACTCTGCATCACAACTAATAGGAACTGTGTCAGTCCCTGTAGTTTTTCAATCTTTTAGATGAATGATCGATCCTATGGCCCTATGACCAGACACCCCTGCTCTTGGTACTAGATTTGACCTGACCCTCTGAAAATTTATAGATCTCATCATAGGCTCAGCGTTGCCTCAGCATGGCACTGTGCTGCCCAATGTGGCTCTTCCACTTCCTCTTCTGCATCTCTCTCTTCTTTCATTGTGTTGTATCCCCAGCTTAGGAAATATCCAGCTAAAAAACTATCTTTTCCCCTCACTACAAGAAATCTCCTCGATGATCTCTCCGGAAACTGATGCGCTGCTCACTTGAGAAATTGATCTCTTGATCTCACTTAGTGTGTTTTCCAAATGCCCATCAAATTACTTATAATATTCTCATTGAAAAATCAACGACCTAGATTAGATTCTAATTAATGGCTCAAATAATATTCACTTGATATCCGTCTTTTTCTAGAAGTTTCACACCCAGTTTAATTAATTCACTTTAATTATTTTATTCTCCTAATTTTATATTTAGGCATCCATTAAAAATAATTAATAAATTTAATCAAACCTCCTTTGAGTGGAATTTCCCAAAATGATATTTTGGTGTTATGGAATATATGTGTCCTAGCCTCCCCACAAATTTTGAGGCTTAGAGCACATCTGATGCTACCAAATATCAACACTTCCTCTTAGCGAGGAATGTGCTCTAAGAATGCAACCTGCTAAAGCATCATCCTAACTCTATAACATCTCCCTCTGCACTGCCGATGATTGACATCACTTCCCACCAACCACTGCGCAAATGTTGCATTTGTGCTGTTGTTGACTATACTGTTGCCAACTGCATATGCACTGCAACTCTGTTATTGTTGCAACATAAAAACATCCAAAATATTGAACCAAGGGTGTTCATCATGATGCATTTATTTTTGGAGATCTGACTACTGCTATTCTTTGCGCCGGCCCTCTGAAGCCTCTACGTTGTCGCTGACTTTGCACTGTGACAACTGCACTTCTACCAACTCTGCTCTACGCTGCTTAGTCTCTAACACTCCTAGCCACTACAAATTTCACTCCCACACTCCTCTACACCAACTAACACTAGCGCGTCCTCCTACTTCTGATATGGGATATTGTAGCAAGGTATTGATCCAAGAGGTGGACTACTCAAGGGTCCTGCACATCTACACCTTTTTCGAACTACAACACCCGATCACCCCAACTCTCTCCTGGAAGTATGTGGGAAATCCTCCTCCTCGATCTCTGCAGTTGCAGCCTACGGATCATGTTTCTCATCCTTTTCCTTCTTCCTAAGAGAACACTACAGAGTGTAGTGACTAAGCTCACTAGACCGAAAACATTTGATCTTTGAGACGTCCTTCTTTTGCCTCCAATACTCTTGCTGCCCCTTTGATGCAAGGGTTTCGTTATCATCCTCCTCCTTCGGCTTCGTCCCACTGCTGTTTTTCCATCAAGCTTGCACTTGAATAGCTCTCTCCTCATCTCTTTTTGCTGAAGAGCAGCCCACATCCCTTCCAAATCCATAAACTTTTCTCTGGTTGGGATACTCTGGACAAAGACTTGTCATTCTTCGAAAAATGAATTCACGTCCAGTATTACCATCTCTATGGCTTAAGGTGCTGACCCTACACCTTCCAAATTATCTCAGACATCATGACGCTTCGATAGGAATGAATCTCTGCATCCTTGTGGATCTCATCATCTCCTCCAAGTATATCTTCCACTACTCGAAAAACCCCTAGTACAACGTAGCCAATGCATACCATATCTCCTTGGTAGTCCCTTTTTTAGAAATGTGTGAAAAAATGTAATCCCTCACTCCATTAAGGATCAACCTCTTCGATTCTTCCATATCCTTCTTGTAGGCCTTCAATGTATCTGGATCTGCAGGGAAAAATACCACATTATCGATAAATTCCTTAAGATCATGCTCATCCATAAGGAAGGAGATCCTTGCATTCTATATCACATAGTTTGAGGCACCCTCCAAACAATATTAATATCTCAGCTGGGTTGCTTCCATTTGACCCAAAAAATTATCGAATGCTACCTCTAACCCTCTGCCCAGCTAGTTCTACGCACTCCTTCCTAGAGTGAGTAAAAATAATCCTGGTTTCTGCTACTTCTACGTGGGAAATTAGAATTTTTGGGAAAGAAATTCTCTGAGATTATAATTCCCTCAGTATGCTCTTTCCTCCTTCTTCTGACACTTTTCTGCACTAGAAAGATGCAACAGAAAAATTTCATCCTATATGAATACTTCTCTACGTTGAAGCTGTTGCGCTACTCCCTCTGTCACTGGAAAATTTTGATCTGAAAATATTTCTCTCTGTTGACTCACTCAAATAGATATTTTTCCACAAAAATCTATCCCTCCTGACACTTGACTATGTGGCCTCTTTGTGGATTTTATCTGTTGCCTACATAACTCTTCGATCTCCCGCTTCTACTCAGTGTTGGTCTCTCTAGCACTAATATCTTGTTTCATCTGTGCTTCGATACCATGTTAAAATTTGTAATCCCAAATATCTATTGAAGGAACCTGTTGGGGTCCTGTGATTTGGCTAATTGGAAAACCAAATGACAAGGCATCATTCAAACCAAGGTTTAGAGCTCTAGGATCTAGCCCTCCTAGTCTCATAGAGGGATCTCTTAATATGTTTGTAAGGATATAGCTTGATTCTTTTAAGAGGTTGATTTTAGGCTAGTTATGAAGTGCAAATTTGTTTGTTTGTTGGTTGGACATAGATTATTCGGGCAACATAGATAGAGTGTGGAAATATACAAGCAATTGGGCAATGGAGTCATGTAGAAGTCTAAGAAGTTCTGATTTATGAATTTGGGGAATCAAAGGGAAAATCTAACTTAGTCAATGGATCTGTGGGATGATATAGGTGGGATGAGACTAACATCAAGGATTTGGAAGGAAAAGTAAAGCTTTAAGTGTTGTTAAGACTCCTTAATCATGTATACCTTTCAACTGAGGGACTTGCAATACTATCTAAACATAAAGAAATATTCAATAGCTAGGGCTAACCATGAATTCTACCAACATGCTTTATGCAGATAACATAAAAAAGACAAACTTTCAAGTAAGACAAAGAAGAAGAGGAACACTCTGTTTCTTCTAATTTTTTCACTTAAAGGAGTTAGAAAACATATAAGAAACACAACTAATTGCATTCATAAAAGGGGGAATACCCAGGCATCTAAGACTGCAATTATAAAGACCTTCAAATATGACTATCTTAGCAAGAAACAGAGGGTAAGATCAGAACAAATCCTCTCTGCCAAGCTGCATACAATAGCGTTTGAAGGATGATTTCAGAAATAGCTTTCAAGAGGCAGCAAGCAGGTAGGGCAAACCATAATTCAACCTTAACACCAACTATTTGAACTATTCTGAAATGAACAAGCTTAAAGGTTTAAAAGCAGTCAAACTACTCAATAAAACCTTCAGCAGATGAAAACATAAAGGAAGTGAAGAGTAAACAAGCCTAAGGTGCTTCTAGGAGACATTTCTTAGCCTAATATTTTTACACTACTGCAAGAAAAGCATAATGGAACAAAGCGAAAAACGAGAAATAACATTAACAAAAAGAGATTACTTCACCAAAACTAGGCTCAAGTATCCAACGATCTAGCCTCCTTCATCAACAGAAAAGCAAAGACATCCACACTTCTTCAAAACATCAATCCTTCTTCAAAGCAGTAGTCTATGTATTACTTCAAAATTCATCAAATGCCACTCCTTACAATGAGAGTTTGAATAGGATTTATAGGTGAATGGGGAGGAGAGGTGACAAAGATGGTCTTAATGGTTAATTAAAACAGAGGAGAAAAGCATTCGAATGCCCATTCTGTGTCATAAATATTACATTAATTTCTTACCCATTCTAGTAGTTCTTGTAGACTTTGAGGCCTAATTATCAAGCTGGTAATAACTCCAAAGGGTGTCTTTGTGGATAAGTCTTTTGGCTATTGCGGTTCTGTCTTTACTTCTGGTACAAGTAAAGTGGATAGTATGGGTTTTGAGACCACCCATGCCTTTACAATAACTGCCTTAAATTATAGTTTAAAGGGGTTCTATCAGCATAATAACTGTCAAGGTGTCTTTTAGTCCTGGGAGGAGTAAATAGCATCACTGATGTGTCATTCGAAACTATCCTTTGCTGATTTGTCTGTCTTTGCCATTTAACACTGATTTGGTTTTAACTGTGTTTTTAAGGCCGCTTTAATCATCTTCATGCTTCACGTTGCTTTATCACTATGCTTATCCTTTAATTTGTGGATCAAGCTTTAAATATTTTAAGCTTTATGTCTTAATAGCCTTGAACCTTAAACTCTGGTACACCTTCACTGATACTCTTTTTCTGTATGCAGGGTTTACAAGCGCTGGAGGGTTTTACTTCTTTAACAGTGTTCATGATGCACTGGTAAACATTGGAATTTACCCTTATCATCCCCTATTCCATTGATTAGGCAGCAGGATCGTCACCCTGAGCTCTATGCCACCTTTAGTGACTATGGGACGCCTTTAATAGCTCAAACCGCCATAAAAACTGCAAAAACCAACAAACTTGTTAAATAAAACATGCGCGAGGGCTTAAACTTCTTCAAAGGCTCGGGCGGAAGCGGAGGAGCTGTGAGGA
Organism: Pinus albicaulis; assembly: GCA_034641835.2. Lineage (NCBI taxonomy): Eukaryota > Viridiplantae > Streptophyta > Pinopsida > Pinales > Pinaceae > Pinus > Pinus albicaulis. The sequence goes on from CM076574.1 coordinate 1,086,927,971, forward strand.
GGCCGAGAATGCAGCGGAAATGAATTTTAATGGCGGAAACCTGAAGCCAGATTTTGAATAAGGTTTTCACGTGGAACATTGGATAGGCGTTTTTGGAAAACCGGGGATGGTTTAGGCATAGGGCTTGGGCGGTAAGCTGTTTTGTGATAATCAAACGTGATATGGTTTATCGCTCGACACGTGGCTCTGAAAAACCACCTATTTCGCATAAAAACTGCACGGTGGGGGGATTTGGTGAATATCTGTGCGAAGCAGTGCGATGACCGCTAGATCTGGGGTTGTAGATCCAACAGTGGAAAAGGCACGCGAAGAGGGAAAGGTATACGGGAGGAAGAGCGGTGAGGTCCGGTGGACATGTCATCAATTTTTCGTGTAGTGGAGAAATTGATTGGCGGGGTGAAAAGTTTATTGGGTGGGGTTGATGCATTTGGGAATAATTTTTATCGTTAGATCCGCAAGATCAACGGTGGGGATTTAATATGGGGGGAGGCGGATAAAAGGTTTGTCGGAAGAAGGATGATGAGGGGGGAAACGATTACCGTTGGATGATCAGGATCAATGGTTTAGATTCATCGAGGGGAAGATGGTAGATGGAGGGGGAGAATAGGGAGGGATCCCATTGGCCATTGGATCGTTGGATGATCAATGGCCAAGATTTAATTGGCGGAGCACATATCGACGGTGAAAAGGGTTAGGGAATGAGGAATTTGGGATGTGCGATGCGCTGATGGAGCGAGGAGCGAAGTGCGATGGTCGTCCAATCTGGGAGAGATCAATGGTCAGGAGTCCATTAACGGGGAAGAACCATCAGGGAAAATGAGATGGGAAGTAACGAAATGCGATGGCCGATGGGGGGAGGTGAAGTGCGATGGTCATACGATCTGGGAGAGATCGACGGTTATGAATCCATCGGCGGGGGATGAACATTGGCAGGGGAAAAGGGGTTCGGGAACTTTGGATGAAGCAAAGTGCGATGGCCGATGGAGCGTAGACCATCCGATCTGGTGCAATCAACGGCGAAGATTAAGTCGGGAAATCGGCCATCGGCTAGAAAATAAATGGGAAGCAGAACCGGGGAAAAAGCGATATCCGATGGAGCGCGGACCATTGGATCGGATGTGATCAACAACGAAGATCCGGTCTGAGGGTGCGCATCAGCGGTGAAAACATAAGTGGGTAGTGGAAATGGGAAAACACGATTTGCGATCCGCCAATGGACTTGGCATTTGGTCATAGGGCTGGGTTATATGGTGGGAAAAGGGCTAGGGCCTAAGCCGAAAGTCGCTTAAGCCCTAAAATGTAAAATGGAATTTTTAGACCAAAATAAAGGTTTTTTGATCATTTTCAAGAGTTATGATAGAGTAAATAAAGGGGTTTAAAAACTTAAAAAGGGGAATTTAAAATGCTTTAAGGGGATTTCGAGGGAATGAGGATAAATGAAGGGGAGAAAAGAGGCTTTTTTAGAGGGGAAAAAGACTGTTGAAGGTAGAATGAGGAGTGAATGAAATGGAGGCAAAAGGAGACTCTGAAAACAGTTCTTTTAAAACCAACAGGGTTTCTTCGAAGGTTTTGAAGTGAAAACATCAGTGAAGTCAGGTTTCTTTGGACATAAACAACAACTAGACTTCAAGAACTAACATACTAGCTTGAAATTGTTTCTTGAAGGCTGCAAATTGACTCTAGCCATCATTAGGTATAACAGAAATTATAGATGGCTAACAGTGGCTCCACTTGCGGAGGACAACTTGCCCTTTAGGTGTCCAGAACCTCAGTTTATCAATCTCTGGCTTTTAGCAAACCAGTGCCTTATCCATTGGGCAGAATTTCTTTGTTTTCTTATTGAAGTTCTGTGCCCTTTGATAATTCTTTCAATGACCTTCAACATGAAATTTATTTAAACCACATCTCTACCTACCCAAAACTACTTGTCCTAGCATTTTTTCTTCTCTTGAGTGCACTTGGACTGGTATCTATTTTAGATATTATTTTTGAAAACAGAAAGATAAAACTATATAATGCTACCCTTATTTCTTCCAAGAGTCCAGATTAAACAGTTGGACTCTTCATTCCCTACCTAATCTATCTATCAACCAAGATTAAAATGTTTGACTGATTTTCATTCTCTATATTCTAAAACAGAAATTTAAGCACAGTCAAATCAGGATTAGACTATCTCATTTGTTGTAGTGTTTAAGGCATGAGGAACAAGCTGCACATAGACCTTATTTTTAGAAAAATGAAACAAAACTTGGAAGACTTGAGATCTGAGAATAGTAAGCATCCTTCCCTTCTTTTTCAGCTTTTATTTTGATCTTTTTGAGTTGTCCTCTTCTTCTTTTCCTGGTTCAAGTTTTTAGCATATTAGAACCAGCCTTTCTTTCTTTCTTTAGCTCAAGTTTTTATCATGTTAGAGCCATCTTTTCTTTTGATTATCAGTTTAGATTTTGAGCATGTTTGAACCGTTTTTCTTCTATCCTAATCTATTCTACTGATGTTCACTAAGCTATCAGTAGTAAATTGAAATCTATCTAGTCATGATTAGGCTGTATGACTAAATAGCATTTTTCTTTCAAGTAGTGGCATTCAGATTTGCACACTTTCAGGTTTTCTCTTTCTTCTTGGTATGGGGCAGTACCTTTCTTTTTTCTATCTAATCAGCCCTCTTTTTATTTTATTTTATTGTTTATGTAATTTTTATTTTTCTCATGCAATGGTATGTACAATGGATAAAAAACTTTGAAACTAAGATTATTGACAGAAATAGTGTTTGAGCATCCTGCCATTGACAGGACCTCCAAACACCTCTTCTCCATTCAGATCCTGTAGAAAAAATGCATTGTGGCCCCTTATGGTATGAATAATTTAGGGCCCCTTCCACATATTTTTGAATTTACCATGTTTCCCTTTCTCTTCCCTTCTGGAATCCCATTTTAGAACTACATTTCCAATTTGGAAGTCATTTTATTTTGTCCTATCAAATAATTTCTTGATTCCTTCTTGGAATACTTGTGTCCTTTTATATACCTCCTCTCTTGAATGTTGCAAATGAATGCTCTGATTGATCCTCCTTTGCATATCATTTTCTTCAGCTTGGACCTCTTGAAGGAGTTTCGTGACTGGAACTCCTAGAGATGTTGGGAAGACCGCATCCATGCCATAAACCAACTGACAGGGAGACATGCCGATGGAATTTTTAGTAGTCAATCTATCAGCCCATAAGGCATGGATAAGCTTACTCTGCCAAGATTTCTGATTCTATTCCAACAATTTTTTGATGATATTAACGAGGCTTTTGTTGGAGGATTCAACTAGACCGTTTCCTTAGGGGTAGTAGGCAGTAGAATGGCCTAATGTGATATGATATTTATGGCATAAATCTACCATCCTCTTGGACTTGAAGGTAGCAGCATTGTCTATGATTATTTTCCTAGGCCAACCAAATTTGGATAGTATTTTTGTTTCAAGGAATTTGATGATGACAGAGTCAGTAGCATTCCTAGTGGGTATGGCCTCCATCCATTTGTAAAATAATTAGTGGTTGTGAGGATCCATTTGTGCTGGGCTGAGGATAATGGGTGAATTTCCCCAATGAAGTCCAAGCCCCATTATTGAAAGGGAGCCTCATCACTGATAGGCTGCAAAGGTAGTGCTAAGATTTTTCTCCTGCCATCAAAGATTTGGCACTTGTGGCAAGACATGACTAACTTATGGGTGTCTGGAAAGAGGGTGGGCCAATAGTATCCAGACCTAAGGATCTTGTTTGCTGTGGTATTCCAGTTAAGATGTACTCCACATTCTCCCTCATGTAGCTCATGCATGATTTTTCCTGCATCAACCTCAAGTAAACATTTAAGTAAAATTCCCACAACATTTTTCCACTACAAAACTCCATCTAATATACAATAATTTAAAGCCTTCTGTTTGACAAATACAACTTTTTTTTTTGACAAAGAAGGAGGAGAATTCAGATAAAGCAACACATATATGATGTCAGCATACCAAGGAGAGTTCATGAATGTTTCTTCAATGAATGGTGTTGTGAATTCTTCTATCTCTTCCAAAATATCAACCATGTTCATATCTAAAGCTTGGAATTTTGACTCAGCCGTGAGTTTTGCTAATCCCTGTCCTTTGATGAGTTTGGTGGGCCTAATCCCTAAGTCATATTCTAGAATAGTGGCAATCCATTTTCCCCTTTTACCATCAGGGTCCTGACTTAGAATATCTTTGACTACAATGTATGGCACAGAGGAAATGATATGTGAATGTAAAATGTACACTCTAAAGTCTTTTAATGCTTTTACCAGTGCTAAGCCCTGCTTCTCCATGATATTATATTTGAGTGGAGCATCTCTCAAAGCCCTACTAAAGAAGGATATTGGTTGTTCCTTCCCCATGTTATTCTTTTGCAATAATACTGCAGCTACGGTATGTTCAGATGCAAAAGAGAAGATATAGAAATCTTTGGTGAAATCAGGACTAATGAGAACCGGTGTTTGAGTGATGGCTTGTTTTACTAGTTCAAATGATTGTTTAGCTTGCATTGTCCATTTAACACCTACTTATTTCCTAAGCTTATTACTGATGTTTCTTAATAGCTCAACAAGGTTAGGGATGAACCTCCTTAAAAAATTAATTTTCCCAATGAAAGATTGCAATTCTTTGAGGTTTCTTGGGTGGTTGATATTCAATATGCCATCAATCCTTTTAGGGTCTACTTTGATCCCTTCTTCATAGATTATGTGACCAGTAAGCTTTCCTTCTTGGAGGCCAAAGAGTGTCTTTTTGGGATTCAAAGACAAGCCAAACCTTCTACATTTCTCGAAAACTTTTCTTAAATGGATCAAATGTTCTTCATCAGTTTTCGAGAAAATAGTAATATCATCAAGGTAAATGATTATAAGATAGCCTATGTCTTCTGAGAAGGCTATGTCCATGGCCCTCTAGAAGGTGGTCCCTACATTCATCAAACCAAATGGCATTTTGACATACATGAATGTCCCCCAAGGTCTAGTAAAAGCAGTTTTATGTTGATCACTTGGGAGTACTAACACCTGATTGTAACCTGAGAACCCATCCAACAATGATATTCTATTAGAAACAACCACCTTTTCGAGTATATGATCCATATTTGCCAAGGGGTAATTATCTTTCAGGGAGGCTCTATTTAGATTCCTAAAGTCAATACACAACCTAATTTCTCATGTCTTCTTCCTAACAGATACTAGGTTGGAAACCCATTCTGAATATCTGAGAGAAACTTTGATCGTAGCATCATACATTTTCCTAATCTCTTTCTCTACTGAAGGTAATAAAACGGGGTTTATCCTTCTTAGTTTCTATTTGAAAGGCTTATGATTTTCCTTAAGAGGGATTTTATGTTGGATGATGGTAGTATAATAAGATTTCAGATCTTTATAGTCCCATGAAAACACATCTACGAATTCTTTGAAAAGTGCTATGTACTGTTGTTTGACATGAGCTGGGAGGGTGCTGGACAACTTGATCATTTTGGGTTCAGTGGGGCTGCCTATGTTATGTTCCTCAACGTTAGTTTCTATAGGCTTTGTTTTCGGTTCTTTGGCCATGTCGTTGAAATCGAATAGTCGTTCTAATGGTGTAAGGCATTTTGGTATAGTATCACCTTTACATTGTAAAACTTCAAGGTCCTTTTGGTCTGGGTTGTCAAATAACTCTGCTTTAGAAAGGTGCTCAAACTGATTTATATCAGCAGAAAGGGAGGGCTCTGTTTCAGGGATTTTTTCCTCATTGAAACAATCTTTTTCATGGATGGAACTTGGTGTTGTCATGGAAAATTCATTCTTTGATTGCAGAAAATCATTATGTGTTTATCATTTTCAAACACTTGCCAATAATCTTCATTGTCAGGCACTGTTGGTATTTTTTTCACCTTTATATTGAATTGTTCATTTATATGTGGTATTTGGCAATTGCTGGCAACAAAGGCAAGTTTATTAGCTAGATGATTTTGAGATCTTGGTACGAAAATGAGTTCATATTTTTCAAAGGTTTTAAGGAGATCAAGGGAAAAATTTCTATATTCTTTGAGTCTAGGATTTTTGGCTGAATATTCCCCTTTGATTTTCCTAATTATTAACTCAGAATCCCCTTGGACTGATATCCTCTTAACCTCTAAGTATTTGAGCAAATGTAATCCGAGGATGAGGGCTTCGTATTCTGCATTGTTATTTGTGCATGGGAAATCTAGTTTATAAGAGTATCCCTTGTTTGCGTTATGTATCCATACACTAGCCCTTGAACTGGCCTTGCTACAAGAACCATCAAAGATCATTTTCCAAAGTCTTTCCATCTCATTCTCTTTTTCTTTTTGTTTCCCAAGGCTGCTGAGATTTGGGGCATTTCGTGGTTGAGTGAAAGGCAAATTTAAATGTTCTGGTGCACTAATTTCTTGCTTATTTCCCTTTTCTTGTTGGGTGATTTCATCTTCATTGAATAAGATAAAGGAATCTAAGTCAGAATGTATGGAATAGACAGGACTGTTGTTGGGTTTGTCTTTGCTGCTCACCATGTATTTCATGAGGGATTCCCTATATAATCTTCTGGTTTGACTAAACACTGGTATGGTGGCATAGGACATATCCATTTGAAGGCTCCCCTAAATTTTGGCTCCCCATGATCTAGACAAAAGCATGCCATATTTTGGGGGAATGTTAGCTACCACTATATCCATCACTAGGCTTTTAGCAGGAATTTGTGACAGGTTAACACACAAGTCTTCGATTAAGCCCAATAATTTGACCCTTATTGAATCAAAAGAGTATAAGTCTTTATATGGTCTAGTAATTTCTAAGCCTAGGCTTTCCATTACTACTTTGGGCATAAGGTTATGTGATGCTCCGGAGTCTAGCATGGCGTTGTGTAGGATTTTATCATGTATGTTTAGACTAACATAAAAGGGAGGGACAATCCATCCTTGTTATTTTCCTTAAATTTTAGGACCAAACAACAGTTATGGTTTGTCATCTGTCAAGTTTAAAGTATCAGCATCAGTGTTTATATTCAAAGCTTTCAAATCTTTATTTTTGTACACTTCCTGAGTTACCAGTTTAGCTAGAGGCATGCTAATTTTGATCTTGGCAATTTCACCTTCGAGGCTGAAAGGAAGTGTTGTTTTCGACATATTCACATATGTTTTTTCGCTTACGTTTCTTTCAGCAACTTTGTCTGGCAGAGTTTTATTAGGACTGTTAATTGGGACTGTTTTGATAGGGCCACTAGCATAAGTACTAGGGCAGCTCTTCTCAACACTTAATTGGTTGTTTTTGTCTCTATTTAGATTAGTTTTCTTGGCCACGATGTTGGTATTATTTTATGTTTTTTTAGGCCTATTTTTTGAGCTTTTTCCAACATCAGTGTTAGTGTGCTTGTCATTAGAAATTTCTGGGTTCCTTTTGCTTCTGAGATCATATTGTCTGTGAACTTCCATAATTGAGTTTTTGAACCCTAATCTATAATCTTCAGACTCTTCATGATTGTGTTCATTTTGTTTTGATGAGAAAAATCCCTGTTCTTCCTCAGTGAGGAAGATATCATCTTCGTCATCAGATCCTATCAAGTTCACATGATTTTCTTCCAGCCTATCAGTTTCCCCTTCATCCTCTTGTTCTACATAGTTTTGTTGAAAGGGAGGCCTAATTTGTTGGTCATTATCTCTATGCCTATCTTGATTGGGATCTCTTCTGATATTTGAATTTATGTTTATGTTTTGAGGGTTGTTTTGGTTTTCTCTAGGAGGGGTTCTTTCATTTAAATTGATCTTTTCCAGCATTCTTTCCATTACCCTCACTAGGTTGTCAATTTTGGCATCATATGAAGAAGTAGATGCCATAGTTTCATCTTTATATGTGACTCTTTTCTCCATTCTCAACTTATCTCTCTTCTCAATCATATTTGCTTCCACACTAATAGCTCCCCTCTGCATGTCTTCTAAAGTTAAGGGATCCCTTTCTCTTAGTTGATAGGCCATTTCAGGATAAAATCCTTCAGGAAATTTGGCCAAAGCTAAGCGTAGTGGAGGTTTCATATTTGGGGGTAGTGTGTTATAAACACTATTGAATCTAGTGAAATAATCTTGAACACTTTCCCCAGTGTTTCTCTTGAGGTTGTTGTAATCTGAAAGTATTTGGAGAGGGTTCTTTTTAATTTCCCATTTGTTAGTGAATGTTTGAAATAAAGAAGGGAGATCATGTATGCTATGGGGAGTTAGGCCTTTGAACCATTTTTTGGCTTCTCCTCCCAGACTCTGAGCAAAAATTCTCATTTTGATGGTCTCATCTTCTATTTCCATATAATCAAAGGCATCGTTCATCTTGTCTAGGTGCTGTTGAGCAGTAGTGGGTTCATTTCTAGTGAAATGGGGAATTTTGGACTGATATTCATTGGGTAAAGGAGCCAGATGTTGGGGTAACACTAAGGGAGCATACCATGCTGCCATGGCTGGAAATAATGGAGGATTTATAAAAGGGACAGTGGGTTGAACAGGAGTGTATTGGGTAGCAGAAGTATGAATAGGAGTGGAAGAAACACTCGGGCCAACAAAATGATGATGGATAGGTTTGTTATGGAAAGAGCTGAAGTGGTGTAGAAGATGAGAATCAGGAGGAGTAGAAGGTGATGCTTATGTGCTAAAGCTCTGTTGCAAATCTATGGTTTCAAGGTCAGCCTGGTTTAAATCACTCTAAGACTTGCTTCTAAATATGTTTCTGGTATGAGATAATTCAAAGTGAAAATCTTCCAAGAGTGTGAGAGTTTCAGGGACAAATTTTGCTCTTGGGATGGTCCTAACAGTAGCTAATTTTCCAGCTTTAGAAGTCTGCCACAAAATCCTTTCTGGATTGTCAACTATGTTAGGAGGATCAGGATCTAGATGGGATCTAGTGTAGATCCTATGTGAAGCTAGATTTCAGCTTCAAAACTTGGAGAGGCTTCAAACTTCAAACTCTTTCAAAGGCTTTCCTCTCACAATGCTTTTCATAACATATGAATAGGATTCTGAATCTCCTCAAGGTTGGTTAACCCAATCCTAAATAAATCAAGAGTCATAGTGGAATAATAGGCCTATTGGGGCTGGTGGATTCGCCAGGTGGAAAATTTTAGCTTTTTGAAGGTAAAATGTTTATGGTCCACCACCAATGTTTATTATGAAACCAATCTGAATTTTTTTGGGGGCTTTTCTGAGTTTTATGTTTATGGAAAGACTTAAAATGTCTACAAGAGCTTGCTAGGATATTATGTACTCCGTGTCCCACCGTGATCGCCAAAATGTTGGGGTCCCGTGATTTGGCTGATTGGCAAACCAAATGACAAGGCAACATTCAAACCAAGGTTTAGAGCTCTAGGATATAGCCCTCCTAGTCTCAGAGAGGGATCTCTCAATATGTTTGTAAGGATATAGCTTGATGCTTTTAAGAGGTTGATTTTAGGCTAGTTATGAAGTGCAAATTTGTTTGTTTGTTGGTTGGACATAGATGATTTGGAAAACATAGATAGAGTGTGGAAATCTACAAGCCATTTGGTAGTGGAGTCATGTAGAAGTCTAAACAGTTCCGATTTATTAATTTGGGGAATCAAAGGGAAAATCTAACTTATTCAATGGATCTATGGGATCATATAGGTGGGATGAGATGAACATCAAGGATTTGGAAGGAAAAGTAAAGCTTTAAGGGCTGTTAAGACTCCTTAATCATGTATACCTTTCAACTGAGGGACTTGCAATGCTATCTAAACATAAAGAAATATTCAATAGCCAGGGCTAACCATGAATTCTACCAACATTCTTTATGCTGATAACATAAACAAGACAAACTTTCAAGTAAGACAAAGAAGAAGGGGCACACTCTGTTTCTTCTAATTGTTTCACTTAAAGGAGTTAGAAAACATATAAGAAACACAACTAATTGCATTCATAAAAGGGGGAACACCCAGGAATCTAAGAATGAAATTATAAATACCTTCAAATATGAATATCTCAGCAAGAAACAGAGGGTAAGATTAGAACAAATACTCTCTTCCAAGCTGCATACAATAGCGTTTGAAGGATGATTTCAGAAGTAGCATTCAAGAGGAAGCAAGTAGGCAGGGCAAACCATAATTCAACCTTGACACCAACTATTTGAACTATTCTGAAATGAACAAGCTTAAGGGTTTAAAAGCAGTCAAGCTACTCAATAAAACATTCAACAGATGAAAACATAAAGGCAGTGAAGAGTAAACAGGCCTAAGGTGCTTCTAGGAGACATTTCTTAGCCTAAGCTTTTTACTCTACTGCAAGCAAATGATAATGGAAAAAAGAGAAAAACAGGAAATAACATTAACAAATAGAGAGTACTTCACCAAAACCTGGCTTAGGGATCCAATGATCTAGCCTCCTTCATGAACAGAAAAGCAAAGACATCCACACTTCTTCAAAACATCAATCCTTCTTCAAAGCAGTAATCTATGTATTACTTCTGAATTCATCAAATACAAACCCTTACAATGAGAGTTCGAATAGGATTTATAGGTGAATGGGGAGGAGAGGTGACAGAGATGGTCTTAATGGTTAATTAAAACAAAAGAGAAAAGCATTCGAATGCCCATTCTGTGTCATAAATATTACATTAATTTCTTGCCCATTCTAGTAGTTCTTGTAGACTTTGAGGCCTAATTTTCAGGCTGGTAATAACTCCAAAGAGTTTCTTTGTGGAGAAGTCTTTTGGTTGCTTTGGTTCTGTCTTTTCTTCTGGTACAAGTAAAGTGGACAGTATGGGTTTTGAGACCACCCATACCCTTACAATAACTTCCTTAACAGTTTAAAGGGGTTCTGTCAACATAATAACTATCAAGGTGTCTTTTAGTCCTGGGAGGAGTAAATAGCTTCACTGATGTGTCATTCGAAACTCTCCTTTGTTGATTTGTCCATATTTTTCATTTAACACTGATTTGGTTTTAACTGTGTTTTTAAGGCCGCTTTAATCATCTTCCTGCTTCACGCTGCTTTATCACTGTGCTTATCCTTTAATCTGTGGATCAAGCTTTAAATATTTTAAGCTTTATGTCTTAACAACATTGACCCTTAAACTTTGGTACACCTTCACTGATACTCTTTTGTTGTATGCAAGGTTTACAAGCGCTGGAGGGTTTTACTTCTTTAACAGTGTTCATGATACATTGGTAAACATTGGAATTTACCTTCTCGTCCCCTATTCCATTGATTAGGCAGCAGGATCATCACCCTGAGCTCTATGTCACCTTTAGTGACCGTGGGACGCTTTTAATAGCTCAAACCACCATAAAACCTGCAAAAACCAACAAACTTGTTAAATAAAACCTGCATGAGGGCTTGAACTGCTTCAAAGGCTCAGGATGAAGTGGAGGAGTTGTGATGAGGCTGGGAATGCAGCGGAAATGAGTTTTAATGGCAGAAACATGAAACCAGAGTTTGAATAAGGTTTTGGCATGGAACATTGGATAGGTGGTTTTGGAAAACCGGGGATGGCTTTCGCATAGGGCTCGAGCGGTAAGTTGTTTTGTGATAATCAAACACGATATGGTTTATCGCTTGACACGTGGCTCTGAAAAACCACCTATTTCACATAGAAATTGCATGGTGGGGAGATTTGGTGAAGTTATCTGTGTGAAGAAGTGCGATGACGGTTGGATCTAGGGTTGTAGATCCTACGGTGGACAGGGCGTGCGAAGAGGGAAAGGTATACAGGAGGACGAGCGGTGGGGCTCGGCAGACACATCATCAGTTTGTCGTGTAGCGGAGAAATTGATTGGTGGGGTGAAAAGTTTATTGGGTGGGGTTGATGCGTTTGGGAAGAATTTTGATCGTCGGATCCAAAAGATCAATGGTGGGGATTTAATATGGGGGAAGTAGGTAAAAGGTTTGTCAGAAGAAGGATGATGAGGGGGGAAATTACTACCTTTGGATCATCGGGATTAACGGTTTAGATTCATCGAGGGGAAGATGGTAGATGGAGGGGGAGAATAGGGAGGGACCCCACTGGACGTTGGATCGTTGGAGGATCAACGACCAAGATTTAATCGGTGGAGTGCATATTGGCGGTGAAAAGTGTTCGGGAATGAGGAATTTGAGAAGTGCGATGCGCCGATGGAGCGAGGAGTGAAGTGCGATGGTCGTCCAATCTGGGAGAGATCGACAGTCAGGAGTCCATCGGCGGGGAAGAACCATCGGGGAAAAGGAGACGGGAAGTAACGAAATGCGATGGTAGATGGGGGGAGGCGAAGTGCGATGGTCATCCAATCTGGGAGAGATCGACGGTTAGGAATCCATCGTTGAGGGATGAACATCGAAGAGGGAAAAGGGGTTTGGGAACTTTGGATGAAGTGAAGTGCGATGGCTGATGGAGTGCAGACCGTCTGATCGGGTGCAATGAATGTCGGAGATTAAGTCGGGACATCGGCCATCGGCGGGAAAAGAAACGGGAAGCGGAACCAGGGAAAGAGCGATATCCGATGGAGCGTGGATTGTTTAGTCGGATGCGATCAACGGCAGAGATCCGGTCGGAGGGTGCGTGTTGGCAGCAAAAACATAAGTGGGAAGTGGAAATGGGAAAACGCTATTTGCGATCTGAAGATGGGCTTCGAATTTGGTCACAGGGCTGGGTTATATGGTGGGAAAAGGGCTAGGGGCTAAGCCAAAAGGCGCTTAAACCCTAAAATGTAAAAAGGAGTTCTTAGACCAAAATAAAGGTTTTTTTATCATTTTCAAGAGTTCCAATAGAGTAAATAAAGGGGTTTAAAACCCTAAAAGGGGGAATTTAAAAGGATTTAAGGGGATTTTGAGGGAATGAGGATAAACGAAGGGGAGAAAAGAGGCTTTTTTAGAGGGGAAAAAAGACTGTTGAAGGTAGAATGAGGAGTGAATGAAATGGAGGCAAAAAGAGACTGTGAAAACAGTTCTTTTAAAACGAACAGGGATTTCTTTGAAGGTTTTGAAGTGAAAACATTAGTGAAGTCGGGTTTCTTTGGACAGAGAGAACAACCAGGCTTCAAGAACTAACATATTAGCTTGAAATTGTTTCTTGAAGGCTACAAATTGATTCTAGCCATCATTAGGTATAACAGAAATTATAGATGGCTAACCGAACTTGATATTACTTCTCCCACTTTTTAATTCCATGCAATTTATTTATTGTGTTATACTGTAAATATAAAATTAAATACAATTGCAGCCTTCACTAATTAAATTATATGTAGAAACAAGAACTAAGAAAGAAGAAATAAACACACACACAATTGACACTGCTATTTTTTGACTAAGTCTCCGGAAAAATCTAATGTTGGAAAACTGGTGCAACATATGAGGGTTTCTATTGTTAAGAAGTAGTTCTGAATATAATCTTTGATGCCTTACTGGCTATCCGATACAAATATTCTTACTTGCAGAAAAAATTGTGAGAACTACCTCACACTATCTCTGGAGATCTGACACTGATCCAATCTTGAAATGGCTAGTGTGAAGATGTCTCTACACTTTCTTTGCGCAAATATACGTCAAAAATGATAGGGACCATGTGACTCTCTCCAGTTGATCAATCTACTAGCTGGATGCTCAATCATATGGCCCTCCGGTCTCATGTCCCCACTCCTAGCATTAGATATGATCTGACCCACAGAAAATTTTTGGATCTCCTCATAGGCTCAGTGCTACCTCAACGTGGCTCATACACTGCCTTTTATGGATATCTCTCTTTCTTCTCTACGTTGTATCCCCGACTCAGGAAAAATCCAACTGGAAAACTCTCTTTGCCTCTCACGACAGGAAATATCCTCGATGATCTCTCTGACAACTACTGCACTTCTCACTTGAGAAATCGATATCTTGATCTCACTTGATGTGTTTTCCAAATTCTCATAGAAGTCCTTATAATCTTCTCGTTGACAAATCAACGACCCAGATTAGATTCTAATAAATGGCTCAAATCATATTGAATTTATCTCCATCTTTTTCTTGAAGTTTCACACCAAGTAAATAAATAATTCACTTTAAATATTTTAATTTCCTAAATTTAAACTTAGGCATCCATTAAAAATAGTTAATAAATTTAACTAAACCTCCTTCCGGTGGAATTTCCCAAATCTATTTTTGGTTATTATGGAATACATGTTTCCTAGCCTCCCTGCAAATTTTGAGGCTTAGAGCACATCCGATGCTACCTAAAATCAACACCATGAATCACACAAGTTGAAGGAACATGAGGAGAAATATTCCATCTATGACCTGGAACTAACTACAGTAATCCATGCACTAAAATTATCTACTGGGAAATAAATTTTTATTGATGATGAACCATAGTAGTTTAAAAAATTAATTCAAATAGGAAAATTTGAATGTTTGTCAAGCCAAATGAAGTGCATTTCTTAGCTATTTTGAATTTCATATAAAGCATCTAAAGGGAAAATAAAATTGTGTTGCTGATGCATTAAGGAGGTGGTTGCATTGTGTATACGAACTCAACTACCATCAAATATAATTTAAAATTTTAGAACATATTAAAGAGGCTTCCAAAAAAGATCATGAATATAATTTCCCATGGAAAACAAGATAAGAAAGTTGATAATCCAGTAAAACAAACCAAGTATAGTATTGGAGAAGATAAGATATTAACTTTCAGGGGAAGAATATATATCCCTAACCAAATTGCAGTTAGAAAATTGATCATGGATGAATTTCATAAAAGTCCATATACTGCACATTTGATTTACCAAAAAACTTTTTCAGTGATTAAAAAGAGTTATTTTTGGTCAGACTGAGAAAAGATATTATTGAATATCTAATCGAATTTCTTGAATGTTAAATAGTAAAGACAGAACATCAACATCTTGTTGGCCTCTTACATCCATTACCCATACCTGAATGGAAGTGGGAAGTTATCACACTTGATTTTATAACCGAACTGCCTAAATCCAAGAAACATAATGAATCAATTATGGTGGTTGTTGATAAACTAAGAAAAACATCTCACTTTATACATGTACAATCCACCTATAAGATGAACTAGATTGTTGATATGTTTATGAAAGAAAGTTTTCAACTGCATGGGATACCTAAAACAATTATATTTGACAGAGATGTCAAGTTCACTTTAGCTTTTTGGAAAGATATTTTCACACGGTTAGGAACTCAAGTTCAGTTCAGTACTCTGTACCATCCTCAAACGGATGGGTAGTATGAATGTGTAAAGCAAGTGTTAGAATATATGTTGCAGATGTTTTTTATGCAACAACCTGGTAGGTGGGAAGAATATATACATCTCATTGAATTTTCATATAATAATAGTTATCACGAATCATTGAAAATGAGCCCATTCAAGGTATCATATGGAAGGAAATGTAACACACCTATTAACTGTAATAGACGTTAATATAAGTTAATGATAGGTCCGGATATGATAATGGAGACCATCAAGAAGATCTGACAAAATTTGAAAGTCGCTCAGGATTGGAAAAAATCTAATTCTCACAAAAAGAGAACGTATTAAGAATTTAAGGTTGGAGATCATGTTATGTACGAATCAAACCAAAAAGAAGTACCTTAAGATGGGGTAGTTGTGCAAAAATTCCCCCACCCCCCGCTTTTTTTTTCCTTTCCAGATATTGGAAAGAATTGGACAGTGACATATAGTTTGGCATTTCCCATTCATATAGAAGTCCATAATGTATTCATGTTTCGCTTTTGAAACAATATCTGTATGACCCCAGACATGTTATTCATTGCCAAGATGTCAAGGTAAGATCTTATGGCACTAGAAAAGATATTTATATGTTATATTTACACATTGAGCTAACCATTAAATTTTTGTGTTACAGGTCGAGCCAGATGGAGAGTTCTTGTTAGAACCCCAACGCATTCTCGAGTATAAAGAAACAATATTGCAGAGGTAAGCTATCATCAAGGTTAAGGTGCATTGGAAGCAGTTTAGCCCCAAGGAGGCCACCTACGAAGATGAGTAGTTTATGTTAGAGGCCTTTGTTAATTTGTTTAAGAATCAAGAACACATTGAAGACGATGTTATGCTCCAGGGGGGGGGGGGGGGAGATGTAACACCCTCCAGTCATAGTGGAATTGTAAGTAAAATGTGGTAAAACTGTGTTATGATTGAACGATGGTACCTTATGGCTAAGTGACGATTAACATAATTTTTAATGAGTATCTAAATAGTCATGTGGTTATTTTTATTTAATTATTAATATTTAAGTTGAAGTAAATGAGTCTTGGAATCCACGGGTGAAAACCATGAAGAAAGGAATATTTTACCTATCAGTTAGGGGAAAAACAATTACTCTCCCATTCGGAAGGATAAAGGGGATATTGGGGAAGGAAAAAATTCACAAGAAAGGAGGAATATAAAGAGGGCATGATGCTACCAAAAGTGATCTAGAGATGGACCTCTAACCAATGGATAAACCTATTGAACCCTCTGTTTCAGAACTTTTAGAGAGGTTCTTGTACCTGTGAGGTCAACCCAGTTTGGGGATTGTTAACCTAACTAGTCCGGTAAAAAGTTCTAGGCTGGACAAAGAGGACGTGATTGCCTCATCTCACAGTTTGGATGCTTGGTTTTCATGTGGGTTCCTTGAGATCGACTTCATATACATTTTTCTAAGTATATTTCCATTAGAGGAATTTTGAGGTCTAAAATGGGCCTCCTAAGAAAAATGTGCAACCAAAATAAAATTTATAAGAACCAATAGGATTCAAGATGATGATGTCAACCATGGGGGATGATTCACTAGTTTTGGGGTAAAAAGGTAGAAAAATTAAAAAATAATAAAACAATAAAACTATTTTTTCAACATGCATTTTCAACTTATCTCTCCAAGGGTTTACTCAAATTTCAAGCGGGAGTACTCATTGGATGCAAAATTTAATTCCTCATCCAAGGAGTACCCATGTTGCATATTTTCTATGGACCATGCTACATGATGTGTTTTCCAAATGCCCATTGAAGTCCTTCTTATAATATTCTAATTAAAACATCAATGGCCCAGATTAGATTCTAGTCAATGGCTCAGATAATATTGACTTGATATTTGTCTTTTTCCATAAGTTTCACGCCTAGTTTAATTAATTCACTTTAATTATTTTAATTTCCTTGGTTTATACTTAGGCATCCATTAAAAATAAATAATAAATTTAATTAAACCTCCTCCGGGTTTAATTTCCCAAAACTATTTCTGGGTATTATGCAATTCCTAGCCTCCCTTCAAATTTTGAGGCTTATAGCACATCTGATGCTACTACAAATTAACACTTCCTCCTAGCAACGAATGTGCTCTAGTAATGCAACCTGTCGAAGCATCACCCTGACTTTGTAACATATCCCTCTTGACTGTTGATGTCTAACATCACTTCCCACTAACTACTACGTAGATGCTACATCTTTGTTGTTGCTGACTATACCCCTCCCAACTGCTTATGCATTGCAACTCTGTTGTTGTTGCAACAAAATAACTTCCAAAATACTGAACCAAGGGTGTTCATCATGATGCATTTGTTACTAGAGATCTGACTGCTACTATTCTCTGTGTTGACCATCTGAAGCCTCTGCATTGTTGCTAACTCTGTGCTGTGCCAATTGCACTGCTGCCAACTTTACTTTGTGATGCTCAGTCTCTAGCACTCCTAGCAACTGTAATTGTCATTCCGAAACTCCTCTGCACAAAATAACACTAGTCCATCCATCTAATTATGATCTAGGCTCTGGTAGAAAGTTATTGATCCAAGAGGTGGACTCCTCAATGATCCTTCCCTTCTGCAGTTTTTTCGAACTATAGTACCAGATCACCTCAACTCTCCCCTAGAGGTATGTGGGAAATCATCGCAAAATCCTCCTCCTCAATCCTTGTGGTTGCAGTCTATGGATTATGTTTCTCGTTCTTCTCCTTCTTCCTGAGAGGACACTACATATCATAATGACCAAACTCACCACGTCAGAGACATTTGATATTTGAGATTTCCTCCTTCCACCTCCGCTGCTCTTGCTACCCATTTAATTCAAGGGCTACATTCTACTCCTCCTACTTGGGATTTTTCCCAATGCTGCTACTGCAATCAAGTTTACACTTGACTAACTCTCGCCTAATGTTCCTACTGAAGTGTAGCCCACATCCCTTCCCAATCTGAAAAACTTTCTCTGCCTAGGATACTTTGGACAAAGAATTTCCATTCTTCTAAGAATGAATTCATGTCCAATATTACCATCTTTGTGGCCTGAGGCACTGACCCTATAGTTGCTAACTAATCTCGGACATCCTGAAGCTTCGATAGGAATTAATCTATGTGTTATTCCTTTTTCATCCTTGTGTATCTCATCTTCTCCTACAAGTACATCTTCGGCTTCCCGGAAGACCCCTGGTACAACATAGCCAATGAATCCCACATCTCCTTGGCAATCCGTTTCCCATAAATGTGTGAAACAATGTGATACCTCACTCCGTCAAGGATCAACTTCTTGGTTTTTTCCATATCCTTCTTGTAGGCCTTCAATCGATCTCAATATGTGGGGACAACTACCACATTATCTATAAATGCCTTGAGATCATGCTCATCCAGAAGGAAGGAGATTGTTTCCTTCAAAATCACATAGTCGGAGGCACCCTCCTAACGATATTGATATCTTAGCCCAGTTTCTACCATTTCAGCCAAACAAAAGTCGAATGTCGCCTCTAACCCTTTATGCAGCGGGTTCTATGCACTCCCTCATGGAGTGATAAAAATTAATCTCGGTTTCTGCTACTTCTGTGTGGGAAATTATAATTTTTGGGAAAGAAATTCTTTGAGGTAAGAATTACCTCAGTATGCTCTTTCTTCCTTCTTTTGGCACTTTTTTGCACTAGCAAGATGTTGCAGAAAATCTGCGTCCTAGCTGAAGACTGCTCTGCGCTGAAGCTGCTACGTTACTCCCTCTCTCATTAGAAAATTTAAATCTGGAAATCTTTCTCTCTGTCGAGTCACTCAGAGAGAGATTTTTCCACGAAAATATTTCCCTCAATGCACTGGAATGCACAACCTCTCTGCAGATTTGATGTGTTGCATATGAAACTCTTTAATCTCCCTCTTCTACTGAGTTCTAGGCTTTCTGGCACTGCTCTCCTGTTTGACCCACGCTCTGATAGCATCTTAAAATTCATAATCGTGAATCGCTACTGCAGGAACCTGATATTACTTCTCCTACTTGTTAATTCCATGTAAGTTATTTACTGCGTTATATTGTAAATATCAAAGTAAATAAAATTTCAACCTTCACTAATTAAATTATATGTGGAAACAAGAACCGAGAAAGAAGAAATAAACACACACATAATTGACACCGTTATTTTTCGATTAAGTCCCCAGAAAAACCCAATGTGGGAAAATTGGTGCAACAACTGAGGGTTTGTATTATTGAGCAGTAGTTTTGATATAATATTGGATGCCTTACTAGCTATCTGATACCAAGAATCTAATTGGAAGAAAAATTAGTGATAAATACCTCACACTATCTCTGGGGATCCGACAGTGATCCAACCCCAAAATGGCTAGCCCCAAGTTGCCTCTGTGTTGTCTATGTGAAACTCTGCGTCACAACTATTAGGGACCACGTCACTCCGTCTGACTAATCAATCTTCTAGCTCGATGCTCGATCCTATGGCCCTTCGGTTTCACACTCTGACTCCCATCATTGGATCTGATTTGACCCTCAAAAAATATGTGGATCTCCTCATAGTCTCAACGTGGCTCTGTGTTGCCTTAGCGTGGCTCTTACACTGCCTCTTTTGGATCTCTCTCTACCTTCTTTGCGTTGTATCCCAGGCTCAGGAAATATCCAACCGAAAAACTATCTTGGCCCCTCACTTCAAGAAATATCCTTGATGATCTCTCCAACAACTGTTGCACTGTTCACTTTAGAAATCAATCTCTTGATCTCACTCAATGTTTTTTCCAAATGCCCATCGAAATACGTCTTATAATCTTCTCATTGACAAAACAACGACCCATATTAGATTCTAATCAATGGCTTAGATCATATTGACTTGATCTATGTCTTTTTCTAGAAGTTTCACACCAAATTTAATTAATTCACTTTAATTATTTTAATTTCCTAAGTTTAGACTTAGGCATCCATTAAAAATAATTAATAAATTTAATTAAACCTCCTCTGGGTGGAATTTCCCAAAACTATTTATGGGTATTATGGAATACATGTGTCATAGCCTCCCTGCAATGTTTTAGGCTTAGAGCACATTCGATGCTACCAAAAATCAACACTATGAATCATGCAAGTTGAAGGAACATGAACAGAAATATTTCATCTATGACTTGGAACTAACTGCAGTAATCCATGCACTAAACGTTTGGAGGCATTATCTATTGGGAAATAATTGTTTATTGATGACAAACCATAATAGTTTAAAAAGTTACTTCAAACGACCAAATCTAAATGCCTGTCAAGCCAAATGGAGTGCATTTCTTTGCGAGTTTGAATTTGATATCAAGCATCTATAAGGAAAATAAAATCACATTGATGATGCATTGAGCAGACGATTTCATTGTGTATACGAACTCCAATACCATCGAATGGAACTTAAAATTTTAGAAAATATTAAGGAGGCTTCCCAAAGAGATCCTGAATATAATTTCCTTTGGCAGCAAGCTAAACAAGTTGATAATTCAGTAAAAAAAACTGAGTATAGTATTGGAGAAGATGAGATATTAACTTTCAGGGGAAAATATATTTATATCCCTAACTAAGTTGTAGTTAGAAAATTGATCATGGATGAGTTTCATAAAAGTCCATATACTACACATCTGGGTTATCAAAAAATGTTTTCAGCTATTAAAAAGAGTTATTTTTGGTTAGGCATAAGAAAATATATTGTTGAATATCTAAGAAAATCTCTTGAGTGTCAATTAGTAAAGGTAGAACATCAACATCTTGTTGGCCTCTTACATCCATTACCCATACTTGAATGGAAGTGGGAAGTTATCACACTTTATTTTATCACCGGATTACTTCAATCCAAGAAACATAGTGACTCAATTATGGTGGTTGTGGATAAGTTGAGCAAAAAATCTCACTTTATATTTGTATAATCCACCTATAAAACCACCGATATTGCTGATATGTTTATGAAATAAGGTTTTGAACATCATGGGATACCTAAAACAACTATATTTGACAGAGATGTGAAGTTCACTTTAGTTTTTTGGAAAGCTCTTTTCATAGGGTCAGGAACTCAAGCTCAGTTCAGTACACTGTACCATCCTGAAACAGATGGGAAGTATGAATGTGTAAACCAAGTGTTAGAACATATGTTGTGGATGTTTTTTATGTAACAACCTAGTAGGTGGGAAAAATATTTACATGTCGTTGAATTTGCATATAATAATAATTATCGCGAATCATAGAAAATGAGCCCATTCAAAGTATTATTTGGAGGGAAATATAACACACATATTAACTCGAATAGCCTTGATTATAAGTTATTTCTAGGTCAAGATATGTTAATGGAAATAGAACAAACCATCAAGGATATCCAAGAAGATTTGAAAATTGCTCAGGATCGGAAAAAAGCTTATGCTGACAAAACGAGAACCTATTGAGAATTTAAGTTTGGAGATCATGGTTATGTACATATCAAACCAAAAAGACGTACCTTAATATGGGGTAGCTGTGCAAAACTGCGCCCCCTCCCCTCCACCCTGTTTTGTGTTCCTTTCCAGATATTAGAAAGAATTGGACCAATGGCATATCGTTTGGCATTTCTCAGTCATATAAGAGTACATAATTTATTTCATGTTTCACTGCTGAAGCAACATTTGTATGACCCTATACATGTTATTCATTGGCAAGATGTCTAGGTAAGATCTTAAGGCACTAGTAAAGATCTATATAGAATGGTTATATGTACATTTTGAGCTAACCATTAAATGTTTGTGTTATAGGTCGAGCTGGATGGAGAGTTCCTAGTAGAACCCCTGGCATTCTTGATCAGAGACAAACAATATTATAGAGGCGAACCATCACCAAAGTTAAGGTGTAGTGGAAGCACTTTAGCTCTGAGGAGGCCACCTGTGAAGATGAGAATTTTATGTTGGAGGCATATCATGATTTGTTTAAGAATCAAGAAAACACTGAGGATGATGTTATGCTCCAGGGGCAGAATATTTAACACCCTCTAGTCATAGTGGACTTGTAAGTTAAATGTGGTAAAACTTTGTTATGATTGAACGATGTTAACGTATGGTTGAGTTAATCCTAAAATGTTTTTTAATGAGTATCAAAATAGTCATGTGGTTATTTTTATTTAATTATTAATAGTTAAATTGAATTAAGTGAATCTTGGAATCCACTAGTGAAAACCATGAAGAAAGGAATATTTTACCTGAAAGTTAGGGGAAAAACAGTTACTCTCTTGTTCATCAGGATAAAGGGAATCTTGGGGAAGGAAAAAATTCAAAAGAAAGGAGGACTATAAAGAGGGTAGGATGTTGCCTAAGGTGATCCATAGATGGACCTAGAACCAGTGGAGAAACCTATTGAACCCTTTGTTCCACATCAACCCTTTAAATAGGTTATGCTACCTGAGAGGTCAACCCAGTTTGGGGATTGTTAACTTAACTTTTTTGGTAAAAAGTGCTAGGGTGGAGAGATTGGATGTGATTGCCTCATCTCATGGTTGGGAGGCTTGGTTTTCACGTGGGTTCCTTGAGACTAACTTCAGATAGGTTTTTCTAAGTACATTAGGCTAGAAATATATCAGTAACAAAATTACAAATGTGTTTCTTTTATATTTGCATGAGCACCGAAGTTAATATGTATTTATGAAGTCGTAAAAAGGAATGCTTCTAATTGTATTAGTTATTAAATGAATTCATACATTTATTTGTAGAGTAAGGATTGTATAGCTATGATATATGGGCAAGAATAAACATAACTTAGTTATACTGGAATAGTGATAGAGCTTACAGATATATAGAACAAAAAAGTACAGTAAAGTAATATGAAAAAGATAAATTGTTCTTTTGTATTTCCA
Organism: Pinus albicaulis; assembly: GCA_034641835.2. Lineage (NCBI taxonomy): Eukaryota > Viridiplantae > Streptophyta > Pinopsida > Pinales > Pinaceae > Pinus > Pinus albicaulis. The sequence continues at coordinate 1,086,951,038 of CM076574.1, forward strand.
AAGAACCAACTTACTTGAACTAACATTATTTCGAAAGAAAGAAAACAATAAATTGTTCCTTGTGTTCTGTGATAGTCGATATGTTGAAGCTAAAGATAATTGAGAAGAATAAAATTGCTTTGTTCCCTCTAGGAATAAACCACAGGCTTAGACCAATTACCTGTTTTGTGTGAAATACCCATATGCGCACAATATCGAGTGGAGTCAAATATAATTAGGAACATAATGCTCATATCATTATTTCAAAATTATAAAACCAACGAATTCGAAGAGAAACATTAAATATTATAAACTAGATGTAGAAACTATGAAGGGTCTGAAACTGGGAGGGGTTTCATTTCCTTTGCTATGAACTATGATTACACACACACAGACACACACACACAGACACACACACACACACACACACACACACACATATATATATATATATATATATATATATATATATATATATAATTCAACTACGTTAGTTTCCATGCCAGACCAAGAAACTGGTCAGTCGGGTAAGGAATCCTAGTTGGAATTTATTCAAGAAGCTTAAACAAATATATAAATATACGGAAATGAAGTATAATAGGAAACAAAATATTAACCCTCGAAGCTTCGTGTATTCACACTGAAAGGAAACGTAACCTTACACAAATGTACAATAATTTCCACTTTCAAACACTCAATAGTAACTAAATTATCCAAGGCCATAAAGAAGTAATTACATAGCAACAATATTTGCATGAAGTTCAAACGACATAAACTTAATTATAAGTCAAGCATGCCAAAACTTATACAATCATCTTACATTACAATTGAATCCAACAACTATCAAGAAATGGATGCACAACATGGGGATGCTCTAACCCTCGAGGGTGGAAAAATTCCAGATTACATAATATTAACCCCAATTCCTGAGTAAATAGTGAGATATGAAACCCTCATTCTCTCTAAAACATGGAAGGATGAAACCCACAATACCATGAAACAAATGCTTAAGAAGAACAAATTTCTAGAAGAACCAACCCATATCAGGAGCGAAGTTGTAAAGAAACCCTAGCTCCTTGCAAGTATGCTCACCTAACACAAAGCAGAGGGATGTCAAAGGTTGAATAATGATGCAGCTGGCGGACCAAAGGAAATGTCAATAACCAGTCTACCTATAGGGTTCATCATGGAGCATATCAGTCGAGGAAGGTGCCAAACTTTGAAATTGAAGGCTGAGAGGAGATATTATCTCTCGAGGATCGATTGACACCATCAAATCAGACTCCATGAGATCCATGGTGGGTAAGAGCCCAATGGCGAAGTGCTGAAAAAATCGAGAAAAGGTAAGAATGGTGTAGGAGAACAGGTGTGCACTGGTGCCTACACCAGAATCCATCATATGAGATTAATCCAAAACACTATAATAGATATAGATATAACCTTGTGTCTTTGCGAATGTAATGATAGAGGACCACAACTCTACCTCCCTACACCAAAATCCACCATATGAGATTAATCCAAAACACTATAATAGATATAGATATAACCTTGTGTCATTGTGAATGTAATGATAGAGGACCACAACTCTACCTCCAACATATTTACTAAAATGTATATGATTTATGTGCAGGGGCATAGGCGCATAGAATTATCTAAGACATAATTTCATGGTAAGTTTAATAACTTCCCATAAGATTATCTAAGACATGATTTCATTTAAGTATAATATAACATAAATATGGATAAATTAGTCAATTATTTCATGTCACATTAATCCTTTAATGCTTGGTAAAATTTGGTGTTGAAACATATAATAAAAATACTATATTTATAATTTTTTTTGTTTTACTATGTTTGATAGGTTAAATGTAAATTGACACTGAATGAATGTTATACTTAATGTCAAACCCGATGGTGTGACGATTTGCCACTTTTTTCCAAATGACCATGTCATCTTGCTTCTACATACTAGTTGCTTCATGTTCATTCTCATCTGAATGTTATACTTAATGTCAAACCCGATGGTGTGACGGTTTGCCACTTTTTTCCAAATGACCATGTCATCTTGCTTCTACATACTAGTTGCTTCCTGTTCATTCTCGTCTCTTATGTACGCTCCTTCAACTATTGTCTAATCCACATACATCATTCTCGTCTCTTATGTACGCTCCTTCAACTATTGTCTAATCCACATACATACCTATTATAATAGTATAGAATATCCAAACTATTGACATTTTTCTCCTCTCAATCTGTATAAGGTCGGTCATTTACTCATCTGAAGCTCTAAATATGTGAATTTCTAAATGGAATGAAATATTGAAAATTTACTGTAAGTTTAAGTCAATTGTGGATTTCCAGAATATTTTGATGAACTGCATGAGCGACAGGAATTTCTATATATACATTTGTTGGGGCAGCTGCTATGGTAATGAAGTTTATCCATGCAATCTGTTCAACTGCGTATTTGGTGTTCTGTCTATATACCAATAGATTTAAAATTACTGATTTAAAATTACAATAATAATTGTAATATATATTGGTGGTTATAAATATATATTTTTTGATTGTTTATTTATTTTATAGTAAATTTTTTATAATTTAAATTTAAATATTAATGATTATTAAATAAGTAGAAAAGGTTGAATTTTTAAGAATTTTTAAGAATATTGTTATAGTATTGGTTAGTAGTTGTTTTGATTGATCTTATTTCAATAAAATCTATTAAAAAAATAAAATTTCCATAATAAAGTGTGATGAATATCTATAGTTATCTTGTAAGTTTACTAAAAATAAAAATAAAATTTAGTTCACTTTTATGATTTTTTTTTCATTTTAAGAATTATGAATTGGTGCATAGTTAAGTTTATCACCATCTAATTTATATCACTATATATCACTATATTTTTTTTTAAGTTACAATAAAATCAATATCAAAATATTACCTAAAACACTTTTAATTTTGAAATTTAATATAGTACTCATTACAATATTCAACACCACATAATATTATCTAGTGTAAAAATATACAACACAATATTTACTACATATTCAATATATAGTATACTTTACAAAATCCCTCCATTATAAGTCAAAATCTTTCAGTTATAAAATTTTTCATTGCTTATTGAGTAATTAATATGTCCAAATAACTCTCGGATCAAAGTGATGTATCTGCACATATTAATAAAAATGAAAAAAACAAAAATTGAAAATTACTACCAAACTTTGAAAAAAAAAAAATCCAAATAACCATTTATTTCATAAACATATTTATCACCCACATCATCACTTACTATCGAGTTCAAGTATAGATTGACATTATCAAGGAATAAAAAGCTCACCACCTGTAAATAAATTCATCCCCAGCATCATTCATTTGGGACTTTGTTGGCATATCTACATTTATTTCATAAACATATTTAGCACCCACATCAGCACTTATTATCCAGTTTAAGTATAGATTAGCAAGGAATAAAAGGCTCACCACCTGTAAACAAATTCAACCCCAGCATCATTCATTTGGGACTTTGTTGGTATGCCTTTCTAAAAAGGTAGTCTAACTAACGATGGATCAACGCGTGGGTACCCAATATTCATTTTTTCTTTAATTATTTACCAAAGTCAAGTCTGGGTCAAAGATTGTATGGGATCTGAGGTTTCAATCTTATCACATATTACGTACTCTCATTGACCATGTCTAAAAGACTGAGTCGTCTCAGCACATGCGAAAGTTTCAATACGAGTGGCTGGCTTTGAATGGATAACCGACAAGGGTTTCGTGTTTTAATAAAAGTAGTTGCTGGCATTGGCATTTAGACATATTATAAACAATGATGCTGATATGAGGACAATTTCAAGGTTTCAACCCTATAAATACACCTTACAGCGGTATACATCTACACAAGCTAACTCGAGTAATACGCCGTTTCGTTTCTGAGCACATTTTCATACTAAATTACAGTTATCGTTTCCTTATATCTTGCAAGTGAAGATGAAGGCCAGCCTAGTCCTAATTTCAGTTGTCTTAGTTTTTGCAACTTTTCTTAGGTCTGCTTACTCTGCGGATCCGGATCCCGTTAGAGATTTCGCGACGGGATTGAGAACCTTCACTCTGCGTAACATTTTCAAGAATGGAGAAGTTAGTAGCGATACCGGTGGGATTCGAGCTGCAACCAACCCTCAAAACTTTCCTGCAGTCCGGTAATATATTCATTCAATTCATATTCACATATTCTTTGCTTGTAGATGCACAATATTTGTCATATATTTTGCTGATATAGACTACAGAGAATTTGATGATATACAATTAATGGTTTTAAATGATTTTACAGAACACAAGGGCTCTCTGTAGTGAGGTTCAAAATGGTTCCGTGTGGAAGCAACCTTCCACATACACATCCCAGAGCTTCAGAAGTTCTCTCCCTTTTGTCAGGCGGACCCCTTCAAGTTGGCTTTGTTGATACCACTGGTAATATAACCATGAACACATCTTAGAAGACCATGATGTATATTCTCTTATTATGTATATATATGATCTGCTCATTCAAATTGATTTGCAGCAAACTAATTAATTAGGTGTGTCACACATTGATTTTCTATAGGTGCGTCACACATCGATATTCTTTATCCGGGGGACGTTACCGTATTTCCTAGAGGGGTTCTCCATTTTGAACTCAACGTTGGAAGCGTGGAAGCTGAGTATTTGTCGGCACTTAACAGTGAAAATCCCGGAACTTTGGTATGCCTTCATCCCACAAATTATATCTTCATTATAATTTCAAACCTAGTGCTGCGATATATTTCAGATGGTTATTCATTATGTAATGTCATGCCCTCTAATATTATTTTATATTGGATGAATGATATTATTTCAGACGAGCACCGAAGCTTTATTTCATATTCCCGTGAGAGCGCTGGCAACCTCGTTGAACGTGGACAAGAAGACCGTAAATTGGCTGAATTCAACAGTGCCCCGATACGCTCCTGGTCTCAAGAAAAGTGCAAACAGTGGTTGTGTCCCCGGCAGAGATATTACGACAGCCTTTTAGTCAGCATTGCCCCGCCGTATAATTTACTGGAATAAACCACGCCAACACGTAGGCGATCATGTAGCCAGAATGACTCTTGGCTTTCGAAATTCAAATAATAATAATGGTGTAGTAAAAAATGATTGTTGTGATGTAAAAATAAATGCTTTATGATTGTGGATTTCAATATTGGTTTGGTTCATGTCGAACCCTGAATACTGCACAACTACTGAATACTGCACAACTAGATCTTCCATAATCGCTTTGACGTTTAGTTATGGTTTACAGAGGGAAGAGAATAAAATATAAAATTAGCAATTGTTTCAAAATGTGCAAAGAGTGTCTATATGGCTGCTAAATTGCATTATTTTTCACTTTTGTTTCCAATAATAATTGTTTTATTAAATTTTTGTATTTTAATGATTTATTTTTTTTATAACAATAATATAAAATAAAATCTTAGTCTAAAAAATATATAAAATAATCTAGAAATTTCGATTATAAAAAATTTCAGTAAAGATTTTTGAAAATCTAGGTTACAGTCATTAAACTTCAGTATTTTAGGTGCTTTAAGGGTTTTTCATGGTGCTGAATCCATTTTCACCATAAATTATGCAATTCAAACCCTCCAACTCCTAAATTTTTTGAATTTTTTTTTTACTAGATTTAAGGCAAAAAAAAACTTTCGAATGGCTATTCTGTTGCATGGGTAGACAACTCCCAAAATAAATAAACTAGCAATTTTTAAAAGTTTGTTTTTTTAATTCTATCCAAATGGACTAGCCAGCCAAAAAGACACACTTATAACATACCTAAAAGTATATTTTGAAAATTTTCAAAGTTTACATTTTATTTAAAAATAAATAAAAATGGTTCAATGAATCTTTGTCATATGCTTATTGGCCTCATACTTGATGACCCATGATTGTGGAGTAGTGGAGAACTAGTGCACCATGATAATGATGTTGCCTTGAAAAAATAACAATATTTTTTTTGGCTTAAAAAAGAGAAAAGGTAGTGTACCACCCTAGAAGAAATGGGCAAACAAAAAACTACTCTAAAATGGTGCTCTACACCAGGTGTAATACCTAGTTGAAATCATTAAAAGATAGCAGATCTATAATAATCTCTTATTATCTCTTGAAAAAATGAGAGATGAATACAACAATGTGGACATAAGCATAATATAATTGCAATAATATAACTCAATCTTTTGTTAGAAAAATTGAAGACACAGGGGAATATTATTTTTCCCTCAACACACAGAGTTCACATAGAGTTGCAGAAATTAATTTAATCAAGACAACACATTTACTGAACTTTACACAGGCTCCTTCACAATTAAAACAAGACTTCTTACTTCGATTTACATTCACCAAGGTTGCTAACACACAGTAAAACTATTTTCACGCACCCACCAAAATTTGCTCCACGATTTTCTCCACTTGTTTGAGGTATAGTTACTTCCAGTTCATTTAGTGCGGTGGTTGATATTAATTTTCCAACATCTTTGTGAAAATTCCAATCATCTAAAAAAATCTAATTGACAATCTCTAATATATAATATAAAAAATAAAATGTATAATATAAAACTATAATTAAAGTTTTATTTAAAATACAAATTAATAAAAATAATAATTAAAAATATTATTTTAAATTAAAAACAATGAAAATATAAAAAAAAAATTCCAAGTGTTTAAAACCATTGTTCAAACATAAAAATAATTACGAGAATTTCAATTTTCAAATTTATTTTGTCCACTTTGAATGACCTATATGCTTATGGTATTATCATATGTGCCATTTCCACTCACATTTACACCAACAATCAATTTCACACTCATTAAATATATAAAAATATGAAACGGTGCACATTTATTTAAATATACTAAATTCAAAACACATTAGATTTCCAATAATGAAAAAAAAACACACTTATTAAATATACTAAATTAAAAAAGAAAACACATACAATTCCATGAAATTTAAAGTCTCATATTTAAAATACTAAATAAAAAGGACACAATTCACGAAAAAGATAAAAATAACAGTGAGACTGCACACTTTGGTTGTGTCAAACCATTGAGAGGTAGAATTAACATCACTTAGTAAATTATGGGAATAAAAAAATGAATCATATTTTAAAAGAAGCATTCTCTATATTTCGATAAAACAAAATTAAAATAACCCAATCAAATTTACTAAACCTAATGCCGATGGTTGAGAAAATTTCAGATCAATAGCTAAAATACTTAAACCATAATGTAGATGAGGTAAATCAAAATGTTTAAGAACACCCAATTTTAACACAACTAATGAAAAGAGAGCTTACAATGACAAATGAATTACAACCATTTTGAAGATGTGGCGTGAACCAAAATTGTGTAATTTCGAAGAATATTCAAAACAAATAATTATTAAAACTGATAACATAGACCAAAATTCATTAATTTGTTTTGGTTTTTTTGGGGATAGTATACTTAAAACAACACAATTTTAGGTATAAGGTTTCAATCATGAAGATATTAATTAATCAAGTCTTGCATGTTGCAAATTGGACCCATCTCAGTGTAACTATTTGACTGCTAAGTTTACGAAGGCATACATACTTTATTCCTTTGGTTTTGAGAACTCCTAACTTTTTAGGAGAAACACTTGGACTTAACCATTAAGTCCACTCAAACTATATAATTATGACTCTAGATGAAATAATTAAAATATTAAATATTAAATATAAATCATTTCAATCTTTTTCTCTTAATGAATTAAATAAAATAGTAATTTAAAATATATATATATATATATATATCTACCTATTCTTAATCACTCAAAACTATTCATAATTAAAATATTAAATATTAATAAATTACTGAATTTTTAAATATTTATTTTATTAAAGATGATTGTAAAATTATTATTTTCTTATAAAATAAATCGATTATTATGTAATATATTTATTATAAATTTTTAATTAATTAAGAAAAATAAAAATATAATCACATAAGTGGACATAGTGATGAATTATGTTTCCTCATAAATATTTTTATCACTTACATCACAACACATCACTTCATATACATATATAAATAAAGCTTAATATTAGTTGACTACTTATAATGTAAATATAAATATCATTTAAATATATTTTTAAGATATTTTTGACAATAACATAAGTGGAAAATTAAGGGATTACATTAATTATTTATGCCCTTGCCTCTACTTATGCATTACTACGGATCTAACATTCATGCTTTGTCACAATCTGTGGGCGGTGTCCTTGATGCCTTTGCATAAACATTAGGTTATATATCGACATCGAGTAGCAGATCCGCCTCTTCTAAACTTGGTTGGTTCGTCACTTTTTTCAGGTCTTTCCTCAACTACCCTTGATTTTTTGTTTTTTTTTTTCGTCCTCGAGAACTTTGTGAAAACCCACGTCGAGAAACACATGGAGTTCACGAGGTAGCTGGCAGATGAGATTCTTATTAATAACTTTGCGGAGTTGGAGCCAAAATTCATCTGACACATGGAGAGATTTGGCGCCGGGGGAAGCCTTTGTGGTCAGTCGGGTCAACAATTTATCACTCCAGGAATAACAAAATACAGAGTCGCTATGACGCCGAGATTGTGGAGTTCAAGGACCGGAACGTGCCACGATCCGTTGACTGCATCTCGTTCGGATGAGAGTCGTATATTTCTTAGATATATGTGACAGAATTGGCATTGAGCCTGGAGGCAAGCAAGTAGCTCTTCTTGTGGGTGCTATGCCCGTCGGACTCAAAACGCGTAGTGGAATCCTCTTCAATGGCAGAGGAGTGGAGAGATGAGGTGTTACCGGATGACTATGAAAGGCCGCTCGGGGCTTACTTGATTATTACCTTTTGCATTCCCACTCCTTTTTTGGCTTTCATTTGCACTTTTGGTATAATCGCTTATAATATTATTATAGAGTAAATATTTTTAATATTTATTTTAATTAAAATATTTTTATATTAATTATATATAAAAGTAGTTGAAAGTTAAGACATTTTAATAATCTTGGTGTCTTGATGTGAAAGGATGGGCTACTACTGTCCACCTCACACGCTCGCACATGGCCACTTGTCTGACGTTACATGCACGAGCATGTCAATCTTAATTTTGTTTCCTACTAGCTTCTTCGAGTCGTCCTCCTACTGTAGAGCATTAATGGCTCTTGGTTCTGCTACCATGGCTATTAAGCTTGTTCACTACACTCCTAAGGCCACCATTTGGCTCTCCTTTCAGCTTTCTATGCTCGCCTCCTTCTTTCCTTTTCAGTCCTTGGCTCTTGGCCTTACTCAGTCCTGTTGCAGGTGTCCCTTGAAAATTTTAGGTGGTGGCAGCTCGTTTCTTGCTCTGTCGAGTGTCCCCTCCTTGTCCTGTGCCTCTGCTCTCTCGCCTGTCATGCCTAGGTGTCATCATATGCGGTGTAGAAGGGTTGGCAGCCGCGGCCTCCCCTCTAGACCCCCTCTGTTGACTACCATGGGTAGGGAATTAAACCTTTATGTGGGTTGGGAGGAGCCGAGCAGGCTCATCCCGTCAACCTTTCTGCTCAATTATCCTTTCAGCTCCCGTTCCCCACTCCTGCTTCCTCTGGCAATAGGCCCAAGAAACACCCATGAAAGTCCACTCTTCAGTTTGAGCCGGCCTTCATTCCTAGCAAGATGAAAGCTCTGCCCGTGCAGAGTGCCTCCAGCAGCAACCATTGAACCAGCAGCAATTCGGGTTCCAGTGGCAGTCAAAGTTCAAGTAGCGACGCAGAAGCCAAGGAAGAGGACACCAGTCATCTTGCTGCCACCTCCAACCGGCCAGATGCTCAGGTGTCGCTAAGGCTTCATACTCCAGTCCACGCGCTGAGCAAGGAGGATGATGATTCTTTTTATGTTTGCAAGATTGAGGAGGAAGACCCCAACCCCAGCAAGAAGAATGAAGGTCCACCATAATTTCCAATGCTAGGTGCTCTTTTCTCACTTCATTTTTCTAATAGTGCTCTCTATTTTGAACATGTTTTTGAATCTTGCTCTATTATGTTTCAGTTTCAAGTTCAAAACTATGTATGCTGGTTTCCCATTATGGGTAGCTCTTAATTTTTGCTACTTGAGGACTGGTTTCCCCATCCAGGGTAGTCCGTATTTTGTTTTCAAACTCTTGATACTTTCGTCTGGGCTTGCTAAATCCGGAGGAAGAGATATGCAATGTTTTGCCTTGTATAATATAATAGAAATAGTCTAAATTAGAAAAAAAGAAAAAGACATTTTAATAATAAAAAATATTTAATATATAAATATTTATTTACAGTAATTCTTTTAATAATTAATATAAAGTTAAATTATCTAATTAAAAATCATTTATTTTATTTTACTAGTTTCGATCTTATTTCTTCACTTCTATGAGCATTACTCTAAAACATTACTCGATACAATGAGTGTTCTACCTCTTATGAAAATAGCCATAGATGAATAACTTACTTAACACACTTACATCCCAAAAATGATATCTAATAAAAAAAATTATTTCAATATTTATTTAAAAAAATATATTTTTTTATTTAAATTAATTTTATATATTTTTAAAATAATTAAAATAAAATATTATAATCGTTAAATCATTTTATTAATATATTTTATATATTTAAAAAATAATTTTAAAAATATAATTAATTTAATAATATATTAGTAAATATAATAAAGGTAAAGAGAATGGGATAATCTATTTATATTTATCATGAAGAAAATATAAAAACAATCCTAATTGAAAATATTTATATTTCGAAATAGATTTATTAGATTTGAAATCAAAATGAATCTTTTATAGCTTCACGTTACTCAAACATTACGAAGTCCCGTCACGATTGTGAAATTACAAACCTAAACATCTTCATCACCCAATATAAATATAAACATAAACATTTTCATCATTTCCTTCAGAATTTTGAAACTATCTATAACGATGCCTCCTTGTTCATGCACCATGTGTCTCTTACATACATGTTTTTTTGTTCTCATCTACATGTGTTTTGTTTGTATGATTCATAAATTTCGAATTTGATTATTGTTTAGTTATTTTATAGAATATGGTGCTAGGTATAAAATTGTTATTGTAATTGACTATATAAATTTTGGGATATTTAAAATATCAAATTGGCTATTTGATTAACTTATTTAATTTACGAAATTTACAACCTACGTGAAGATGACAGTCAACCTTGATCGTAAAGGTCCAGAAGGTTTGGGAGTATTTTTTTTTCGACCCCTTCAAGTTGACATTGTTATTTTTTTTCCAAATTGAAGAAAAATTCTTTATATATTTATATAAAAAGGGAGTAACTTTTTAACATTAAATTTCTTTTTATTTTTATGAGTTTAGCTATTCCTCAAATTCACATAGATATATTTCAAAATATCATTTATGAATTAACTTCCGAAAATCTAACATCAAAAGAAATCAAAACTTTAAATTAAATTTCGGAATGTTTTAGCTATTCATCAACATAACATTGTTCTTATAAAACTTGAATAATATTGTTCTTATAAAACTTAAATTATAAACTTAAATGTATGGACAAGACTCTTCTTTTCATTCTAGAACTCCCACCAGATGAAAGTTTCTTGAAGAGAACTGGACTTCTAATTAAATTGATATTATTATTAAAAAATTCATTTCATACATTGGTATGTGGTGTAATGGCAAGTTTCACTGGGTGAAACCAACAAGATCAAGTTCAAATCCATTAAATATATGACGTGTTTCGGCTCTAGAAGTAGGCTCCCCCATTTCAGTGGGAATCTAGACTCTTACTAAATCATAAGATTAGATATATCTAAGTTGCAAATTACTGAATATGATATTATTTACGTTATAAGACAACCACCAAACCTTTTTTTACATTAATCTAAAAAATCATTCACCAACAAAAAAGAAGAAGAAGCGCCATTTAGTGCAATCTCATATCCTATTACTTTTCCGCACTGCTGTTCTGAAATATTTAATTAATTAGCGAGCCTTACATTGATATATGTTTTATCCGGTAATCTTTCCGTATGTCATAGATGTGTGCGCCATTTTGAAGTCAACGTTGGAAGCCCCATGTTTCCGTTCGCATCTAAATTCTAAGTGTAGTACTTCAATATTTCATCTGCAATATTGAAGTACTACACTTCAAATTAGAATTTAGATGCGATCGGTAACATGGGGCTTCCAATATATGGTAAGATTCCCTCATAAAAAATATATCAATGTGAGGCCCGCCAATTAATTAAAAATTTCAGAACTGCAGCGTGGAAAAGTATATATATATATATAATTGTTTTGAGATAAGATTGCCACTAAAGAAATATTCACTTAAATTTGTCTATCTCCTTCATATTTAGATATTCTACCAAACTTGACAATTATAATTAATGGTTTTTTTAATAATTGGGTGAATCAATAACATGTTCGCTGTCCTACGAACAATTTTTTTTAAGGTGCACATCCTCGATATATGTTATATATATAATCTACTCAATATGTATTTATAGTTTTATTGATAGAAAAGTTGTCTAGTTTGTCAAAAAAAAAAATAACATAAAAAATACATATATAAATAGGTATTTTTTGACATAAAAAATACATATATAAATAGGTATTTTAAAAAATAAAAGGTTTTACGTATTTGTAATTTAAACAAATAGGTTTATGATTCTCAACCTACATCTAAAGACACCAATTCAAAAAATATGTATTGAATTTAAAAGCACATGTCTTAGCTCTTAAAAGCACATGCATGTTCTTAAAACCACATGTACTTTTAAAAGCATGCACATTCTTTTAATAATGTGGGAATAATTTAAAAAAAGCATACACACTTTCGTGACTATTTCTCTATTTGATGCCCCTCATCACTAGCAAGGTATATCAATGATATTCTAGGATTTGAATATCAAGTATGGGTAGGAAGGTCCTTAACATGGTAAAGGGAAGAAATTTGGGCCTCAAACTTTAGAGGTTACTTTTAAGAATTAAGGTTTCTATACCAATAACTTGTACCATTGACATTTTATATATTTAGAGCATCCTTGTCTTCTATGTAATAATACATGCATTGTTATAATATGTTAAGCATTATTTATAAGCTTCAAGGTGCTTGACATGGTCATGGAAGGAAAAATGATGATTGTACCCTAATGAAACAATTTTGGAAAACATGGCTATTAAAATGACCTCAAACCAACACATAAGGCCTCGCAAGTTTCTCCCCTCTTTCTATTAGGTTATTTCTCCCTCTCTCTCCATATTTATCTCCTTCACACACCTCCATGTCTCCCCCTCTCTGTCTCTCGCCCTTCCCCACTGTCTACTTGTTGGAATGGCTAGGTGAATCACTTGACTAGACACTTACATGAAAATATTTAACCAAACTCTAAAATATTTAAGTTGGTTGAATAATTAGGTAGTTAGTGTTGGCTCGAGGGGTCCTGATCCATGTTCGGAGTTCAAGGTTTGCCAACAAACCCCGATACTACTGGCCCTTTCGGCAATGACCTACTTGCGCAAGTGAAAGTCTCACTCGAAGTAGTATGGGTGGGTGTTGGAACCAGGTTTCCGCACCCTGAGAAAGGATAGGTAAAGCAAGCAGAGCTGCGTCCTGCCTCGAGATATCCAGATCTTCCCGAGCAGGACTTATAGGTCTCTTTTCACATCCACATGTGCAAGGTCAATTATACTATGGTGCTCAATAATCATATACTTCCAGACAATAGCTCAATATTGCATAGAACAGAATAAAACAGATCTAGATGCAGTAAAACACTTACACAGAAATTTTGCAGCTAAATATAGAATACGCATAATACAACAATTACCAATGATTCACATAAATAGTACGCATAGATTCAGTTCTTAAACAACCTTTCTTATTCATCAATTCATCAATTCCCTCTTACAATGCCCATCCCAGCCTGCGCAAAAAGTAGTAGGGTCAGCACAAAGCAGGACTCTGGATCTCCGCACACACAACCAACAGGAGTCCTTCCCCAAAAACCCAAACAAACTTACTAAACCACAATCGCATCAATAGCTCTTTATTTCTCTCCCTTACAATTCAAAATGTTCCAGCTGGATGGCCTCGAAAGATGCCATTTTGGCCTTGAGTGCTGTGACCACGCCTTCTATGGTAGCCTCGAATGGAGCTGACGCTGGAATATCATCAGGGATCTATGTGTCGATATGGTGAACCCCTGTTTCGAGCTGCACCATACGGGAGATATCTTTCGTCTGGCGTATGAGGAGAGATGTGGCCACATCGAGTTGTCGCAGCATGGTCCGTTCGCGATGATGGATCTCTTACAGCACGACGGTGTGTAAATCCTGTAATGCCTCGCGGGGCAGCTACGCCAAGTCTACTTGTAGTTCCGTAGCTATTGGGAGGTGGTCACTGACCAAGATAGTGCGAGGTAGCGAATAAATATGGCTTTCACTGGTAGGTAGTTTGGAACTGTGGAGAAGTCACAACGTATCCCTATACCGCTTCGTCCCCTAGGGGGATGGAGTATCCTTGTTAGTCATCCCTTTCGTGCGCAGGACTAGCTACGACTTGACTATGCCAGTTCTTATAGCGAACTGCAGCAGTTGCATATCATCCTTCATGGCATCTTTCGAGGCCATCCAGCTGGGGCCTGCGATCATCCCAAGGTTGTAAAGGTCGGGAACTCCCGTCATGTAGCTTTGGCGCTATTCTGCATAGGGTACAAAGTTAATTTTCCCTGCAGGGAGCCAGAGGGTAATCATCTTATCAATCTCGGCATCACCAGACCCTCTCAACACAATGTCTAAAGGTGCTGGACTCGTAGGTGCCAAAGCGTTCAGTAGGTTAGGGGCTGCCATAGCAACAAAAGGATAGGCTTCCCAATTTGGAAACTCACAGACAACAGAAGTAGGTTGATGGGGTATGGCCCAAATGCTAAAGGTATAGACAGTCAAGTAGTAGAATAACAGAGGCAGATTACAGAGACAATATGGAGCCTTGAGCAGAGTTATCTTGTTTTCCTTATAATGTCCAGAGCTATCCAACGGTAGAGTAAATATAACTTCAAAATTACCATTAAGCAACTGGTAACAACTCACCATAAATTTCCGTATTGAGTGCCAGCCGCCTATTTTTCATAATGGTAAGATGCCCTTTTTATCAGAGTTCAGTGTTCTGATGATCATTATTCGCACCTGAGGGATTTCCCACGGATTTACTGACTTTGGATGACGCATCCGTGCTACTCGCGTATCCCGAATTAAAGCCGACATCGGGTGTGTTGTAATGTGATTAAGGTACCACTCAAGCAACTTGGCCATTGTACGCATCCCCGCCAGTGCCGCGACTGGGACAGTTCGGGAATCAGTCTTTCCTTCTGTCGGGCGAAGGCTCTAGTATTCAACCATGTGTGGTACCGGCGTTACCCTTGATCCGGGTGCGATTTACAGGTGTGATATTCCCTCAGTTAAGGCATTTGTGTTTTTCAGAGCTACGTCAAGTGCCCCTATGCCATCTTCCACCCTAGATGTTCATAGAAACTCATCCCGTAAATTCTCCCAATGGCGCGTGTGCTGATGCTGCTCCGCATCTAGATACCAGGAAGCTGGACGCAGTCCTAGGTCATGAATAAACAGGTGCACCCGTTTGTTTGGGTTTTTGTCACCCCATTGCATTTCCCATGCAAGAAAATATCTGCATGGGTCTTCTGACCCAAGGAAATTTTGGATCCGTCTCCCTACTAGGGCTCCAAATCGCAGGAGCATCTTATCCTGACATTCCTACCAATTTCAGAATACCTTCCCATGCGTATCCCACCAATGCGTAGGTGCTCCGCGCAGGGCTAGCTAAAGGGCCCCTAGCCTGCATCCCTTGGGAACTTCCGCTTCCAATGCGCGTAAAAATTCCTTAATGTCACCCAAGTCCTTAAAGTAGGGCAGGTCTCTTACCTCGGCGGAGATGCAGTGGAAGTTCCTTGTGACCCGAAGACATCGTAGTGCCGAAACCTCATGTCGGCCTTGCCAATTCTCAAGTTCCCCATCAGATTCGGAAAAGCATTCACTATCTTTTTTCTAGAAGAGCACTCCTTCCACCGTGGGGTTAATCCAGTCCTTGTCCTGCGTAGTCAACTTGTAAATGTGATCTACTTCCTCCTCATCGCATGCTGACTCTGTATACTGTGCACCTTCCGTGGGACCTAGTGGTACTATTACTCGCGTACCGTTATTTTCAAATACCATGTTGCACTTTTTGTGGTTAATGACACCCCCCATATCTACAGGCCAGTCTAGTCCTAGGAGTGCAGGGTAGGGATCCGCATCTTCCATGATTTATATTACCTCAAAGTCAGCTTGGACCTTCACTCCTGCGATATCTACCATAAATTTTGGTAGCCTTCCTAGAGGGATGATCTTTTGTTGATTTTCAATGCGCAGCTAGATGGTGGACCATTCTAATTTAGGTTCTCCCATTCGCTGCCAATTTTTCTTAGGTAACACATTTGCATCAAATCCAAGGTATAAAATAACTTGATCCATCTCATAGTCACCAATCCGCGCAGTCAGACGCATTTCTCTACCATTGCATTTTTTATACCTGTATAGTTTGTGTACATCATTGGTCCCGAAGGTCAGATCGGGCTGCGCTGCACAACCATTCATTAATTCTTGAAGGTTATCTACAGCCTTTGGGTTACGTAGCAGCTTCAGACATGCCTGCAGAAAGGGCTCAACCCCCTCATATATCTTAGGTTGTGTCGGTACCTGTGCAATAGTTTCTACCCTCTGAGTGAGGTCCTAGTCAGCTATGGCCATGGTCTCTTGTCCCCTCTTTATTTTCAATCCTCCTTGAAATGTCAGAGGATCCCTGGCAGGCTCTTCCTTCGATCCCTGGGTGACCATCCCACTATGTGTTATGACTTTCACACTTGGGTCTATGTTCCTTAGCTCGGCTTTAACTCTCTGCACATTTTGCCTAGGGGTGGGCTGCTTTTCCTGCATTTTTTCTATTAAGATTAGGCAATCTTCGACCACACGGTCCAGGTGTCTACAATATTTGCAGGATTTCCTAGTGGGATTTGGGCAGTCCCTTGCAAAGTGTCCTAATTCCCCGCAGTTATAGCAGATTAGTTGTCCACGCCCTCAAACTGCGCTTCCTCCCCGACCTCCCCTACCCCTTGCTGGAGAGCCACCAAATCTCACGGGAGATCTTGGTGACGTAGGGTCTGATTGTACCCTATAAAAGTTTCCCCAATCTATCATTAAGTCGTAAGTGCGACATTTTTTCTCATCGTGTCCTACCAACCGACAGAACCTGCACCACTGCTGCTTCAATTCTGGTACATATGTACCCAACTGAGGGCAATGGTCCATATCATGCAACCCTGTTACATGACAGTCATCGCACCATAGTGCGGGTCCACTCGAGCCTGGTCGTGATAATATGGGTCCCCCACTCGTTCCTGGGCGGATTGGACTAGGTCCTCCTACATGCATGTAATCTACCAATAGAGGGCACTGATCCTTCGTATGGCCATATACCCGACATCTTATGCACCACAGATCTGTGTTGGCTCCTTCTCCTCGTTCCTTTCATAGGCTCTGAATTTCAATGTGCATAGCTCTGAGTTGCTCCTGAATTTGCTGTACTCCTAACGAAGTATCTTCTCTTGGCACAACTTCTAGTTTCACAGCGACTTCCACAGCTTTTTCCTGCAACTCAAAGGTTTGGTGACTCATTGGCATACGTAGGTGGGGCAACAACATAGCAATGAACCATTCTATATGTTGTCTGTCGTCATACTCAAATCCTCCTTCCCTAATTTCTTTCTTCAATTGCTGATCAGCCTCCCATACAGACTCATATGCACCTTGCTTGAAGTCCTTTACTTCTTCTAGTAACTGAGGGTAAGATTTTGGCTTCTGGAATTGTTTCTTCAGAGCGTCCTTAATATCTTGAATAGACGCACTCCCGTTCTGAGAGACGTATCGCATATACCAGTCTAATGCTCTATCTTTGAATGCCAGGGACAGTTGCGCTCTCTTTACCGTATCGTTTGTCATATTTTGTGCAGTCTATACGGAATTTGAAATAAACCAAAATCGGTCCAAATCCTTGTCTCCTACCCCCTTTAAGGTAGGTAGTTTCAGGTGCACAACCATATCACTCTCTGGCAGAGGTGGAGGTATGGGCGAGTTCTTAACTTTATGCGGCCTGGATGACAGTGTAACCAGGGGGCTCTGCATAGCCGTCTCTCGCAAAGGGTTATAGGAAGATATTTCCCCATCAAGGTTGGTCTGATAGTATTTACCACTGCACATCGCGCTCCCGTCTGGATCCGAGGTCATTCAGTCGGTATGACTACACAGAATGCTCTTATCGCACAGTAATATCTTAATCAGCAAAGGCAATGTCTTCAAAAACTTACCCTGGAACCCTTTAAAGAATCTTCGCTCGGCCTTAGAGTAGGAGACAAAATGATCAATGGAAAATTCTGTCACAAATCCTTCTAGTACACTATCCACCCAGTGATCTACCGTGTGTGTGATAGTATTATCAGTCCTTTCCAGCTACTAGATCAAATCTGGAGTCCACTGAGTGACTCGTTCGTCCTTCCAACACTTCTGGAATTCTACGAGCCTAGCCAGCCACTCTTGAAGATCGATTGCAAATTTCACAAAGAATATTTCGTAGCTCTCTATAAGAATGTACCTATTTTTCCACTTTTCTACCGTTAACTTCGTGCTGCAATGTTCTTTTACTGTTGATTCCCGAATTTTCTTTTTGAACAACTCCTCAATTTCCTTCCTTTTAGGCTTCCAGTATACTCTTTTCATCACTCGATCCCTTCCTCAAAATTCTCCAGGTCCTGGCAATGGAACCATTTGTTGGCTCGAGGGGTCCTAACCCAAGTTCGGAGTTCAAGGTTTGCCAACAAACCCCTATACTACTGGCCCTTTCGGCAATGACCTACTTGCGCAGGTCAAAGTCTCACACAAATTAGTATGGGTGGGTGCTAGAACCAGGTCTTCGCACCTTGAGAAAGGATAGGTAAGGCAAGCAGAGCTGCGTCCTACCTCGAGATGTCCAGATCTTCTCACGTAGGACTTATAGGTCTCTTTTCACATCCACGTGCGCAAGGTCAATTATACTATGGTGCTCAATAATCATATACTTTGAGACAATAGCTAAATATTGCATAAAATGGAATAAAACAGATATAGATGCAGTAAAACACTTACGCAAAAATTTCGCAGCTGAATATAGAATACGCATAATACAACAATTACCAATGATTCGCATAAACAATATGCATAGATTCAGTTCTTAAACAACCTTTCTTATTCATCAATTCATCAATTCCCTCTTACAATACCCGTCCCAGCCTGCACACACAATAGCAGGGTCTGCATACAGCAGGACTCTAGATCTCTGCGCACACAGCTAGCAGGAGTCCTTCCCAAAAAACCCAAACAGACTTACTAAACCACAATTCGCATCAATATCTCTTCATTTCTCTCCCTTACAATTCAAAATGTTCCTCTATTCGGACCCCAGGTTTACCCTTTGATCCATTACAATGCTTTCGGGGCTTTGGCCCACCCTAAAACCCTTACACTAGACTAAATAAAAACAAAATCGGACCAGTTTTACAGCTCGTAGGAGACCCTGTTCCAACAGTTAGGATTCCATGTTGGGTTGATTATTTAAGTAATTAAGGTAGTTAGATGGATTTAACTATTGAGATTGAGGTATAAATAAGATATATTATAATGGATGTAGTAATGTTACTTGTGGATTAGACTAGGTCACCACAAATCACGTTTCTTTGTTTTACCATATGTCATGTGTTACTTGTATCTCTTTTCTTAATACTTTCTTGGTCTATATATGTGTGGATAAAAAATTATACATTTCCATAGACATTAGGGGAATTCTGAGGTCTAAAATGGGCCTCCTAAGAAAAATGTACAACCAAAATAAAATTTGTAAGAACCAATAGGATTCAAGATGATGATGTCAACCATGGGGGTTGATTCACCATTTTTGGAGTAAAAAAGTAAAAATAATAAAAAATACTAAAACTACTTTTTCAACTCGTATTTTCAACTTATCTCCATAATTTTTTACTCAAATTTTGAGCAGGAGTACTCGTTGTATGCCAAATTTAATTCCTCATTCAAGGAGTACCCATGTTGCATACTTTCGATGGATGTTGCTACATGAAAAATGAGAAATACATGAAAAAGTGTGATTGCAATCACGTTTTTCATGTATTTCTCAATTTTCATGTAGGAGGGTGCATCGAAAGTATGTAACATGGGTACTCCTTGGATGCGGAATTAAATATTTCATCCAATGAGTGTTTCTGCTCTAAATTTGAGTAAAAACTAAAGGAGATAAGTTGAAAATACGAGTTGAAAAAGTAGTTTTATTATTTTATTATATTATTTTATTTTTTCCCTCTAAACTTTGATCATGTAATCTAATATTATTTTATTATTTCCACTATTATTTTATAATCTCCTTAGGAGGCCCATTTTAGATGTCAAAATTTCCCTAATGTTATAACATTAATTTTGTTGCTAATAGTTTCTAAACCCAAGTCATATTAATAGGCACACATAAATGTTGCTCCTATAAGAGATTCAAGAATGGTGGTAGAGAAAAATTAATAACCTACTATGGAATTATGCCACAAGAAACAAATTATGTCTAGTTGAACCTAAATATCAATTCTTATAGAGACACATGAAATATTTATTAGATCCATACCATTAAATAGAAAAAAGTACATTGACCAATTTATTAATGCATCATCTAGAAACTAATTGCGATTGATGTTAAAAATAATCAATGATGGGAGAACAAGCCTAAATGAGTGGATAAAAAAAATAACCAAAGACTAATTTAAAGAATAAGTAGTTGATGGTTGAACCTCCATAATATATATATATGTATATATATATATATATATATATATATATATATATATATATATATATATATATATATATATATATATACTAATTTTCATGATTCCTTTCTTTGTTTGATACCTATTTTTCTCCATAAATTTATTCATGATAGGGGCATTGGACATATTGTTCTCTATCGAGCCCAGCACAATGAACCAATCAACATAAGTGATGAATAAAGGGAGGAAAATTGAGATAATTTATTAAAATCTTATTATCGAGATACTAGAGAAGCATGGGATTACTTCCTCAGCAAATAAGTATGCCCATTGTTTACTTCATTTCCAACAAAGATTATGTAGAGGAGAGTGATGGGGAGTTCACCATCTGCGACATAATCATAATGATATAAATTCCACTAGAATGAAAGAGATATTATGAGAGGGAGAAATTCATTTACAAAGAGTTGAGATAATTTACTCAATAAGGAGTCTGAAACCAACAAATAATATTCCAAGATTGAATGGGACAAAAATTATAAGAAAAGAGAAGATATGTGTAATACAAGAATAATTCATAAATGAACTCAACCTAGAAGCTTGAAGCAATGAATATGTGGTGCATGACACTCACTTGAGAATGTCAAAGAGAAACGAAAGTAGAGAGGCATAGCCCCAATGGCTCTAGAGTGATGCAAAAGTGTCCAATTTTGATTAACCCCAAGGGGAAAAGTTGATGTTATGGACGTCAATGATTTAGGGCCTACATTATGTAAATCTTCAATGTCAAATATAGCTAGTCCTAGAATTCATGAATTCATTAATTAAAGCCGGAATATGGAATCAGAACCCTCCTCGACCAAGATCACAAAGATAAATAAATACATTTGAAGGATAATCTCCTCACATAAATATTAATGACCAGGTAGACTTAGTTGAGAATGAGGATGTATGTAATATCCTTCTTCAAAGGCAAAAACCCAATTGACAAACCCCCTTCCAAATTATTGAGCTACATAAACACGTACTATTATTATAGAAAACATTGATGAAGAGTTGAATCCTTTAGAGAATTTGTTTATAAAGAACATACTAGGTAAATATGTCAAACTAGAAAAAAATTAAAAAAAATAAATAAGATAAATATATAAATTGTTGACTATAAGTTTCAAAGTAGAAAGAGAGTCAATACCATATATAGATTAAAAATATATTAAAGTGAACATGGATACTGATATTGTTGGAATGCGTAATTCCTACTTGTCTTCAGTTGTGATTCTTTCTATGTATAGAGTTTGTTCCTATTCCATAGGTTAGCTAAAACTAAGTTCCTAGTTTGGTGTGAGGTTGAGATATTCTCTCAACCAACTTATTGTGTGTCCAAGATAGCTTACCTATCTTGAGACAATACCTCATGTATATATGTTACTCTATTTGAGTAATAGAATGTAGCTTGTATGTTCAGTTTTTAAGTTGGTATCAAAGCCCGATTGGGCTTGGCCTTGGCCCCTCTTGTGCCGAGGGAAATAAAGATTTTGGGGAGTGTTTATATTTGTCGATTTATTTGTGGTTTGTTTTTCCATATTTTTGTTCCTACTAAGTGGACGGAGAGACACGTCAAGTTGGAGAATACTTTCCCCTCGAATGAGTGACGCACGGTGTTATAGGTCAATTTGGGCACAATTCTCAATAACCCAATTAACGGGCATCATCTCGAGGACCAGTGATCAAGGGTCTATCATTCCCTATCATTTCAGTTGCTACATGCCATAAGACAAGAAACAATACAAATCAAGCAAGACTTTCATCAAGCAAAGGCTTCCATGGTTTGAAGCTTATTATATAGCATATGAGAAATCACCAATGCACGCTCTAAGGGGCCTAAGTGCGTTGCATATGAAGGTAGTCCCATGCAAGGCTACTCTGCAAAGAACTTCTCAACATTCACAGGTGCGTTTGTCACATTGGGAGTGAAATTCTCATTGTTCTGGAATCTCCACTTGGCTAGTGCCTTCTAGAAGAGTTCACACGTGTCAAGCTTCAGATCCAAGTGTTTATTTGAAATCTACATGATTGGAAACATGTCTTGCCTATTATTGGAAAGTCATTGATTGCAAAACAACCTACAGTTCTTCTATAAATTGAGCACAGATCTAAGTGCTTGAGGAGAAAGAATTTGAGTAGAGAAATGCTGGAGAATTTTCAATTGAGAGCTAGATTTGTGTAGTTGTTGCTAGAGAGATTTATACTGTGATGAGGCTTGGGAAAATTGCTGGAAGGTCCCTTCAAATCAGTCACTAGGTTGTAACCTCTCCTTTTATCATCAATAAAGAGTACTACTTAGTTTTCCCTATATGCATCTGTATTGGCTTTGATTTTCCAAATTGCAAGATCTTAGTTGATGTGTATGTTTATGCTTTACTAATTTAGCTAACTATATTGAATATATATCTATATTATTGCATCTTCTACTATTTCAGTGTTCTTTCTTGCAGGAAGCATTCAGCCCAAAAAACTTCTTGAATTTGAAGCTACAACAGAAGCGACAGAAGGAGCCATTTGGAAGCGACTAAACAAGTAAGCCTCCCATCCTCTCTGTGTATCTGTTTTGAGTTAGGAAAAATAGTCGTATAGTCTTTCGCCTACTGTTCTAGACTAGCACCTGCCTAGTGAAGCGTGATTTATCCATAATTCACAATTATGGCCCAAAAAATTGGCGACTCCGCTGGGGATAATTTCTCTTAGTTCTAGGTGTTTAAGCCTCTGATTTTATTTTTTTATCCACCCAGTGGTTGTTACCCATAAGGATTAAACCTTTTCAGAGCTTAATTTGGAAATATGGTGAGTTAAATAGTAGTATTTTTTTTGTATACTACGCCCAACGCACCCTTAGACTGGACACAGTGCTTTGCAGAGCATTGTCTCCCTTCCTAGCCTGCGTTGCAGAGCACTGTCTCCCCTTGGAGACTACGTTGACTCCTGAAAGTACCCAAATTCCCTTGAATTTGACTTTGCAAGTTTCTTTAGTTTTGTTTGCTGCTGTGTTTTGAAACGTTTGATCCTCAATTGACCAGTGACTCTATATACTTCTTCTCCATTGACTGAAATTTTTTTCAATGTTGTTTTCAAAAAAAAATTCTTTATCATTTCCATGGTCATTTCAAAGTACTTTTTAAGGTCGCTTTAAGAACCATTTGATTACGAAATAGGAAATTGTTGTAAGATCTTCATTTCCTTGATAGGAGAAATTGTTGTTGAAATCCTCATTTTTCCTTCAAAAGAGAAATTTTTGTTTGTATTCTTCGTTTCTAGAAAGTAAAAAGAATTTGAATTATTGATTTAGTGCACCTAGTTTCTTTTCTGCATTCATAACATTAAGGAAACTGAAAAGAAAAACTTTCATTTTCATGTAGAATAATGTGTGTTTTGCAAAAGGAACATTAGGAAATCTTCATTTATTTTGAAATCATCTATCTGTTTTGTTCATTGATTTGTTTGCTCACAAATTATTTTCTCTCTTCCCTTAGTAGCTAGGTTTTTCATTGAAGAAGCTGAAAGTGAAAGATTGTTTATCATTCTTAGCTTGCATTTTAGGAATTTCATACACATCATCGCGGTGAACCTTTGAAAGGTAAATTGTTAAGCAACATCAACATAAAATTAATCTCAATTTACTTAACAACGCATTGGAACCATAATGATAATATTTAGAAGGTCTAGGCTAGAGATGTGTTCCGGCGTCGTAAAACATAGCATCTGTCGTTATCTTTTCTACGATACATTTCGAGTGTGATACCTCACTCCACATATGTAAGTATATCGTAGTTCATCCACGTAATTTCGGGTATATCGGGCGGTGTTATAGTACGATAAGCATAAAGGGGTGATCTCACTGTGTTGTTTCGCATCAGACAGTGCTAATATGGACTTGGGCCTCCACGTACCTTCGAGTATATTTGGGAGGACAAATTTTAGGTGCTATCCATCCATAGTGAACCAAGTCGGCCGCCTTGAAATTGTGATACACCGAAAACAACATTCGGGGAGATTACCTGCTCGTACTTCTTTGTTCGCCAAGAGGTATTCTACAGTTCACAGTTTCTTGGTAAACCCTTTTTCCTAGAATTTCCCTCTTTTTGTTTGTTTTTTTTTTTGGTTAAAATAAATCAGTAATCGTGGAAGAAAATAATCCTATCCCCCTTCGTTCGCGTAGATTAGATTTAAAACCACCTTTACCACCATAAGTTACTTTTTGTAGGTGAAGGCGATCATGATCTGCTGAATCAAGTATAATCCTTACCTCTGGAGAAACATCATCTTTTAAACCAGAGTTATCTCAAATTGTTTCTACACATCCCGGTTCATCTACTGTTATCGAAACAGAGTCTTCACATCTACCCGTGGTCATGATCCATTCAATCGCTGAGACCATACCTTGTTGGACCCGGCGTTGTTCAATCACAAACTGATCTAGATCCTATCTCTTCTTTGATAGAAAATATGAATCTAGCAGTCAAAAAACTGGAATTTTTTCCTACCTTGGTCATCCCACAAATGTCTGTGGCCACTGAAACTCCTATATCACACAGTCAACCATATGAAATATATTTTGGTCCTGACGGTGAAGTTCTTCCTCCTGGTTTAATTGCGATTGAAGAAATCCCATAAGACGATACACCTTTAACTCCAACCCATTTTGGGGGGGACCTTTACCTATACCAGTCTTTTCCTCAATTGTTTCCATATGCTTTTGTTGATCTTGTTCCCATTCAATCTCCCGTCGATTTTCGAGGGTATACATTTGGTCACACAACCATGTCTGAACCAACATATTTGGTTGGGTTTGTTGTTCTAATTACGTCAAATCCTACCCTCGCTACTCCGTCGATGTTCACAACCTCACTAGAGTCATATTTTCATGGTGGCCCTTCGGTCCCAACAGGTTACAAATCATTATCTGGCACTTTCTCTGGTGCATCATCAAGACCATGGTATTTACCAATGTCATCATCTGGTATTTTAACTAGTATTCCTATTGTTAAAACTGAACGACTTGATTCATTATATACATCATCAGGGCAATATCAAGTCGGTCCTTTTGGGTCAATTCCTTTAGGTACCATATCAACTACACTCCCAACATTTGGAGAAAATTATTTTCCGTCTTATCATCCTCCTTATACTGGGGGGAAACCTTTGGTCACCTAATAGGATAGTACTCCATCACTTTTTGGTCAAACTAATGTTGACATGAATGTTTGTCAATGGCAGCCCCCTCTGCCTATCTAAACGTAAACGGTTTTACACTCGTATCAACCGGTTCAACCTGTTACACCCACTTCGTTACCACTTGTTAATACATATATACCCCTATTACAGAATCAAAATATTGTACATCAACCTTATTAGGCGGGTCCTTGAACTCAATATCATCAAATGTTGGGTCCACAGACTCAAAATCCTTTGGTTAATTTACAACAACCTATAGCAGGAATAATTTATTCACAAGCCGGTGTACCATTTCATGGGATGTCACAAACGCAACCTAGTTATACATATCAACCGAATCCAAGTTATACTAATTTGGGTTATAACATTGGTGGACAGACCCCTTGGTAGGCGCAGGCACAAATGCCTCAAAATTCATTTCAACAAGTATCATATCCAGGTTTTGGTCAACAGAATCCTCAAGCGTTTACTATGCAAAACAACCCCTATCTGGGTTACCAGCCACAGATTCTATATGTTGGTGCTCAAAGGTGTGTTGCTCAAGCAATTACATCTTACCCTGGCTATGCTCAACCTGACCTTAATAGACAATTGCCTTTTTTTGCAACCTTGGAATTACCAGATTTAAACTGGTTAACCAATGATCCTATAAATTACGCTCCTTGGTGGCCGGTGATACCCCATAAATTACCCTTCGACATTCCTAAATTCAATAGAAACCCTGGATAAGATCCATAAACTCATGTTATGATTTAACATTTACGGTGTTCATCAAATTTTCTGAATGAGGATTCTGTTTGATTACACCTTTTCCAGCGTACTCTCACAGTTCTGACTGATAAATGGTACATTGAATTACCTAGAGCTTCTTTCAACAATTTCATTGCTTTAGCTACTATATTTTTGACCCATTTCTAGTTACTGATCAGATACAAAACTGGAACGAAACTCTTGACCAGCTTCAAATAGACTAATGCTACTCACATCTCTGAGCATATTCATGAGTGGGATCGTCGTTGACGAATGGCTAAGACATTTGTTCCTAATTAGCTACTTTCTGAATGTTTCATTAAGTCCTCGTTACCATCTATAACTGAGGATGTGGCTAAGGGTTGCGTCGTCACAGAAGAGCAATTTATCACTCGTGCCCAATATTTAGACTTGATTTACACTCAATCCGACACACTCTATGAAAAAAATCCTAATGCGCCGTGATCTAATTTCAATATTCCTCCTCAAATAAAGGACTCTCATGCTGAATACATCTTGATAGGAAATGCAAACACACACCACGCTACTGCATCTGATGCTGCTCCTACTTCCGAAATTAATGCTGTGTCATTTGACAAAGGCAAGAGTGACAAGCAACCAGGAAGTAAGAAAAAGGGGAAGTTAAAGAAAAAGAAAACTTCTAACCCGCAGGAAATATCATCTGATCAACCATATAGACCACAGAAACCTCATTATCCATGCATAACCTGTAAGGAGGAACATTTTTTTAGGATTTTACTCACCGTGCTAAAGTCTCAAAAATCATCAAGACTTCCCATGCATAGCTGTGTTGACAGACCCATTTCCAAATCCAGACACCAATTTGGTTGCTACAGATCCAACTCCTAGTTCCCAAGTGTTAATGTTAACCACCACAAAACCTTCACAAGATATTTTGGTGTCAATGCTTAATAAAGACTATGGTAGTTCGGTCACTGATCAACCTACTACCTCGACAACGAATCCATCTATTGAATCAATACCACCTACTGTTATTCATGAATTGTCAATTAAGCCACCAAAGGGAGTAATTCATAAATCGACATATAATCCTTGAGCAAGAGCTGCACAAAATTATAATATAATTGAATATTTGGCTCAATCCCCTTCAGCTATGTCTGCTCTTGAGGTATTACAAAATTTTCCTTCCCAAAAATAGGCTTTATTGTCGGCCATTGGTGGAATTGATCCCACTGATTCTAATCTTGTTGTCTTTAATCATACGGGCTATGTGCCACAGCTACTAGTAGAATTGGAATTCTCCATACAAGTAAATGTTCTCAATCACCTTGTTCATTGCACTATTATTGATGACAGAGCATCTACGTGCATTATATCTCTAAAATATTGGAAGTCACTTGGCTCGCCATGATTATCACAATCATCAACGACGTTGAAGGCTTTTGATGGAAGAACATATAAACCTTGTGGTATTATTAATAACCTTCATGTTGAACTAGGGGGAAAAACAGTGAATATTGATGTCGAGGTTGTTGAAGGACCCCTTGACTATAATATTTTACTTGGAAGACCATGGGTATATGAAATTACTGCCATTGTTTCTACATATTTTAGAATGATTGCCTTTCCACATAAAGGTACAATCACATTCATTAATCAATTATCCTTTTTTGCCTCTGCTTCGCAGGTAACTGGAAGCGTTCCATTTGTTCACTTATCCCAACTAGAAATTTAGAACATTTGTGTAGGACTCTTAAAGGATTCCACTCTTATGGGAACCTTTGCATTACCGTTGCCTGTGACATCGGTAGAAATTGCAAGTATAGAGACCTGATACATGATCTCTTCCACTCTATCTGGATTAAGGAAGAGTACGGGTGATTCTGATATTTCTACGTTGGATGAATTTTTACTGCCCAACACTATTTAGCTAGCATAGCAATCAATCTATTTGGCTGGGGCGGCAAATCTAAAATCAACGTCACTGACTATTTGGGTTGATCGATCCTTAGATTTTGGTACTCCATCTGATCCATTTTCCTCAAATTTTTTGACAGGTGAAAATATTTTGGAAGATATGATGTCAGAAGGAGAACCATGGGAACATTATCATCATCATTCCCATCTTCCTGATTATGAAGAAAACAATCTCAGTGAACTATATCACCCATCCATCAAAACATTATTTTCGAATTCTTTACCTGTTAATGCGATCAATTCTGAGCAAAATTTATCAAATATTGAAGAAACCATTTCTATCGATATTTCAACCAAACCTGGCGTTGTAGAAAATATTCATGTCAGTGTATCTTGTTCTCCATCAGAACTTGATTCATATCGCTCTCTATTTCATGAATTTCGTCACGTATTCGCTTGGTATTACGAGGAAATGCTAGTCATAAATACTAGTATAGTTGAACACACTATTAATATGTATCCTAATGTCAAACCGGTGCGCCAATGGCTTTGTCCTGTTCATCCAAAGAAAGCCGCTACCATCAAAGCAGAAGTTGAAAAAGTTTTGCGTGTTGGTTTTATTTACCATGTTTCGCTAACTGAGTGGTTTCCAATATCGTTCCTGTTATGAAAAAACAAGGAACCTATAGGGTGTGCATCGATTATCGAGATTTTAATCATGCTTGTCCAAAAGGCAACTATCCTACTCCCTTTATCGACCAAATTATTGACGATTATGCTGGATGCGAAATATTCTCATTCATGGATGGATTTTCTGGCGACAATAAAATCAATATCCGTCCAGATGACCAACATAAGATAGCATTCATCTGTTGCTAGGGAAAATTCGCATATAGGAAAATTCTATTTGGTTTAAAGAACGTTGGGGAAACTTTTCAGAGAGCAATGGATTATGCTTTCAAAGACAACAAGCACATTGTTCAACCATATCTAGATGATTTAACAACGCATTCACGGAGTTGGACTAATCACCCGATGCATTTGAGAGCCATTTTCTTACGTTTCTGACACTACAAAATACTTCTCAATCCACATAAATGTGTGTTTTGTGTTGGTTCTAGTCGTTTTCTCGGATTCGTAGTCTAAAAAGGAGGAATTCGAATAGACCCATTAAAGGTTTAGGACATTCTTGATTTTCCTGCACCATCAAACTTACTTCAGATACAAAAACTTTAAGGAAAGGCTAACTTCCTGAGAAGTTTCATTCCAAACTACACCGAAATGGCTAAAGGATTTACTTGATTATTGAAAAATGGGGTTCACTTCCGTTGGGACCAAGTTGCGCAAGATTATTTTGATGCTGTCAAGGACACTCTTGTCTGAGTACCATTAATGTATCCTCCTAATTACCAAAATGATTATTTCCTATATACTTCCGTGGTTGAAACGACCATCACTATGGTTTTGGTCCAAGTAGAAGATGGAATTGAACATCCGATCTATTATTTTAATCGTAATCTCAATGATACAGAAGTTAAGTACTCGTACGTGGAAAATCTTGCCTTGGAAGCTATTCAAGCTATCCAAATATTTCGCCATTATATCCTACTCCAAAAAACAATAATAGTTTTGGATTGTGACCCCATGACTTATATCTTATCACGTCAATTTCCAGGGGGGAAATATTCAAAATGGATTGTCATTTTGCAGGAATTTGATTTGGAATGCATCAAATCCAATTCAAAGAAGTCTTTAGTTTTGGTTGAGCTTCTCTGTGACCTTCCCTCTGATAGTACTGCTACTACGTCGGAACCATCTCTTCCAGACGAGTCTCTAATTTTGATCGGATCATTTGATCCTTGTTATGGGGATCTCATAATTTATCTCCAAACCCAAACCTTTTGACCTAATATCTCTCACTCTGAACAACGAATTATTTGATACCAAGCCAAATATTATTTGATCGTTGGTGATACACTTTATCGTCATGGTGTCGATACCATTTTAAGGAGGTGCCTCACTCATGAGGAGGCTGAAAAAGTGTTAAATGATTTTCATGTTGGGGCTTACGGTGGACACTTATATGGATATGCTACCGCGCAGAAGATACTCTGCAGTGGTTACTTTTGGCCTACTATTTTTCAAGATTGCATTCTCACAGTTAGAAGTTGTCATGCATGCCAGATTTTTTGATCGTAGAATCTACAAACCACCAGTGCCAATGCATCATGTTGTCTCTGCTGGACCATTTATGAAATGGGTTATTGAATTCATGACCTGTAAACCTCCTTCGTCCAGGGGGGCATGGTTATACACTACAAGAAAAAAGGACATTGGTGAGGGGCGAAAAATGTCACCATAAGCTCATTGGTGACGGTCAAAAGAGCCTTCGTCACCAAAAACTGAACGTCACCAAAGGTGGCGTCGCCGAAAGTATAGGTGTTGTGGTGACATTCAAGGTCCGTCAGCAATAATGATTTATAATGACGGATAGTGACCGTCACCATTGCATATGAGCAATGGTGATGGACAATAGCCTCCGTCACCAAAAAGTTGAACATCACCAAAGGTGGCGTCGCCAAAAGTATGTGTTGTGGTGAAATTCAAGGTCTGTCACGAATATTGATTATAATGACAAATAGTGACCATCACCATTTCAAATGAACAACAACGATTTATTGTGATGGACCTTCCATGGCCGTCACGATTGGTGCATATATATGGCGACGTTCATTGACCATCACCATTTCATATTTGGTGAGGGTCAAAAAATGTCATGATAAGTTCATTGTTGACTTCAAGGTCTATCACGAATAATGAATATAATGAAAAACAATGACCCTCACCATTTCATATCAACAAAAACGATTTATGGTGATGGACCTTTCATGGTCGTCACTATTGATGCGTATATATGGTGGCATTCATTGACCCTCACAATTTCATATTTTGGTGAGGGTCGAAAAATGTCACCATAAGCTCATTGGTGATGGTCAAAAGAGCTTCATCACCAAAAATTGATCACCGCCATTCCATATGAATATTAGGGCACGATGGAATCAAACCACCAACCTCCTGCTTGTAAAACAGGTGCTCTTCCATTGAGCTAGCACCCTTTAAAGAATGTGAATCCAATGAAGAGATATACAAATCAGGACTGAAAAAGTGTGCAAATACTATGATATGAATTGCCAAGTTAATCATCTGAAGTTTGAAATGGTGTATATTTACATAGAGAGAAAGTAAAAGAAAGGAAGGTAAATCGTGAATTTCCAAGTTAATCATCTGAAGTCTGAAGTGGTGTATATCTGCATAGAGAGAAAGTAAAAGAAAGGAAGGTAAATCAGAGATTTACCTTCCTATTATTAGTATTCAAAAGAAAGTAATATATATATTTCAAGTGAATATGAAGTAAGAAGCAGTGTCTTGACTAAACCAAGGAAAATAGAAGTAGAAACCAAGTTCTCTAAATGTTGGAGCAGATCAGTGTAAGACGATGAAAATATAAAGGATTAGCATTGGAAGTAGTGGTGAGGTCTTGGAAGCATTCATAGGTCAAGGGTCTAAGTCCTGGTCATGGTACTTGTCATTTGAAGATCTATAAGAAGAATTTCTTGTGGGTTTTCCCCTCCAAGAGGGAGAGGTTTTTCCCTCACTCTAGGAGCCTAACTTTGTGTCTTTTGTATTTTGGTAATTTACTTGATGAAAGACTAAATAAGCTAAGCAAGAGAAGACATAAGTAACTCAAGTAAACTCACAAGTAATTATCAAGAAGAGAATTTGAATTAATCTCCAACCCTACAAATTCTCAACACATAGATCACCTTGTTGAAAGTTGAAACACCAAACCATCCATTACCAAAATACAAAAGACACAAAGTTAGGCTCCTAGAGTGAGGGAAAAACCTCTCCCATGAAAGACTAAATAAGCTAAGAAAGAGAATACATAAGTAACTCAAGTAAACTCACAAGTAATTATCAAGAAGAGAATTTGAATTAATCTCCAGCCCTACAAATTCTCAAAACATAGATCACCTTGTTGAAAGTTGAAACACCAAACCATCCATTTTTGTTGTTTAAGGTTTTTCATGTGTCGCTATATTTTCCTTTTGAATGGGAGGCCATCACAAAAACATACTTTCCCTAGTATTATCTGGAGTATAGATAAGACCTTCTCCAACAATAAAGGCTAATAGATGTATGCTAGTTTCCTTGAGTTCTAAATCTACACCATGCATAACATTTAGTCATGTCACTCGATTCTTTGCAAGATGGCACATAAGAGTAATGGGTAAGGAACCTTGCATAACATTTAGTCATGTCACTTGGTTCTTTGAAAGATGGCACATAAGAGTAATGGGTAAGGAAGATTTCATCAACAAACATAATAAGCTTGAAAATTGCCACAAATATCTTGGATTTCTTCCATAAAGAATTCAATCTCTAGAGCATTTGATTGTCAATATTGGCGCAGCTACGTAAGTAGAACTACAAAAGTTCATATTTCACTATTATTAATTCAATTGCAATTGTTCTTTCTCTTGATAAGCTTCCAGTGTCTAATCCTGTGCTAATCATAGAAGATGTAGATACAAGCCCTTCCAAAGCACTGAACCCCCTAAACACCACACTACTCGGCCACAAGGAAGACACATCCCATGGAACCTATGGAATGCCTCCCTCTCCACCATCCTTTCTGATGACCAGTGTCCTAGCTATATTTTGTGAGTGTTAGTTTTTCAAACACTGTTGGAGACATATAGATGATCAATGTTCAATCCTGCTTCAAGGAAAGGTTCATTGGTGTTTTACATCTTTTGGATATTGTCAATCTCTAGTTCGTATTGCCCTCTTTGGGATATGGCAGTCCTTACAGAGTTTGGCATTATTCAATCTATGGAAGATTTATGTTTTTCACCATGAGGATAGCTCATTCTATGCTTATGTTTTGTGGAGGGATAAGGTATACCATCAGCATTTGGCCAAAGACACTACTGATCAAAGATGCCCAATGTTTAGATCCCATTGTTTATTTTTATATGCTCCTATATTTTGATAAGAGTTTATGATCTCCACTTTTTTCTCTACTGTTTTTGAATAATTTCGACAAATATAATACATGTTTTCCAAAAAAAGAAAAAGCATTACAAATTCCATCCTTACCTTGTATTACCATCAATTTCATATAGCAGAACTAAAGAAAACTAAGATGGGGAAAAGGAGAAGACGTGAACACCAATGGCATACGATTCTAATTTTAGCATGGATAGGTCAGATTCATATCTAGATATGGACATTCAGCAGCTAAGCTGCAGTTTTCTTTTGTATTTTTCAACAAATTAAACATGATACAAAACTTTGTACGAGTTTTTATCCCAGCACAATGTTAGGGAAGTGTAATGGAATAAGAAAGGTAAAGTTTCGAACCTGCATACATTCATACCAATAGGTGGAGATTGAAACCTGTAGACATTCTTACTGCATATTTTCCATTTTCGCATTGTCCATTATTCCAAACCCCACCTAGAATTCTGATAATAGTGACTAGTACAACTTGCTAGTATATACTACAGACCCATGTCAAATAATTGTGACAATACAAAACTTAAAAATATGCAAGTACATGTTTTAAGGTCATTGGGATCTAAATCCTATCTCTGCATGATGGACAGATTTTAATTAGTGTGCTCCAAGGAAGAGATAAAATCTCCTTGAGATCTACACCCTATCGCTAGATTGCTTGCACCCTTCTTAACTAGACTTCAGAATAGGTCAAAATTAGCAAACTACTTAAATGAATTTAAAACTAACAATTGCAAAGTGAATGCACCCTATTTTACATGGAAAACACATGCAAATTGTTGAGAATGTTAAGAACAGAACAAAAATCCAATCTATAATATTGATCACTCCCTCATAATTAAAGTGCCATACTGTTGAATTTGGAAAGAGGAAGTGCGCCCCTCACTATCCTGTCAAAATTATGCAACTAAAGCACTCATACCTCATTCATACATGTGCCAAGGAGTGCCACATGCGCAACCAGATTGTAAAAGACTATCCAAGGTACAATATTTTAATACTACCTCTTATTGAGGAAATTGTTCTCCACCCATCCAAGTTTCCCCATGAATATCTTGAAATTCCCTTGGCCAAGGGCTTAGTCAAGATATTTGCAACCTGTCTGAATGTACTCTAGATCAACTGCTCCCTTCTAAAACATGTTCCCAACAAATGGTACCTGATTTTAATGTGCTTGGAGCAATCATGGAATATTGGATTATCATAGAGTTCGACACAGTTTTAATTGTCACAATTGACCCAAGTGGGCTCCAACATCTCACATGTTAGTGCTGTAATCAATTTGTGAAGCCATATATGGCTTTACAACTAGTAGTGTTGATTTCAATGTACCCTGTCTCTTCTAAACTCAATCACACTAAACTCTGCTTCCTAGTCAACCAGAAAATTGTTTCTAAACCCAAATTGAAGCAGCACCATAAAGTACTCTTCCTATCACTTGCATCTCCTACACAATAAAAATCAATAAATCCATGCTGCACCAACTCACCATCTCTTGCATATTTCAAACCATACTGTTTTGTACCCTTAAAATATCAAAGAACATGTTTTGCAACTACCCTATGAATATGCCTCAGATCAACTGTGAACTAGGTCAAGGTGTTCACTATGAAACATACATCAAGTTTGATGTTACATCAAGTATCTAATAAATTGTCTATACATCAAAGGATCTACCATGTCTGAGTTCAAGTCAGCATGCAACCTAGAATTGCCATCATTGGGGTGACCATGGATTTACAAACAATCATTTGGAATCTTTTCAAGGTCTCAAGCATGTACTTTCCATGCCAAAGGAAAACCTCACTTGTACTTGGCCACACCTCTAGACCCAAGAAACAATACATCAAACCAATGAATTTCATATTTAAATATTCATTCCTACTGGGTATGTGTTATATTCAGACACTGGAAGCTATACGAAATGAACAAGATCGATATTGTTAGCTTCCTCTACTCTTTCAATTGTTGTTTTTTCTTGCCTTTACAAAAAAATCAAAATTAGAAAATTTATTATGAACACTTGTAAGGAAACCAAATCTAAGTATTTCGTAAAGGATGCAGTGATATTTTCTGATTTAGCTTCACCCTTTACCAAGAATAATGACAAAATGTTTGTTCCAAGATCAAGTGCAAATTATTACAAGGCTATCCGCCATTTTCTTTTAGCCATAGATCCCCTTGTTGAAACACCAAACCATCCATTTTTGTTGTTTAAGGTTTTTCATGTGTAGCTATATTTTCCTTTTGAATGGGAGGGCATTGCAAAAACATACTTTCCCTAGTATTATCTTGAGTATAGATAAGACCACCTCCAACAATAAAGGCTAATAGATGTATACTAGTTTCCCTGAGTTCTAAATCTACACATTGCATAACATGTAGTCATGTCACTCGGTTCTTTGCAAGATGGCACATAAGAGTAATGGAATGCTCTGTTTCTTGTAATGCAACAAGAGAAGTATAGGGTCTTTATGTTATGTTATTTTCCTACCAAGTGAATCGGTTGGAAGGTCAGCAGCATATAATGCACACAAGATATAATCTTTTTCAGAAAATAAAAATAAAAATAAAAATGGCAATGCATTGTCTATAACTGAAACAACAGTAGCATTTTCCCCAATATAATTCACCCTCGTTGTTACAACTGCTAGCCCTAAACCCCATAACCCATCACACTGTCTATCTTTATGCCACACAAAGAATGGACCCTCTCTATCTCTAAAGCCCGATGAAAGTTCATCCCGTAGGAAGTGACTAAATGTTGACAAGCTTGAAAAAATCCCATCAAACTGCAATATCTCAGCACCTCCTCTAACACATGCTAAAGATAAACATAAATTCAGGATTACAAGAGCTGAATCTCTCCAGCTATCATGTCGAAGCTGACTAATTACACACTTTTTGGGAAAATTCTTTTGAAAAAAAGGAATCCATGTATGAGATGCAAGGAAACCTTTTAAGAGCATATCAATTACAGCTAAAGATATGTTTGCAACATTATTTTTTTCAACACAACTGCAAAGAACAGGCAAAAATCCCAAACTCATAAGAGAAACATCAGAAAGGACATCTCCCACATTCTTCCTATCTTTTATTCTCCATTTTCCTAGTACTTTTTATGTTGAGAATGAATAATATCTAATGATGTCACAAGCACTTCTAGGAGTCATCTAAGCATTGTTTCCAATCCATCTGGAATAAATGGCTTGATATACATCAATGATCTTAGGCTTCTGATCACTATTCTGATCTCCTTTGCATAAAGTGTCCAAGTTTTCATCTTATTTGTTATTGGTACTATACATCTAGACATCCATCTCACAAAAATTATCAAAATTTGGGCCTATTTAAAGAGAAAATTTAGCATGTAATTTGTTGGGTCACCAAGGGGACCTAAAACCTGTATTGATAACAGATAATTGAAAATATCTTCAACACACAACCCTATTGATTCTTCTGACAAGGCTGCATTTAGGTTTATTGATCCCAACTGCGTCCCCTATCTAACAAGACACAATATGAGGTCCTATAAACAGAAGGATAAGCACCAAAATGGACTGAACCGAAAATGTTATACCATAAACAAGGAAAGTAGGTAGAGTCTAGATGCATAAAAAGCACATAAATTGTTTTGGATAAGTATGATAGTTCTCAAGCATGAATGAACTTACAACCTTTTTGTCGAATATTGACAAGGCTAACACAGTCATCCACGCTTTTAAGGAATTCAACTAAAAATATCCAAGAGAAGAGGCCTTGTTTAAACTTTACACAACTAAATATTTTTAGTGTCTTTTTTGCTGCAGCTGTGAACCCTTTGTCTTCAGAGTGAGACCACCACCCTATACCCATTTCTATTTCAAGGGATTTGGTATGATAAATATACTTATCTTAACACAATGGATGAAGCTCATGCTATCTGAAGTATTCATCAAGACTTACTGATCTTGTTTTGTTACATTCATAGTGGTGTAAAACGTTGTTGAACTTCAGATTCTTTTGTCTTTGCAATTCCATCTACAAGAGCACCTCTACCAATTTAGTGGTGTACTAAATCAGCCATTGAATACTATAAGATAATGCTAGCAAAGAGCTCATTATTCTAAGCCATTGAATCCTATAAGATAATGCTAGCAAAGAGCTCA
This sequence comes from Pinus albicaulis, assembly GCA_034641835.2. Classification (NCBI taxonomy): domain Eukaryota; kingdom Viridiplantae; phylum Streptophyta; class Pinopsida; order Pinales; family Pinaceae; genus Pinus; species Pinus albicaulis. Next base: position 1,086,989,096 of record CM076574.1, read on the forward strand.
GTGTGCTTCTTGAACCTCTTAGACCTGTTATTGTGTGAAGGTAGTTGTTCTTTCCTGATAGGCGACTTATACAGTTTGAATGTGGTAAATTGCAGAAGTTAGTGATTTTAATCAGACAGTTAAGAATTTAAGATCAGTAGGGCACAAAGCACTGGAATTCACTCAAATGACAAAATAAATTAGAAAGACATTGCTTTTGATGAGCTGAAGGGGATTTTGTACCACCTTGAGATGAGTTGAATTATTGGACAAACCTAGATAGATCTATTTATATGTTGAATTTGATTCCAATATGAGAGCCCTCTTTCCAATCTCATTAATGGCCTAAATATAATCTAAGATGATCATGAATATGCTGGGTATGGTGCTGAATTGGAAGAGCCCCTCAATCATTTTATGACATCATCTTTTGAGGAGTCTGGTTAAGAGTATATCCATCAATTTAGATAAACAGTGTAGCAAAACAATTCTTTGCATTCTAGTGACTGGTCCTCTGCACTTTATAGAAGATATTTTAGTCACCATAAATTTCCATTTGTGAAATAAAGTTGTAAAATTTGCCATTGACAGGCCTTGCAAGACCAATTTAGCATCATCATATAAATTCCTTGAAAATATTTCAAGGTTGTCCTAGTTAGCTTAGCAATGGAAAGAAGTCATTAAGCTTAGAAAAGTTTGCTTTTGTTTTTCTTTACAGTTGCTTTGATCATGCCATGGTTAAGTCCTTTGATATGACAACCTACAGGAAAGGAATTTAAATTATTATGAACATATTTCTTTTATGGGTCCACAAGGAAGTTTACTAGCATGAACTCCTTAAGGCAACAATCCAATCAGCTACAAACACAAGGTAAACGGCCAGAAATCATAAATCAGATCCCCGATGCATCCCTTAGTCTATATTGTAGCCATTTTGAGTTGACAATTCTCCATGATATATATTTGGTGGATCACTTGCAAAAATTTTGAGCCATCTCTTGCCAAGTCTGGCAGTAGAACTAACAGAAAAACACTTTGAAGGACCATTTTATCTTACTGAAGATAGCCTTCCCACGTAGAACTCACTTCATTACAGCAGTTATACCTATAAGGAATAATTCATAAAGAAAGATGGTCTTTCTTTCTCACACTAGTACCACCAATACCTCTTATTTCATTCACCAAAAATATGTGAGCTCGGGATATCTGCACATCATGATCTCAAAATGGTATCCTTATATCTGCAACTTATAAACTACATGTAAAATAAATCAATCCCAAGGGCACAACAACGATGTCAATTTTAGTCCAAATTTGTGCCCAATTTTTTTTTTTACAGTAGCTTTGAAAGACATTTCTCAATGATCATTTGGAAGAACACACTTATGTGTTTTCAGTTGAAAGCTAGTTCAACCTCAATTGTGAGCCACTGCTCATCAAGTGCCACATTTATCTCCTCAGCTTAGCAAATCCCCTTAACATACAATGAAAAAAATTAACCAAGGAAACATCCTTTCTCAAAGACGAAATTGAAGTAAAAAAGGGAGGGCATTGTCTGAAGAATAGAAGACATTAGTGCAACATAAGTAGGAAATTTCTTCGGTTGACGACTTGCCTGAGACGTGGAATTATATGCTCCCACTTGTTCCTGTACACCCTACAATGTTTGAGTAAGCCATCTACAATGTTTGAGTAAGCCATCTTAACATCCTGGCTACACTAGTAGGTAATTAGGTCTCTGTTCCTTGACTAGAATCTTGCTGATCTGACTTTGATTTCTTTTTCAGTTTTAGAACAAAATATGGAACAACATTTTCACATGCATTAATCACTATAGGATGTTTCTATGGTTTTGAGGACCATTCATCTTCATAAAACTTCATATCCTTGCTCACCAATGTCTTAAGTTGCACTTTAATTTAGATCATGTAGGCCTTGGATATCTTACTCTATCCAACAAAGACCGCCTTTATGTTCAAGGGTTCAAGATTAGTCCTTTCTCATCATGAATATGAATATAAATTGGACAAAAAAAAGGAAACAAAAATGTAATACTTGTGGCTTCTCACCAACAAAATATTTCTTTGGTGTTTTTTCCTTCAAGATCCTGTGAGGACATTGGTTCAAGATATAGACAATGTGTTGCAAGCTTTGGCTTAAAGACACATGGGTAAATCCATGTCCTGGATCATGGTTTTAGCTATCTCAATGATGGATTTGTTACTCTACAAGCCCATTCTTAGCATCCTCTTGATCCTTGTTTCCCTGCAAAAGGTATCAAAGTCCTTGGACAAGGTTATAGTCCACTAGATCTGTCTCTCCCCTAACTTCCAAGGTTGAATGTAGGAAACTCAAGACAGAGTAGCAACAAAATGGACATGTGAAGCAATTTGGATTGGGAAAATACTTGCAGATATGCAAGTTCATTAGGATAATCATAATACTTTTTGCGATAATGAGGGAGTTACCAAGATGGAAAAAAGACCTGCCTTTGATATCAATAAATTGCATTGAGGTGCACATATTACAGCACTTTATGTTGTTATTTTGTTTTTGGTCAAAATCAGGGGAAACACTTCCCCACTATAACATGGGGAAGAGCACTGTAAAAAACAGTGGACCATTGACTAAGCTATTGCATTTGAGGGTTTTCTATGCCCATATAAAATCCATTTGGACTAGAATTTTGTATTTTCCTGTTGGCCTCATCATGGGTCCATAGTAACACAATGGAGTGTGCTTGTCAGGATTTGAACCCAAGTCATCATATGAACTCCCTCTTATTGGTAGACCATTTTTTCTTGCAGCTCTTTTTGATAGCCAAAAACCCTATTAAGGGTGGTGTTGGCATGGGATAAATTTTAAATTTACACTTTGTCCTGCATATTTTCAAATTCATTAGCGAAAATGGGACAAATTTGAAATGACTTCACCAACTAGTGCCCCACCACCTGGACCTGCTACTTACGTTGTATACTACCTCAGTATCTTGAATCTTATTGACACTCACAACTATGAAGCCCTTAGCCACTTGTTAACAAAGATAGATACACAAACCAGTGCCACTTCTAAGGGTTTTGAATGTGCTCCTTTGGGCACAAATTTTGTAGTTGTTGTTTCAAGTCCATCTGTAGTAGAAGTGGCTACAAGGAAACTTCCCGTAACCATTCATCTCTCAACAAAGACAGAGCTGGTAGATTACTTTGGAAGGCTTACAAAAATGTCTTAGATATTCATAAGAAGTTACCACCTGGTGGTATACTGGTATTTGTCACAAGACAAAAGGAGGTGGAATTTCTATGCAGACAGTTGAGGAAAGCCTTTGTGAAAAGAAGCAAAAGCAATGTTAAAATACAAGATATTTCTCAAAAAATCAAAGCTCACTGTAGACACAAATGATGTTGCAACTGAACCCAATCTTGAGGGCATTTCTCAAGCTGTGGATGGCACAGATGATAGTGGGAAACACAAAGATGGAACTGATAGGTTTAACTCATTTGACGATGAGGGGTTTTAAGTTCAATCAGAGGCAAACTCATCTTCCTCTGATGCTGAATTTGATTCACTTTCAGATAATGAAGAAGAAGAGTGTCTTGACAGTGGAAGAAATTTCAGCTGATAGTGTTGAAGCAATAGGTGAGGGAGTAGATATGAAATTGGGAAATATGTTTGATGTTTCAGAAACATCAATGTCTCTCCCATCCAATCAGCCTAATATGGAACTAGATAAGAAGTGCACTGTGGTAGTTGATACATCAAATGAAATAGCTGGTGATGGAGACATCCCTCATGCATGCATTGGTTGGCCACGGAGAATGCAAGTACCAAATGTTGATATGCAACATAAATTCATGATTGAAGCAGTTGAAAATCATATGCCTCAAACAGTTATTATTGATGATATTGGAACAGAGCCTGATGCAATGGCAACCAATACTATTTCTCAGCGTGAAATCCAATTGGTTAGAACTACGCATGGAATGACTATTGAAAATCTCATAAAGAATCCTTCTTTAGAGATACTTGTAGAGGGTGTTCAGAGTGTTACCCTTGGAGATGATGAGGCAAAGAGAAGGGGAGTTCAGAAGTCTATGCTTGAGAGAAAAGGACCATCCTCATTTACTTATGCTGTAGAGATGACATCAGGGACCAAATGCCGTATTCATCACAACTTAAAAGAAACTGTGGATGCCATATTAGCAGGTGCTCTATAAAGTTTTTCATATCCATCCCAGGGGATAAATATGTTGTATGATACAGTATGCAATGTCAATTCAAAAACAGAAATAATTAATCAACTATCTATCTTGGCCTGTTCAAACTTCATATGAAATTGCCATGATATGTTGTGAATAGGAAAATCTCCATCATTTGAGGTCCGCCAGATGGTTATGAAGGTAGTGACAGATGGAAGTCATGCCACAACAAAACCAGGCATTAGAAGCCATTTTAGGAGCACTTTGACATGTTTAGAGTCTGATGGTGTTTTGAGGCTGGTAATGAGAGTGGTGATGATGATATTTTTGGGTTGAAAGGTAGTTATGAGCAATTTCAAAAGGATGATGATTCACCACTTGTTTTATATAATTATAAAAGATCATGGAGGCTGATCTGGAGCAAGTAGTGGAAGTAATGGGCCTAGAGAATGCAGTTAAATTCACAATGACATTGGGGCAGTTGATGCAATTCTTGCTTTACATCCTAAGCTCAAGGAGAATTCATGGATTCGAGGAGTGGCTAAATATCAGCGTCTACCCATATTTGTGATGAAGACAAACACGATGGCGGAGATGGTAAGGGTCATGCGTACTATTCTTGGTTTGGAGACTCTTGGTGCAAGTTATTTTAGTTCATTAAAAAATCTTAAGAATGATATTGAGATATCAGATGGAGTATCCAAGAGAATATCTTCCCAAGAAGATATTGATGCTTTAGAAGAGGCCAGACTTGCTATTGAATATATTGTGATCCCTGGAGGGCAGCTAGTTGAAATTCTTCCAATATGTGCTGACATTATTGCTCGTCAAATAAAGCTGGTGGAGAGCTATCAATTAGTAACAGAGAAATCAGGGACATAGCGAGAGTGACAGCCGATGACTACCCATGTTTCAGAGATATGACATTGCAAAACATTGAATCAGCAAAAAAAAAAAAAAAAAAAAATGACATAGTAAGCCTCAGTAAAGATTCTATTGAGCAGATACATAGAGGCAGTGAAGATTCTCAAATGATTGAGCTGGTGGTTCAATGTTATAAATATGAAAACAAGTCTTTTCCCCACACTATATCAACAGCGATAGGTGTGTCTAAAAGCAATATAAACAATGAAATGGCTGAATGTTTTGTCAATTCAGAATCTGTTATTACAAATGAGCAGAGATCTCCTGAAGTGGAGGAAGATAATCCCAAGATGAACCTGATGCAAGTAAGGCTATGCGTATTGGTGTTTCGACAGAGGATGGTCTGGTAGAAGGAGATTTAAGAGCTAAGAAATGTAACACTATGGCAGTGGAGCTTCTACCGATATTATGCTAAACCTCACGCATGTTCGACTTATGAAGGATAACCATTGGTTTAGATTGACGGTTCAAGTTGATTTCAGACCCCCTTGGTGTTTCAAATTTTAATGGAGGAAGGGGGGTTCGAAATGGGTACTTTTCAAACCCAACCATTAACCACGTGGAAAGCGAAGGATATGTTTGCACCCCCCCCCCCCATCACAATACGGCTTACCATCTATTGGGCTCTCCGAAATCCGGTTTCGGGTTTTCGTAAAACAAATGCTCAAAGTCTATACTTGGAACGAATTTTTGTTGCTGGGAAAGGAAAGGAGGTTTGAACTATAATTACCCAAAAAGAGCGATATTTGCACAATAATGTACACTAATGGCACAACTGGTGAACCTAAAGGCATATTGATCACAAATGAAAACATTGTTTCTATGGTGACCGAAATTGCTTATTTTCTTAAATGTCAGAATGAAGAGCTCGCAGAGAAGGATGTTTATTTCTCATTTCTTCCTCTAGCACATATATTTTATCGGGTGACAGAGGAATTTTTCATATCAAAAAGTGCTTCAATAGGCTTCTGGCGCGGGGATGTGAAGCTTTTGGTGGAGGATAAAGAAGAACTAAAACCAACTGTCTTATGTGGTGTCCCACATGTTTTTTTGATTGCATATATTCAGGTTTAAACCAGAAGATCATCGTTGGAGGATTTCTAAATAGAAAGGTGTTTGAATTTGCATACAAATACAAGCTTAATAATATGCGCAAAGGGTTGAAACATGAAAAAGCATCTCCACTTTTTGATCAAGTTGTCTTTAGCAAGATTAAACAAGGTCTGGGAGGACGTGTCCGTGTAATGTCATCAGGAGCAGGTCCACTTTCAAATGTCATCAGGAGCAGCTCCACTTGCAAGACATGTGGAAGAGTTTCTACGAGTAGTGACATGTTTCCATGTTGTACAGGACTATGGTTTGACAGAAACTTTTGCGGGAAGTTTTGTTTCCCTTCCAAATGTTATTTCAACAATCGAGACTGTTGGTCCACCTGTTCCGAATATTGATGTTTGCCTTGAGTCTGTCCCTGAAATGGGATATGATGCACTTTCAGAAGTTTAAGCTTTGACAAGGAGAATACGTTGTAGTGGAAAATCTCTATAATGTGTATGGCCAGTGTTCTGCTATTGATTTGGTTTGGATGTTGTTGAGTTCATCATTCGTCATGCAAAGGTCTTAATTGCCTTTGTCCAAGAGGCAAAGCTTCCTGTAATTTTGAAATGCTTTAAGCTATTAGTTGTGCATGAAAATGCGGCGAGGAAGGCTACAAAGGAGCGGAAAAGGCGTTCTGATTATAAACCCATACTTGAGTAGGATGGCCTTATATGGCAGTGTTCTTCCTATCAGGGGACAAAGAGGGAGAAAACAAGAGAAGAATCATTAGCTGAAGTAAGAGATTACAAGCGGCAACAAATGTCATACTGTGGAAAAAAGGTCAAGCGAACTCCAACACAAGTGTTGCAAGATATAATTGAGGGCCACATGGAGGAAATTAAGATAGCAGGAGGAATTGGTTGTTTTGTAAAGGGTATATTTGAGATACCACAGAAGGCAACACAATCTCTTCCTTCAGATAGTGTGACTGAGCGTAAATAGCAATGTGAGGCCACCAATTCAGCCTTTCCTAACAGGGGTGAAGGATTCTCTGTGTCTAGCTATCAAAGGATGCAAAGTGTCATGCGACTAAAGTTTATGTAGGAAGCAATGTTTCGTCTTCTCTGATAAATAGGATCGATGCTATGCTTCACAAGCTAGGAAAAGAAATTGACGATGTAGATGCAAAAATTGGTGACCGATGGCAAATATTGGACAAAGATATTCGAGGGTACACATGGTAGCCAGCGCCCCATTAGAAATAATGATCCAGCAAAGGCGGTCTGAATGGCAGAGCCAGATGTCAGAGCCACCCAGCGTTGCCTCTTCGTGACCACCTCAGCCAATTTTAGCATACCTTTTTGATTTACGAATAGCTACCAAAGTTAATGTTACGGTCGGTTTTGAAAGAGATATTTTTTGTTCAGGCCTTGCATGGCCACAGTTGTCAAATTCTAATTAAATTTTAGTTAATGAAGATTGCCGAAGTAGATTAGGGCAACCAACATAGTTGCAGTTAAATACTTCTTGTATTTTCATTATCAAGGGTTGGACTTTGTTAGACTCTGCATTGTAAAGATCATTGTATTGGAGCGCTGTAGTTTTTTTGGGGGCATCAATAATAAGAGACCGTTCATAGGATTCTTGAGATATGTTAATGTTGATGTTTCTTTAGTGTTAATGTTTTTCTCCGCCTTTCATGCTGAGCATCAATTTGTCTGATTGTGAAACATAAAATTTAGATTAAGATTTGCTAAGAGAGCACCTTAATTTTGTCTGTGTTTACTATCTTAATTTTTTCTTCTCAAGTATAGTTAAAGAATTCTTAACTACTCTTTAGCTATTACTGAACTCATTGTTTTCTTCCATCTCATATTCACACTGTCGGTAAGATCCAGTCTGCATAGTTAGCTTGCCCTGTGAATTCCCTTGAAAAGTTGATGTGCAATTCAGCCTTTTATGATTCCATAGCCCAATGGATTAAGTTTCATAGCTCTATCTATCCAACCACATAATCAATCAAAACAAATAGCCATCATAATTTCTATAACTAGCCTAATATCAGCCTTTATAACCATCAAGCTAAATCATAAAAACAGAGAGAGCCCTCTCTGAGTCTAGGAAGGATAGGTTCTGGACTCCAAAGCGGTTTGATGTTGTCCTCTCTCGTTTATTATTGCCACTCTTATAAATTACAGGGCCACAACAGGTGGCACTAATGTTGCAGGCTAGCAAATCAAGATAGTCCTAGTCAAATTCTATGCCAATAGGGAATATAAGCTTGGTCTCCAGCATCGAAATTGGTCCAACTTACCACTAGACCAAGCCCTATGTAGGCTAAATATTGATGGTGAGAAATCACCAGAGGGAGCCACTGATGTTGGAAGCTAGTCAATGGGGATAAACCTGGTCACTTTTTTGCCAAATAGGAATAAAACATTAGTCCCTAGCATGGTATATGTTCTTAAATTACACTAGAACAAGCCTAATCAACTCATATTTTTATTAGTAGGAATGATAGAGATATGATTTTTAAGGATGGTCTAGCTTTAATATCTTCTCTAGGTTGTTATTTTATTTTTGGTCAAAAGCAGGGGAAACACTTCCCCACTATAACATGGGGAAGAGCACTGTCAAACACAGTGGAACATTGGCTAAGTTGCAGCATTTGAGGGGTTTCTATGCATATATAAAATCCATTTGGACTTGAATTTTGTCTTTTCCTCTTGGCCTCATCATGGGCCCTTAGTAACACAATGGAGTGCATTTGTCAAGGTTTGAACCCAAGTCATCATATGCACTCCCCCTTATTGGTAGATCATTTTTTCTTGAAGCTCATGTTGATGGCTAGAAGCCCTCTTAAGGGTGCCACTAATGTTGCAGGCTAGCCAATCAAGATAGTCCTAGTAAACTTCTATGCCTATAGGGAATAGAAGCTTGGTCTCTAGCATCAAAATTGGTCAAACTTACCACTAGACCAAGCCCTATGTAGGCTAAATGTTGACGATGAGAAATCACCAGAGGGAACCACTCATGTTGGAAGCTAGCAATGGGGATAAACCTGGTAAGAATAAAACATTAGTCCCTAGCATGGTATATGTTCTTATTGCACTAGTACAAGCCTAATCAACTCATATTTTTATTAGTAGGAATCATAGAGATGTAATTTTTAAGGAGAGTCTGGCTTTAATCTCTTGAAGAATGTTCTTGTTGATTTCCCTCTATGTGTGAGATTTTCTAAACTGGCTCCTTAAATTCTGATGACTAGAAACACTAAAGGATATATGTAATTCCTAGGAATCTTGTTAAAGCTTTAAGTGAGAATGTTAGAAGCTAGCTATAATTTCTTGTTTTGTATCAATAGTGAATTGAAGGAATTTGGATGCTGGGAAATTGGACTTCACCTGTTGATTTTGGAAATGCACCACTCAGGTACACAAGATGTTATGGATTCTGTAACTTTTTTGTAAACTTCCAAAGTAAGAAGTTGGACTAAGCTAAGCAAGAATCAAGAAGATAAGAGGAAGGAAAATTCAACTGGGTTTTGGCATATGTAGAAATGGAGAAATCTTGTTTGGAATATGAGCGGTGTATCATTTTGTATTTTTCATGAGAAGGAAAATTCAACTGGGTTCTAGCACATGTAGAAATGAAGAAATCTTGTCTGTAATATGAGCAGTGTATCTTGTCTTGTTTTTATGATTAACCTCCATATTATCATCTAGAGGATCAATAGAAGAAGGAAGGAGTCAAAGAATAGATGCAAGGTAATGAGGTTGTTTTGGATATTTGTGTAATAAAGAAGGGAAAATGGGCACTTAAAAGGCAGCCTTGTGCTCTCAAGGAAATGAACTATTAAGAGAAGATAAACAATCCAGGTTGGAAAGAGAAAATAAACAATAAGGACATGGTTAAATCTTTTCTCCATCAATCATACTGCAATAACTAAAAGTCTAAGGATGGTTGGAAAAAATTCTCATTGTAGCATCTGCTTCGCATTGAGAAGCAAGGACTGAAAGAAGGTTCTTGTACAATAATTTCTTATGATTTGTGAATGCCATTGCCGAAACTACATCTGACTTTCATGTGTGTCAGGGAAGAGTTCAAAAATTTGCTTCCTTATGTAGTTAGAGAGGAAAATGCTAAGGCTTGCTAAAATCAGCGATATGCCCGCTGGACAGTGGGAAACTAGATAGAGACAGTTACTATTTAACTTTCAAGAACTTATGCTTGACTAGCTGAAAAGTATTGGATTTTTTTTCTCATGACCTTGAGTACAAAGTCTCATAATCAACTGGATGAAAAATCAAGTCTATCTTTCAAATGTTTGAACCAGGACTATATAACTGATATTACAGCAATAAAAGAAATAACTCCAGTCTATAGAAAGGTAGCACAGTAGCAACATACTTGAATTTTTGGGGTGCTTCAAACAATCTCATCCTGAAGATAGGATTCCAGGTTGTTTGCAGTTTTTAATTGGCAAAGTTGGCTCTGATTTTGGAACTTTGTCGGCTCTTCTACAGGTATAATTTTGCACCAATTCTTCTCCAGGTCTTTTTCTTGGACTCACTTAATGAGTTTCATTTTACGCATCCTTTGTATGATTAAACCTTCAATAGAACATTGGTTTTCCATACAAATTTTCTTAGAGAGAAACTGGCAACTCGGAGCAGGTTACAAGACCTCCTATAATGGAAAGAGGTGACCCCAGAATGTGGCAATAGTTTTCCACTTCAGCCGTTGTAAAAGAAAACACATAGCTTCTCTCTATAACTTCTAAGGCCTACTTGGATGGCCTATTCTGGCTAAAACAACAAAAAAGTACCTCTACGTTGTTATCTTGTGAAGGATAACGTTTCCCTCCATCAGTAACTTTTTCTATAGTCCCTGCTTCTTGATCCATTAGTTTTGACTTATCCATACACTAAAGAAAATTAAAGATTGTATTCTATTGCACAAATATGATCTGAAAGGGAAAACCTGTTAAAGCATAGTATTTCAGTTGACATATCAAATTCTCAGTTGCATACAAATAGAAACTGCTTGTTCCATACAAATAGAAACCACTTGAAGATATCTATGAACCACCTGAACATCAAAAATGTCCACTCTCGTAACTCTTAAGTGAATCTGTAAAGAATGTGACATTAGCCTTCTTGGCTTAGTGAAAACCCTAATGTTCCATCCTATTTGATAGTCTTAAAAATATCACAAAAACCTGTAAATATTTTGGCATTCTGTACACCCAGCCTCTAAAAGCCCTAACTTTCTATCTTCCTCTCTGTAATTTGAATAGAATACCGTCAAATACCAGAATAATCAATGTCCATTCTCCCAAGACTTTGAAATGTGCAGAACAGAAAGAGAAATCATTCAATCAAACTACTCGAAATGTATCAGAATCCCCATCCTTTAACTCAATGAATTTATTTGCAAACTTTGTCGTTTTTTTAAACAAATTTTTGATCACAACCTCCTCTAGTCCATTTATAGAGAGCCTTAGATTATGAAATATTTTCTATAAGCCAAAATAGGGTTAAACTTTTCCATTGAAAGCTTAGAATAATTGAACTGAGGGAACCAAAGAACCATTGTAGATACTTTAATCAACTTATTTTTTTCTCTAATTCTGCTACTTAAAATAGTGTTTTGAGCAAGACCTATTTCGACAAATTTAGTTCAGAGAATACAGTGGCTTATTTAATGAATTTTCTCCAAGATAGAGCATACAGGATTCATGACAGCCACAATTTTTTTTTTTATGGGATTTTACAATTTAAGCATTCTCTTGCAGAAAAATACCTTTTCTGAACTCGGTGAAGAAATGCAAATGATTTGTTGGAATTCGTGCATAAATGATCTATTGAAAGCCGTGCATGAAGGGATCTGGGGGCTCAGGGATTTATTCCAGAGTGATTGCAAACCAGGATTGTACAAAAGCGAGCTCCTGAGCTCGTTTCAGTGCGAGAGCTCGTATGAGGGAGGGGAGAGGGATAATGCAATAGCGGCAAAATACAAAGAGGCATTAAATGTAAAGGCGCCATATATTTGTATTTGAGTCAAATGATTTCAAAGAATTTGGAATAGTTTAATATTTTTTGAATTTGGAAAAATAAATGGAACAAGATGGCAAAGGAATGAAACTAAGTGATTGGGTGGCATAATTATAATGGCTTGTGTCATTTCTTTGAGTCACATTGAATCGATATATAAATCAATTATAAATTAAGTAATTATTCATTATTAAAGTGGGGTTTTATATAAATTATTTATTTATTAATGTTAATTTGTAGTTTTTAATAATATATTTGTGTTAAAGAAAATTATTTAAATTAATGTTGTATCAAGATTTTTGTTAATTTTTCTATATTATATTTTAATTTATTTTATTTTATTTTTAAATATGTTTTCACCTTCATGTATGAAGGTTATTTATTTGCATATTTAAAGTTTTGTTGTAGTTTTTTTCTTAAAAAAATGACTATTGTGATTGTGATGGTGAGAAGGTATTCTATAAATAGCATTAAGGATTATTTAGAATAAATAGGAGATTCTTTCTCATTATCTAAGACTAATTTTTGAGAGAATGGATATACATTCCCTAATTATCACATAAACAATAGGTTAATCTTGCATTTATTTCTTTCTCTCCATGGAGGTTCGCTAAACAAAGGGAATACCTCCTCTTATGTGAATTTTATTGTCTCCACCTCTTAAAGGATTTTCAAACATTAATAATTAAATCTTCATTACTTTAAAGATGTAGTCTTGTCGAATATACCAAAAACATAGTAGGATTCTTTCAATGTGGACAAAATCAAGTACATGTCTGAGGGAAGTATTCCTTTATGGATGGTTAACAAGTTCATCAATAAATACAAGCAAATGCTTCAACCTATATATTTAATGATCTTTAGTCATCATCTAAAGAGTTCAAGAATCAAATCAATTCCAACCTAAGTTCTAAGTATATGGTAAGCTTGTACTTAGAGGTTCTACTATTGTAAAAATTGACAACTATGGAAGTTGTGGCAAGGTATTGGAGGAGGCACTGTCATTTTGGGGCAGAGCTAGCCTCTTTTTAAATGATAGTTTCTAAAATTGAATCCATCTTCAATGTATGCACGTTGTCTAGCTTTGAGTTTGGTTTCCCTTTCATCCTAGAGATAAGAGAAATACATGCAATGTATTATGACTTTCTTAGCCATTTAAGTTAGTCATTTTTAGTTCGATCACTTAAAATTTCTCAAATTTAGTATTAATTTAGCAGGAGAACTTTTACAACTTGTAATAGTAAGATCGTTAGATGAGGTGATCCTCTAACTCAATTTTGTGTATATGGCAAAGCTAGAAGATGTTATTGAGAATAGGAATATCATGATGTCATTGGTTTCAACTAGACACTAATGTAAACCCACTTTGAAACCACCACGGGGGATCTAAAGGGCAACATCTAGTGCTCTTGTGTGTATGAGGGTTAAAAATTAAGGCCCCCTCTTATTTGCATGAAGTGTTACTAGTACAAATCCATCTTAGAGTCAAGGCCATGAAAATATGAAGTCCAAGTACTAAATTTATTGTTTATAAATAACCTCTTTAACAAATTGACACAAACGCATAATGATGTCATTTACATTGGAGGTGTATGTCACCTGAATTGTGTTACAAATTTAATCGCTCCCCCACAAAAAGGTGTCATGCTCCCTTGTGATGGTGCATCAACCCTAATGGAGAACAATCTCGTGATGTAAAATGAATTTAGACAAGATGTAACTTTAATAGTGCCCTACATTCACCCCTTGGCTCACCACTCATGGCAAATGTGAGGCTATTTCAAGAATTGATGTGGATAATATCATTTTATTTTCTCTTATGTATAGTAGTATACATTGACACAATTGGGGTTTTTTAGCAAACAAAATATTTATGTCAAGGGTTAGCTCCTTGTTCATTAGGGTTGAATAGGTTGTGTCATTATGAGTGATTTATTCATTGTCAACTCCTTATGTGGGAGAACACTACAAGCTCCATGTCAACATGAAGAGTAGATATTGTGAGCAATTCTTATTGAGGTTTTTCAAATTATCCAGTTGTTCTACATTTGGTATACATGTTATAAGCACATTACCCACAAACGCACACCCTTGAGACCAATACCCAGTTCTCTAAAAATAAAATGGTACCAATATTCTTAGTTAGAGGTGAAGGATTCTCCTAAGAGGTTATTTTGTTGGTTTGAGGTGTTGTGTTTTGCCTTAGATACTAAGTGGTTAAGGGCTTCAAGAGGTAAGATTTAAGGGCCAAGGACTTGGGGGGAAAGGGATTTAGGGGTTAAGGGCTTAATAATTATGGTATTTAGGTGTTAGGGGCTAAGGGGTTAGGTTTTAAGGTGTTTGGGGGTTATGGATTAAGGTTTAAGGGTCACAGGTTAAGAGAATAAGGGGTTAGTACTTAGGGGGTTCATAGAATCTAGCTTATGAGTTAATAGCTTAAGGTTTAATGCGTCAAGGGTTCGGTGGCTTATGAGGTATGAGTGTAGGGGTTAAGAGAGTATGGCTTCAGGGTTAAGGGATAGGGAATTTAATGGTTATGGGTTAATGACTTATTGGTTGTGATAATGGGGCCCCTAATGCCCTTATCACCACTATGAGGGGTTCCCCTTTCAATTTCTCTTGTTACCTTCCCTCTAGGCCCCCTAGCCCCTATGACATTAGGTCTTAATCCCCCTTCTCATTCTCTAATGCCTGGATTATAGATCTTAGTAAACCATGCTTGGACATCCCACTTCTACTCATCCATGCTACATGTGTGTCCCCCAATCCTGTTCAATACACCACAAAATACTCCTCCCACCTTTTCGGTCATATCATTCAACTTATCCTAACAATATTGGTGAAATTGGTGTTTATGTTGTAAAGTGAACAGAGAAAAAATATTACTTGTTTTTTCTATTGAGAAGATGTAGAAATTAATTGTCATGATTGGAATGTGCATGCATCAATCTAGATTGGCTTGTTTTTCGAGCTTAGACATGAATAATCATTTGGTCATACTCCATCCTATCGATGGAGTCTGATACCACCACGATACCACAAAGGCATCGATGGGAAATTTGAGAGATTATTTTGAAAGCTTGTATGTTGTGGTATTTATCTCCTTCTGAATGTGTTTGAAAGATAGCTAGTCCAAAGAGTTGGGGGAATCTATGATATCTTATAGGATGGGGTGTAGGTAGATGTTTTCTATCATGAATTATTGACCCAATTGATCATGATTTTTGAATCCCCCATGATCTATAGGGATTTTACTCTTTTGATGGATGCAATTTACAGAAGGGTACAAAGAGCAGTGGAATCAACTCAGTTGTTGGAGCCTTAACTTTGGGTATGTCTTACTTTCTCACTATAAGACTGGGAGAGGAAGAGTGCCACACCCACTTTGCATCTAGGTGGGATAACTTGTGCAACACCATCAAATAAGTCACAAGGGCATCCAAGAGGGAGTGGAGGAATTACCAAAATCCATTATTTTGTGGTTTAGGATGAATCTTGTCTTCCAAACACTATTTTTTATCAATTTAATTGTGATCTTTGTTAGAATTTCTTGTGAAAAAAATGTGTTTTTGTTCCAATCCCACAAGATATTTATGAATAGAATGCATGGGACACCTTTAGAATAATCTTCCATGATGTTGAGCAGCTAAGTTTTGAAATTTTCTTCCAAGCTTAGATAGGACAATGAGCCTGTCATGTTCAATTTTGCAAGGGTGGTGGTGATGACCTACACTGTGTTGGGACAAGAGATAAATAAGTGTGAAGAAATATCATCATATGACTTGCATAAAGGATAGATGTTGGGGCGATTCGTAAACTATCATGGATATTTCTCGTGAACAAAATGTGTTGTTGTTCCAATCCCACCAGATATTGTTTATTATAATGCATGGGAAACCTTTTTAATAAATCTTCCATGATGTTGTGTAACTAAGTTTTGAAATTTTCAACCAAGCTTAGATAGGACCATGAGCCTATCATGTTTAATTTTGCAAGGGTGGTACTGGTGATGACCTGCACTGTGTTGGGACAAGAGATAAATAAGTGTGAAGAAATATCATCACATGACTTGCATAAAGGATAGATGTTAGGGTGATTCATAAACTATCATGGATATTTTCCATGAACAAAATTTGTTGTTCCAATCCCACCAGATATTGCTGATTAGAATTCATGGGAAACATTTTTAAAAAATATTCCATGATGTTGTGTAACTAAGTTTTGAAATTTTCTTCCAAGCTTAGATAGGACCAAGAACCTATCATGTTCAAATTTTCAAGGGTGGTGGTGATGACCTGCACCGTGTTGGGACAAGAGATAAATAAGGGGTGATTCATAAAATATCATGGATATTTCTCGTGAAAAAAATGTGTTGTTGTTCCAATCCCACTAGATATTGTTGATTAGAATGCATGGGAAACCTTTATAATAATATTCCATCATGTTGTGTAACTAAGTTTTGAAATTTTCTTCCAAGCTTAGATAGGAATAGGAGCCTATCATGTTCAATTTTGCAAGGGTGGTGGTGATGAACTGCACTGTGTTTGGACAACTAGAGATAAATAAGTGTGAATAAATATCATCATATGACTTGCATAAAGGATAGATATTGGGGTCATTCATAAACTATCATGGATATTCCACTAGACAGTTCATCATAACAGACCAGATAAAACTATATTTAAAAATGAATGAATAAGAGTTTGTGACAGGAAGTGTCAGTGAGTTTCGGATGTGCTAAGGAGGGAGTGACCAATAACCCAAGATTCTCCCCCAACTTGTCAAACTTCCCCTTTGTTAGGAGCTTTGTCAAACTATTAACCATATGCAACTTTGTCAGAATGTGGTCCAACACTACCAAATCCCTAATGAACTTGGAATCTTAGGAAATTGTATTGAATATCAATGTGTTTGAAATGGTCATGACACATTTGATTTTCATAGAGCTTGATGTAACTTTGATTCTCACAAGAGAGAATATTGGGCTTCAACAACTGATTGGTTGACTCTACAATCAAGTTGCAAATCTAGATAGCTTCATAATAAGTATATGAAACTTCCATATACTTTGCTTCAGTGGAACTGAGTGCAATTGTTGCCTGCTTCTTGTTGATTTGATGAAAATGATTTATAAAATGATAATAATGATGTTAAAAACGAGCCTTATGATGGTCTAATTATACACATTGATTGTTCACGAGGTGTAGGGGTATGTTTATAACATCACCGCCCTTGAAAGCACAATAATTAGAATTTTCTTTAGTTAAGCACATTTTTGTGGTGGAATGAAGTTTATCAGATATCTATTTATACTTTGTAGAGGTTTGAATTTGTTTGTCCTTTGAGTGTTGGTGAGGTTTCTTTGTATTTTTTTCATCATAGTCTAAAGTATTTTGACGTGATTGTTTAACATGAAAGCTTTATGCTTATTGGAAATATATTTGAAATACCTACATGATCAAGAAACTGTTATGGTTAATTAAATTACTAATTAGGTACTACAGAAAGAGGATGATGCTGAGAGGGCTTTCCTGGGTGACTCTGGGAGAAACCCGGAGGTGGTTCGACAAAGCTCTTCTAAATTACAAATTTGAAGAGAAAAAACTGGTGATATATATGTGGTTGCTCAACCTAGGTTGTATGGAAAATCTTGGCAGAGAGTGTTTACCTTTCCGTGTCTTCACGAAAGAAGGTTGTCTGGTCCAGGAATAAGATCACTACATGCAGGTGATGGTTCTGTAGTAAGTTCTCAGCCTTATCTTCAGAATGGCTAATAGAGAGGATCAGGTTTGAATACAGGATATAAATTGATGAATTTGGAGATTTAGAGTTAAACAAAAAATTGTGGTGATGTTTGGATGGGTGCTAATTTGTAGGGTTTTCCACTTTTATAATTTTCTTTGTTGTGCTTTCTACCATGCTACCTAGTTGCTTTCTTGTTGCCCTAACATTTTAACTTTTTCAATGTTTATCTCTCTATTGTTTCTTGCCCCATTTGAAATGTCATCCTTATTTGGTAGGTGTTTTCTTCAATATAGTGTGAATATTTTTCCATCACACAGCTTCGGTGGCATTTGTCTACGCAAATAGCTTGTAAGGCCCATTCATCGGGGTATTTGATGAAATAAAATGATAATCAATGATCACCAACTAATGGTACCTGCAAAGATTTACTCTAACAATTCTACAGTTTTCCTGTGCCAACAATTATGCAACATTTTAACCTCGTGAACTAGTCTCCTCTGTTCTCTGAGCTGATGATATAAGCACTTATTGCTGTTGTCAAAGCTTTTTCTCTCTAGTCCCATTGAGCTATTTCAGTTATTTGTGGACATTGATCTATTTTCATTTCATTTCTTCAATTTTTCTGACTGTTATGCGTTACCTTTGGCCAGTGCCTTATTTCTTACCTATGCTTTTTCTGCATAAGAATTCCAGCCAGCCAGAGCAGCAGGGGTAGCAGGAGCCACTCGATCCAGCTAAACCCCACCAAGGGCAGCACAGAGGTAGCAGGAGTCACGCAGGGCTGACGCAGGCCCAGTCAGGGCAGCACAGGGGCAGTGTAAGCCCTTCAGGTGTGACGTAGGCCCTTACTGAGCAGCGCAAAGGCCAAAACAGGCCAGTCAGGCTGACATAGAGGGATTCAGAGCAGTGTACTATTGCCATTTTTAATTCTCTGTTGGGTGAACCAGTTTTGGTGCCCAAGATTGTTGTGCTTAGATTATGCATGATAATGAAAACCCTCCAGAGCTAGTTGCACTGGTTTTCCCGCACTGGGTTTTTTCTGGGGACAGTTGTCTAGAAAATCTGTGTGTCACTTTGTCTATGAGCATGTTATTCAATATTTGATCCGTATGTGTAGGTTGCTAGTTGTATTTACTATTTACTTTGGTAATTTATTGAATATCTCAGAAATTAACTTGTAACTTAATTCAAGTAGGAGAACTAAATGAAGATACTACAGTAGGGTTTCTTAGATTAAGAAATTTTCACATTCCCTAGGTCTAGCCCCATTAGGTCACCTAGGGAAACAATTTCCCAGGAATCTAGCTAGAGAAAAACTTCTATATCCTAGAGGCAGTTGCGTTTTTGGGTGCCCTCACTCTCCTCAGAACTTGGGCCAATTCTGATGGTGGAATCTCCGGATACCTCAAGCCCTAGCTCTAGGATCAAGTTTTGCCTAGGTGTTCCCAAGGGTAGAACCTAGTAGGATCAATTTGACCTATCGAATTAAAAACTCTTGTTTGATCCTTTCCCCTCACCTTTTCCAAGATAGGAACATCATTGGTTGCTAAATTCCATCCCCAAACCTGGGTTGGGTCCACTTGGCCAAGTGTGGTCCCATTTGGTGTCAAAGGCCTTTCATCAAGGACCATTTGGGAATCCAAGTTCCCAAAGGATTTTAGGGATTGAGAACTTCCTTCATAAGTCTTTTTCTTCTCCCTCAACCCTTCAATCCCCCTCCTCTCTCCCTAGAAGATAAATTCCCTTGCTTAAAAGGAAAGCAAGTCCCACTCTTTATTTTATCTTAAGGAAATGGTTTCGAGGGTCACTTCCCACCTATTCATTGAACTATACTCTACAAGTGACTTCCTAAACTACCGGGAGTCCACCCATCGGTGAAAGTCCATGAAGAGCAAGGAGCCTTAGCTATGGTGACAATGGGATAAGCCTCCATCATTTCCCTTGTCCTGGCAGTTGCCCTCTTAGGAACCCCTTTTAGGTCCACTACTAGTTTGAGTGGTAACAAGTTGTTCACAATTCCATTTGTGAACAAATCTTTGGTATGCCCATTTTTTCCATATTACAGCTCCAAGATGAGAAGTCCAGGGCTATGGAGGCTGCCCTTCTTCTCTTTGAATCAATCCTCTACAATATAGTGAACTAGGGCTAGTTGGTTGGCCCACTTGGATGTTACTTTAGTCCTTCAAAGTCTGAACATCCTTAGGCCCTATACACCTACCCTTCTACCAATTTTGTTGTCCTTCACTAGAACAAGAGTTAGGGCTCTTCTTTGATAATAACCTAACAACCCTCCAACTGTACTTGGATTACCATCAATCTGCCCAACCACAGTCAATTATTTTTACTGATCTAGGGCCCACAATATTGTCTTCATCTAGGGCTCTTCAAATCTGCCACCTAACAATGGTTTGAGTCCTCTCAAGATCACTGTTCTTGTGTATTGACAATTTGATCTAATTTGTTGTCTAATCTATGAAAAAATATGAACTACTCCTCTTATCATACTTCTAACAATCTATAGATGACTGAACTAGGGTCACAAATCAGTCACTAATAGTCCATTTACTAATTTTTCATAGGTTTCTTCAAATCTTTGTCTAAAAATCTATGGAAAGTACACCAAAATAAACTTCTCTACATGTCAATCCGTTCTTCATATGGCACATTTCTTCTGCATGCTCAATCTTCTGCTTAGGTTTGACCCTCCTTTGGATTTGTTGTCTCCACACATACTGAATGCAAACCATCTTCCAGATTTGCGGTCTTTATTGCAGAAATCAACCTCACTCTAAGGGTCACAACCCGTCTTCTTCTACGCAAATTTGTCACAGTCTTAAGGGCATACCTTATGAACTAAAAATGCTAGGAAATTGTCCTAACTAGGGCATTATACTTATGTACTTATAATTGTTGTAGAACAAACACTATTCACACATAGAAAAAAAATGACTTTTGCCTCCATAAGAGACTCGACCTAGCTCATATGGATCCATAGATTCTGGGCATTTCTTTGACTGAATCTTGACATGAACTTCAAATCTCAATGTCAACCCTCAAACTAGGGTTAACTAAATCAATATTACGCCTGCGTCGACTTCTGTTATGGCTCTAAATTACAGTGCAAGCCCTCCTCCATTTATGTTGGTATTTATCATAGACATTGCGGCCTACTAACCACCACAAGGCAAGATGGTATCAACCCTCTCTTCTATTTCATGTAGAAAATCTAACCAACAAAATTCAATCTAATCTTCCAATGTACTAGAACAAGATACTGAATCCTTCCTACAATTTGTGGAAACAAAACATGATCGCACAATCACATATAAGTAAGAGAAACAAGTTATCAAACGCACAACAGAAGATGTATATGGGGAAGCAACTGCTCAAAACCCTCTATCTCTATTTTGTATTAAGTCAAGGAATCATGAAACAATACAATGCTTAATCTCTCTTGAGATTCTCTAGCACTCTACCAATTGTCTCATGTTGATCTACGCAAAATCGGTCTAATACTTAGCCAATTATCAACCTTCCTTCAGCCTGCCTTGTTCACACAATTCCTATGGAATTATCTCCATATTAATTAGGAAAATCAAACTTCCTTGATTTCGCAATCCATCATGGCATCCCAATGACTTTATAATTTCACATGGGAAATTTTCTATAAATACAACTGATAGTTATGTTCCTTTGAAATGTGTTACAATAAGGATGAAGGGTATTTTTATTATTTAAAAATAATATAAAACCCTAAACAACCAAAACCATAACCCGAGGATATGTAACACCAAGAGTTTATGGGCTCCATTGGGGTTAGTTGGGCAACCAAATTCCCGGGGTCGTAACTTGGTCATATTATCTTCGTTTGACACACATGATACCTCGTTAGAAAGATCTCTCTGAGGACTACAACTGCTAATGCAATTTATATGAACTCATGAAACTATTCATGCCCAAAAAACATCGTTTGGGGCCTCAAAATGACTTTGGAAGTTCAGGACCCGAAAAACTGACAAAAATAGTAAATTGTGCTATAATTAAGGAAACTGAAAAACTGAAAGAGACAATGGCGAGGGCCCAAGTGGAATAGGCGGGTGGCCACCAATATCCAACTCGAACACCTTAAATCAAATTTCTTGAGCTAACTCAATCATCATGACTTAGTTAACTGACACAAGTTGTTATGAGATGAAATTACAATTTATTGACCAATTTATTTAAGGGAAAAATAAATTAGACGGCTCACATTCTTCTCTCCTCGTACATCAAAATTCCTCACCAGTGTGGGTGCATTTTTTTTTGTCCTTTTTAGTTGCCAATTTCACTGTTTCTTCTTGCAAATTTCAACACTCCCTCTCAACAAGAAAGGAATTCAATCTATCCCCATCCGGCACCTTTGGAATGTTCTGCATGCTACACTTCTCTAGTGTTGTTTGCACCTGCAAATCCTGAAACTAAATTGCCTTAGAACAACTGAATCAGTATAATGCATCTGTCATCACAGTATTCTGACTGCTGCTAGCTACTGCACTTGTCTGGTACTGGATTCTCTACGCTGCTGCTGACATCTGCCTCCATGCCCTTTGAAATGTTGCTAACTCTGATTTGTGCTCAAGTATTTGACATCTATCACTTTGATTTCTGTCTTGCTGACATCTGACTACATCAATCTAACTGATCCTTCCTACTACTGTTGTACTATGGGCTCCTCATAGCCAGTTTCGATCCATGAGACACGCCATCTCAATGGACCTTGCCCAAATATCTTATCTTGGGATTATGTCTACACATCACCCCACAATACACCCCGAGGTATGACTGCTCCCTCTTCCCATCTGGCTCGAAATTTCCCCCTCATGGAGGTCTCTACTTGAGTCGACGCTTCCACTCGGTCTCCTCTCTGCTTCTCATGAGGATGCATGTTGAGAGGTAATTTATGCCCCCTCTAAACCACCAAGTCTCTAAATTATGCCTTTCTCCTAAAAGCTTTGCATGCATCTGGTACCTCAAGTACATATAGGTTCTTAACTCGCGCATAGTGTAATTGTCCCGACATTACAAAAAGTTTCTAAAAAAGAGTTGATTTTAAATCGATGATATCTCCCTCATCCGAGCTCTGATTCAACCAATTTTTTTTTCCATTTGGGTATATTTTCGCAAGGAATCCAAATATTATATTTTTTTTGAAAATTTTACACCAATATATTCAAATATTCTCTGCAAACTCACTGCCCAAAAAATTCCTGCTCTGATACCATGTAGAAAATCTAACCGACGAGATTCAATCTGATCTTGTAATCTACTAAAACAAGATATTGAATCCTTCCTACGATTTGCGGAAACAAAACACAATCGCACAATCACATATAAGAGAAATAAATTATCAATCACACAACAACATAATGTATTTGGGGAAATAAATTGCTCAAAACCCCTCTATCTCTATTGTGTATTAAGTCAAGGAATCATGAAACAATACATTAATGCTTAATCTCTCATGAGATTCTCCATCACTCTGTCAATTGTCTCCCATTGATCTAGGCAAACTCAGTCTAGTACTTATCCAATTTTCATCCTTACTTCAGCCTGCCTTGCTCATGAAATTCCTAGGGAATTAACTCCTTATTAATTAGGAAAATTAGTCTTCCTTGATTGTGCAATCCATCATGGCATCCCAATGAATTTATAATTGCACATTGGAAATTTTCTCTGAATACAACTGATATTTATGTTCCCTTTAACCTCTGTCTTAGCTGGGTATTTCTCGAAACTGACATGCATGCAACTATTAATAGTAGATTTTCAGTTATATGATTGATCAATCATTGTGAATTAAATCTAATTTAATTCACTGGACCTCTCACTAGCTCATCACTCAGTTAGAACTATTTAAACTAATTTTAACTCATTTAATTGAGTTAATTACACTTTCACCCCACTAATGCATCAACTTCAACTGGACCCCTAAAATATTAGAATCCCTCTAGATGCCTCATCTTAGACCCTCAAGTACTTGAATTTCTTGAGCTAACTTGGTCATCATGACTTAATTAACTGACACAAGTTGTTATGAGATGAAATTTCAATTTATTTTCTAATTTATTTAAGGGAAAAATAAATTAGATGCCCCACATTCCTCATTCCTGGTGCATCAAAATTCCTCACTAGTATGGGTGCATTTTTTTTTTGTCCTTTATGGTTTCTAATCTCACTGTTTCTTGTTGGAAATTTCAACATTTCAGAATTTGATGCAGCTTTCACACAAAGACACCATTGAAATCACATGCCCAAATTCTCATGAGAAACCTCTCTTAAGCTCGATCTGCCAGAAGAGAACCAACAATATGCCATCCTACTTCCTAGCACAAACTGACCATTATGCTATGCAACATTCTTTTGAACCCTCACATGATGATGTTGCTCTTGGAGGATGATCATGACCTCCATTTAGCAACCCTTACTTGGCCCTTGTACTTGACCTACTTTAGGACTACATCTCTTTTCACCCCCCTCTTTTCACCCCCTTCATGTGCCAAATAGTGGGAATACATGTCAAACATGCTAAGATGTGCCAAGTGATAAGGCATGCCAAGATGTGCAAGGGTGTGTCAATGCGTGTCAGGGACTGTCAAGACAACAAAAGGGAGAAAAAATTTAAACTACAAGGAAATGAACACGTAAGAGGTTTAATAAGTCATCAATTTACCTTTTCCGAGAGGGGCATGCTAGTCACACCAACACCAGGGGGAAATAGGTGCCAAGTGAAAAGTCTTAGTGCATTCTAAGTGCTAAGTATTCCTTTGTTGCTTCTTATCTAATTTCCAACAATTGATCATCACAAATAAATTTAATATTAAACCATGCCAAATCATACCAAGGCATCTCAACGTATTCCAATCATGCTAAGACTTTCCAAGCGCCAACACATACCAAGGGCCAATATGTGTCAGGGACTAGTGTTATGCATGTTATGAAGTGGAAGGGAATGTTGAAGAGTGCTAAGGTGTGCTAGGGAGTGATAATGCATGTTGATGAGTGTTAAGGATTACTAGGAAAAAACATTAAGGGAGCACTAGGTAAAAATTCATGGAATTTAATGAATATGAGGAACTTGTGCCAGAGACTAGTGTTAATGAGTGTTAGTTGTCATGCCAAGGAGGGAGTGACAAGGTATGCTAAGCATTGGTAAGACATGCTAGGGAATATCAAGGCATGTCAAGAATTCCCAAAGTGTGCTTGGGAGTTCCAGGGTGTGCTAATTATATGATGTGAAAATTAATAGTGCCAAGATATGTCAATACATGCTAGGTGTTAAGGATGTGGCACAGGGTGCCAGGGTATGTCAATATGTGTCAAGGAAACAAAAGGAAGAACCAATAAGAGGGTTAATAAGTCAAGACTTTATCTTTTTGAAAAGGGGCATGCTAGGCACACTAATAATAGGTCCCAATACATGCCAAGTGGCATTGTGTGCCAAGTGCTAATGTATGTCAATGCATTCAACCAAGGTGTTCCAGGCCATGCTAGGGACTATATGCAGCATGCCAACACATGCTAGGAGAGTTCCATGTTGTGCTAGCACATGCCACCATGTGCTTGGGCGTCGGTGTCATCACAAGATGTTCTAGGTACAATGATGTTCCAAGACATGTGGGGTGCTAAGAAATGTTAGTGTGTGCCAAAGCATTAATTTAAGGTGTGCCCAGATTGTTGAGGATTGTTAGGTCTTTCTCATTAATAGAATTGTCAAAGCTTGATTATGTATTAAATAATATATTTCCTACACACAATAGTGGAACTTTATCTAAATGGAATTTGTTAGATAGTAAACTTAATACATATGAATCATGTGTTGACTCATAGGAAATCTCTATTCGACTAGTCATTCCTTGAGGGAAATGATACACACTAATTACTTCTAAAAAAATTGATTGACCCTAACCACTATGGCCTTCGACACATTATAAAAAATACTCCACAATAATGGTATTAAAATGTTATATTTTGACAAAAAAATAATAACAGGCACATAGTGTCATCAAAAACTCATTGGAATGATCAATGATGATGATCATTTTTTGACCGTCACCAAAAGTAACAAAAAGTGCATTGGTGAGGGTCATTAAAATTTCGTCACTAGAAGTGTCACAAAAGAGAGAATTAGTGATGGGCCTTTAACGACCCTCACCAAAAGTGTCATTGAAAATGTCTTTGGTGACGGACCATAAAGGACCATCACTATATACACTTACAGTGACGGTATTTTAATGATCAATGATGACTGACATTTTTTGATTGTCACCAAAAGTAACAAAAAGAGCATTGGTGAGGGTCATTAAAAGTTCGTCACTAGAAGTGTCACCCAAGAGAGAATTAGTGATGGGCCTTTAACAACCCTCACCAAAAGTGTCATTGAAAATGTCTTTGGTGACGGACCATAAAGGACCATCACTATATACACTTATAGTGACGGTTTTTTAAGGACCGTCACCATATGTGACTATTGGTGACGGACCTTAAAGGTCCATCACAAGCATGACCCTCACCAATGTGCTTTTTTCTTGTAGTGTATATAACTTGTAGCACAAATCACCTTGATCTAGAACTCGCAAATATACATGAACATCATCATACCAAAAGATGTAAAAAAAGAAAAGAATCACAGTGTAGATACAAATTTCCAATGCTACCAATGAAAAGAAAAAGGATTCTTGAACCAATTACTTCGCTACATGACCCAATAAATGAAAAATTGTTGTCCTTACAAAGCACCTTAGAAAAAAAACACTATGACAAGTCAACTAGTCATGAAAATTTCTTAGATGAATTGCAATTAACAGAAACTGATTACATCAAATTAATACAAAGTACATTAACACAACCAATGGTATTCTTGCAACGAAAACCATCAGAAATATGGAATAATAGCTTTGCATACAATATGCCACACCTATGGAATGCAAATACAGATGCTCAATATGTTCTAAATGCATATGCTGTAGCTTCATATTGCACTTCATATATGACCAAAGTTCACAGATCTATGACAAATGCATTCAAAAGGATACGAAAAGAACATGAAAAGAGAAAAATCGATGCTATTCAAATGATACGATCTCTAGGCAATGCTTTGCTTAACCTTCAACAAATTTTAGCTCAACAAGCAGTCCACATAGCTCTCTCCCTACCATTGAATCATAGTTCAAGAGAATGCAAATTTATAAACACAACACCAACAGATAAATACACATTTATACTTAAACCAACCACTCTTTTGAAACAAATTCTTGACAACTCTGAATATGTTATGTGCAGTTCTATAATTGATTACTATATCAATAGGCCTAATGCTATCAAGCATGTATGTTTAGCTGAATTTGTATCAAATTATAAGAAAGATGGCACACCAATATCAAAAAGAAAAAAAGAAAAAGTAATTCGATTCATCAAATACAAAAAACACATTGACTATGAAAACTATTACAGAGAAAAACTTTTGCTATATGTTCTATTCGAAAACAATGAAGATGCACTAAAGAAAGACTTCTTGACATGGAAGAGTGCATACATGTTGCATAAAAACACAATAAATAACAATGAAACTAAGTTCACATATAACATGAACAAGAAATGGGGTGATTTGGAAGAAGAAATTCAAGAAATTGACAACAACACTGCAACTTCTAACCATACAATAAAAAAAACCCTGAAATATCCAATGATGTTACCAAGAAATACGACTTGGCTAAATATTTGCCATTTCCCCAATGTTATGACAAAAAAAGACATCTTAACATTGGTTTTCAATTTACAGAACATCCATTTATGCTTAGCAACGAAGAATATTACAAGATTAGGAGAATGCTTAATAGAGAACAACAAGAAATACTCAAAGACATTGCAATGAAAAAAGGAAAGAACATAGACAAACCATTCTACTTATTTTTGACTGGAGGAGCTGGTACTAGAAAAACATTCACAGCAAAAGCAATATTTCAAATGCTCATGTGCATTTACAATGAACATTACAATACAGACCCTTTGAAACCAAAAGGTTTGATATTAGCATATACAAGTAAAGCTGCATATAATGCAGGTGGAGTGACAATTCATTCTGCATTGCTAATGCCTTTCAACAAATATAGTTTTATTCCACTTAGCAACGATGTATTAGACAACTTAACACAACTGTATGAAAAATTAAGGGTTGTTCTCATTGATGAAGTATCTCTAATTGGAAGTTGTTTTCTGTATCAAATTGATGATCGACTAAGAAACATTAAGCATAATCAAACAAAATACTTTGGAAACATTGATATCATATTTTTTGGCGACTTGTACCAAGCACAACCTATACAAGATTCACTAATATATGAACAACCTACAATAAGGAGGAAACCAATAACATATGAATTTTGGAAAGAACATGTAAAGTACTATGAATTGCACATTGTAATGCATCAAACAAATGAAATATTCATTACCATTTTGAATAGGATGCATATAAATAATCAAACAAAAGATGACTTGAATTACCTAAATAGAAATTGTATTCGAAATGCTCCTAATGATCCTACTTTCCCCTATCTATTTTTTAGGAATAAAGATGTAGCATTACATAACAAGAAAATGCTGTCTATTGTTCCTGGTGATGAAATTGTAATTGATGCAATTGATTACGAAGAAGAAAACCATGGACAAATACCATCTCATTCACACATAGCAACATTTCTTTCACAAATTTTCCTAAAACTTAATATGCTAGTTAAAATATATGAAGGAAACTATGACTTACAAGACGGTCTAGTCAACGGTACAGATGGTATCATTAAAGCATATGTAAAATTAGACAACTTTGATGTAATATTGATCAAATTCTATGATGATCATGTTGGCCTTCGACAAGCACATAAATTTTCTTTTCTATATAGCGAAGAAATTTGTAGCGATTGGACTCCCATACTGCGCACAACAAAGCCAGTTTCTGTATTAGCAAAAACAAGCAACTTGAAAATCAGAAAATAATTTCCAATCCAACTAGCATGTGCACGTACAATACACAAATCACAAGGCTTAACACTAGACAATCTTGCATTTGATCCTTTAGGAATACGACGCCATGGATTAGTATATATAGCTATTTCTCATGTGAGAAACATAGAATCATTGTATTTGCTTAGTCCACTTAAGAAACAAAACTTCTGAACTCAACACAAAATTTCTGTTGAAATGGAACGTTTACAAAGAAACGCAAAGTGGCAACTAGACTACAACTATTCGTTATTAGAAACAAAAGCATACATTTCAATTCTTTCTCTAAACACCCGCAGTTTACAAATACATATTGATGATTTGTTAAATGACTATGATCTAATGCAATCTGACATCCTATGTTTACAAGAAACACATTTGAAATATTCAATGCTTCTAAAAAGACTTGAAACATTCAATTGCATATCAAATTATATTAAACATGGTTTGCTAATTTGTATGAAAAATAATATAAAGATCTTGAAACATATTCATTTTGAAGAAAAAAACGTTGAAGCTACACTAACAAATATGATTCTTCATGACATGGATATTATAGTTGTTAATGTCTACGCTGCACCATATGCAACATTGAACGATACATCGGATCTTCTTTCAAAAGCATTATGTAGCATAAATTCAAATCAAACAATAGCAATTGTCGGCGATTTCAACATCAATATGCTTGGAAGCAACAACAAAACAAACAAACTAAGATCGTATATGCATAATTACAACCATAATTTTCTTTTAGAGACAAATAACAATCAACAATTATCAATAATTGATCACATATGGTCAAACATAACTTGTAGCTATAAGACTTTCAGGTTAGATACATGTTGGAAAGACCATAATACTATTTGTCTCATCATTGAAGACAAAAATGCAACAGAAACATAGTGCAAATGGAAGTAGTCTAATGTTTTTTTCTAGTCAATAGTGTCAGACTTGCCTACTCATCTCCTTGTTATACAAATGAAATCAACAGTGAGTATTATTACCAAAGATACCTTTAATTTGTTTATGAATAAGTTTTTTAAAGTTGCATTATATCCTTTTAACTACTATGACTTTGACTTCTAATTTTATGTCTTGCAGATTTCTATTTCTTTATACAATGAGTCAAACAGGCAAAGAAAATTCACAAAAAGAAATAAACACATCCAGGTTTGCTTACTACTATTAGTCATCAGTATTTTTTCACCTGTTCATGATGACTAGTTTCTAAAGCCAAGTTTTCTAGCAGCTGATCTCCAATTTGTCAAAATTTTCAGCTAGAAAACACCCATAAACATTTTTCCCTCCTACCTTTTCAATCAGTCTATGATGAGAAAAACCTAATTGTCAAGCCCTATCTAGTCTCAGTCATACAAAATTTTCCATCAGCTTTCATAAGCTAAAGTAATCTGCTGCCATTCACCCTTATCCCCAGCTTATTCATTAACCAACTGATTGTAAGAATGTCAGCTACCCTACCTCTGGTCATATCTCATCTTGGGATCTGATCATACCAAAGAGAATACTCCAAATATGTCAAAAAATCTCCCCTAAGTTAGGTAGTGGCGCTTTAGGCGATCTTCCCTTGGCAAACTATCCTAATCCAAAAGAACCTTTGTCTAAAACCAACTAGTCATAGATGGCCTTCCTATTCTGCAAATAAAGCTTGATACACCCTTAAGTCGCGCCACTAACAAGTCTTGGTGTCTCTGTAGTCCATGTTTCAAAAGCCAAATTGTTGTTGTGTTGATCTATATTGTTTCAATTTATTTTTCAAAAGCAGAAGTGTACCAGTGTTCTAGAAGACATTATTAAACTTGACATGAGAGGACAACTGCTTCTCATGTTGTTTTGAGCCTGGGATGCAAGCACTAGTCAGAAAGGTAATTCAATGAACTCCTGCAAACACAGCCAAAAAGGTTAGTGACTAATGACTAGCAAATAATACTCGGCAGATACAGGTCAGGTTGCTTCTGATGTCTATAGATGTATAAGGGTATTTTAACAATAGGATTACACATCTCAAAGAATGCCCCTAATGTCATATTGTCAATTTGTCACTTTTATTTACTTAACTGTGAATAGGCACTACAAGGGAAGATGACACAATTTGACAAAGGGATGAAATAGCATCACTGTGTAAAACCTCCTCCAAACATTAGCAAAGGGTTGAATGACTGTGAAAACCTCCTCCAAACATGAGCATAGGGTTGGGTCTCTTGTTGCAAACCTCCTCCAAACATAAGCAGATGGTTGGGAATATTGTGCTGGCCTCCTTCATTTAACAAGTAGAGGGCCAACATGTCTTTAAATTATTTCAGGGCTGTTGCAGACCTCTTTCATAAATAAATAAAGGACCAGATCCTCAAAAAAATTTACATAGTAAATCAGCCCATTCATAAGGCCAAAGGTGTGATAAAAATAATGTTTCAATTTCAGTCAAAATGTCCCCATCGAATGAAAGATAGAGTTTTTAGAAGAAACATGACAATTATCAAACATAGGCCTCCTTCATAAGTAAGTATAGGACCCACCATTATTTGAAGGTGAGGAGAATTTATTTCAGTGTGGTAGGGATTTCAAAAAGGATTGATGTAAAAAATGGCAAAGTGAGTGAAATTTCACTATTTTTAAACCTCATTCACTGAGAGGCACTGGTTAATACAAATGAAAATTCCTTGTGTTGAAAACCTCTTCTACATAGAAATCATGCGATGGCATAAGGGTGCTGAAGGTCTCTATTTATTATGTTTACAAAGGTTTTCCTCCAAAAGATACAAGGTCACATTTTCAGAGAGGGCATTGCTATCTATCCAAGTGATTTTCCCAACACATAGGAAAAGAACAATTTCATGATCAAAACCATGCTTCTTGTCTAAAAATTCAAAGGATATACAGTGCTTAGAGAGACAGAGGTCACAAGCAAAGTCACCTAGAGAAAGAACAGTTGATTTGTCAATTTGAAGATGGCCTCCCTCACAAAAGGCAGAGGGTAAGTTTTCTTAAGGCTTTCACCATGAAAATTAGCTCACACAAATGGTTAAAGAGATACTCAAAACAAGTTTCATGTTTATATCAAAGGACCCTCATCGGCAGATGAAGGCTCTTTTATAAAGGATTCAGAGAAATAAAACTCAAGAAATGGTGAGACAGTGATTAAAAGACTGCCCAAATTACAAATAAACTTATTGAAGGGAAATTTTTGTTTTAAAAGAGCGAAGAGGTCTTCAAAAGGATAAAGACAATGATTTATGTTTTAAGACAAAAAGGCCTTTGTAGCATCCAAACCCTCACAATGTGACTGCAATTTTTTTTTGGCGTTTTCATCTTTAAAGGGCAGAAGAGACCGTTGCAAAGTCTCATTTGCAAAAGTCAAAGCAACCAAACAAACGCTCCCTCATTTCTTTCACCGGAGAAGCAAGTGATTTCAGCATTTTTCAGAGTTTTAAGGCCTCAAGCCTACGCGGCGCGCCTCTGAGCAAGAATACACAGTGTCTACATGGCTGCGCGGTGGGCCTGTAGCATCGTTCACCCACCACCAGAGGCCGACCTGACTGCATGGAGATTTCTTCTGCAAACGTGCCGCTCACTCAAAAGGTCTCCAAAAAGCTCTGAGAGCTGCTCAACCAATCAAACAAGGGCCTCAAGAATTTTTAAGGTATTTTTCATCACCTCATGGTAAAATTTGAATTTTGAAGGGGTGTTTTTCTATAAGGAGAAATAGTGCTTTTGAAAGCACTTCATAATCTAAAAACCATGAGATATATAGTGGTATATGAGACAGAGTTCTAAGTCAAAGCTGAAGAAATTTTTCTTATGTATTGGAGGTCTCAAATCAAGTTGGACAGTGTCTTAAAGAGTGGCTTTAAAGGCAGTTTGTCATTTGAAAGCACAAGAAAAAAAATAGTGATTAGAGGGTGGGGTTTTGGTCCAAAACTAAAGAGCTTTTTTGTTGTGATTTCTAAGGATTAGTATAGTGTTAGGTGGATGTTTTCATTAGTCTTAAAGGACCTTAACTGCCTCTAAGAACAGTGATAAACCATACACTAATTACTAGACAGACATACACATTTTTAGAGATCTCAAATCAATTTGAAGAGTGTCCTAACAGTGTTAAAACAAAAGCAGACTCTGTTTGAAGTGCCAAAGGGAAAACAGTGATAATAATTTGAAAGATTTTTCATTTTAAAGTGTCCTCTTTGTATCATGAATTGATGAAATCTGTGAGGCCACCGGAGTTCCAAAAACAAAGTGTGTGAAAGGTTTTCCAAATAGAGCTGAGGGTGTCTTACTTACTTTGTAGAGAAACAGTGAACAACATAAGAACATTGTTTGGGGGAAAGGTGTCTTGTTTTTGTCAAAACACAAAAGTTCCTTCTTCACAAAGAAACCAAAAACACATATTTTCAAGCCTTTGCCCAAGCACAGTGATAAACTGACTTCTTGTTTTTATTTGACAAGCACTTTTTGATTAGCATCAAAGAGGATAAAACAATGATTTATAAGGAGGACAGGGTGTGTTGTTGAGAACCATTTCAAGGACCATTTGAGATAGGTTGTTTTTGCAAAGAGTATCTGAAACAAAATGCCTCCCAGGTAAGACATTAGAAGTGGACTTCACAAGAGGTTTTAGCCTATTTCAACTGAAGAGGTAAATGCTCATCCATCAGTCCTGTTTAACTTTCATGAAGTTGGATGTCTAGAATTTTGTCAAAGGGTGCAGGAGGTGAAAAGCTATCTCCCCTTGACACATATTTGTTATTTGATATTTCAAAGGAAACACTTTCAGCTGGCAGGCTTGGATTTCAAGTTTTCTCCTAGATCCATTTCCAAGGCCACCAAAATCCCTTATGTCAGAGAGAAGTGGTTTAAACAGAGCCATCTAGACTCAGAACAGTATAAACCCTTTTTGAAGCTGGAGCATCGGGATACATGTCCATCCATCTTTCCCTTCTCATATATGTTGACTAGTTATGCTCCCCTCATGAAGATAATCATGAAATACTTCACTTGCGAGGGAAGGTTCACTCGGGTCTATGCTTGCCATGTCCGGTTGCTCATGCATTTCACAAGAGCCAAATTGTTAAATATCCCCTTCTTCCTCCATAGAAGTATTGAAAAAATGGCCTCCACTTTTCAAAAAATACCTCCTTCTCAGCAGTGAGCTTTCCTTTTCCATCATTCCCTCATCAAGGTTGTCATTCTTCATCAGCTTGAGAAGAAGGGAATCTCTTGGGACACTTTCATTTCACATCTAGATTTCGCCACTGTTCCTTAATTCCATGCATCTCCTTCACCTTCCACTCACCATACCTCGCCTTCTTCAAGTAAGCCCATTCCCAAGAAGCTCAAATTTCCCATGATTGAACAATAAGAAGAGCATGATGTGGAAGAAGATCATGATGAAGAAGGGCAGCAAAATGAAGAAGGGTAGCAAGATGAGGAAGGGTAACATGATGAAGATGAGCAAAAACAACAGCATGATGAAGAACAACAACATGATGAAGAACAGCAGAAACATGATGAACAACATCATGATGAAGAAGGGTAGCAAGGGGAAGAAGAGCATAATGAAGAAGGGCAGTAAAGTGGAAAAGAGCACAGTGAGGCAGGGCAACAACGTGAAGAAGAACACAGTGATGATATGCAGCACAATGATGAAGAGCAGTGCCATGAAGAAACTCAAAACAGTGAGCAGGGAAATAATGAGGAAATCAAGAATTTTGATTAGGATATTGGTAGCCCTCACAGCAACAAAAAATATGAAGATGAAGCCCAAAACATTGAAGAGAAAATGCCTCAAAGTCCTAGAAACAACAAAGACAAGAAAAAGAAGGGAAACCCTCAAAAAGTCATGCAAGATGACAGTCAAAGCATTCATGAAGAAACTCAAAACAATGGCAAGAATGATGAGGGAAGTAACAAGGGCAAAGAGCCAATATAGCATGTGCTAGCTGCCTCTCCTAGGCAAGGGGCCATGCTTTCTTCTCCAAAAGTGGCCAAGCCCCAGACATCAAGGAAAATGGTGCCTCAAACTATAACTCCAAATGTTACTAGGGCCCCTCGAAGTAAGGGGAAGTTTCCCAAGCAACCCATTATCGAATTACCCAAGAGGAGGAAGACCAAGAAGGCCACCCAAAGTAAGGGAAAGGAGAAAGAAGAAAGAAACCATGAAAAGGAGACAGACTTTGACATAATTCAAATCCAAAGTGATGATAGCGACAATGAGGCCCGAATCCTAGAGTCTCTCTTGATCAATAGAGAAAGCCAAATTTATGCTTTGAGGGAAGATCTAGAGAGGGCTAGAAACTTCAATCACTTTTTGCAAACACAAAATAAACAGATGAGTGTCCACATGGCGGTATATGAGACACAGACCATCAAATACAAAAATGAGGCCTCCAAGGCACAAGTTAAATTGGAAGAACTCATGGGTGATTTCAATGATAGCGAAGATGAAGATCTGCCCAGGAGAAAGAGGCCAATAACCATGGGACTCAGAAGAGCCCTGGAGAAGCAAAAGGAGGAAGAAGCTGCCCTTCTCCAATCTATTCCTCTCACTAATTTGTTCACCCAAGAGATAGAGAACAATCGAGAAGCATGGCTCGAGAGCGTGAATGATCACTTGGAAAAGAAGTTGGAGAATGCCAGTAGAGATTTGGACCTTCAAAGGAGGATGACCGGGCACTATAAGAAGCTCAATCAGTTCGCCCAGTGGAAATTGAAGGCCACACAGGAAAAACTCAAGGAAGCTCAAAGGAGGTGCCCAGAACCAAAAATCAGGAAAGACACCTCAAAGCTCCAAATTTTGGCCTCAGCTTCTCAGCATGTTTCTGAAAACCCTTGAGGGACATGCTCACCAAAATTGGGTGAAATTCAACAATTTTTGGTTTTTTGTCATTTTTGTGTTTTTGGCTAAGAATCATGGGCATTGCCATTTCTGTTTGGGAAATCCTCAAAGGATTAAAATGGTATCATTGGATGCCATAATTTTAGGGGCATATAATCATTGATTTTTAGATCAATTGAAGATTATTTTCTCTCCCAAAATGGCGAAACACACTCACTTTTTCCACACTCTGCCCCGTTTATCAACAAAGTCTATTTTTTGGGTTTTTACACACAGGTCAGTTTTTTATCGACTTCCAGTGATCAGTTTTGAGAAACTAAGAACTTTCATAAAATAGACATTCATATCTTTCCAGCGAGCCATCACGGGCCTCATTTTGACATCGGGAAGGCATCCATAATCTGCCTGCAAGATAAAGGACTTTCTGGTGATATATTTCTTAAGTATTTTTGAGAAAAATACACTTTTCTGAAGTGGCTTTTCCTAATGTGCGTTTAGTTATTTTTGGGCATAGTTAGTTATGAAAAGTCAATATATTTTCCTTTTTTAGCATTTTTGAGATATTTTATTAGATATTTTGTGCCTTGGGCTTTGTAAAGCCTCAAGGACAAAATCAGATATTTTTGATGGGCCAATGAGATTGCAAGTTGCACTAGGAGGTTTTCCCTCATCTTGGCCTATATATTCTAAGAGACTTCATTGTAAATAAGGCTGAACTTGATGAATAGAAGCAATATATGGTTATAAAAGCTTGGAAGAAACACTTGTCTCATGCATTGGATAGTTTCTTGAATGTTTTTGGATGATGAAGGAGGAATGTTGTTGGATTCCTTGGCTTGGTAAAATGGTATAGTGTCCCTCTCTGTTATGCTTCTTAGTTTTCATTCATATTCCATGTTATTTCTTTCTATAAGATAGTAGAGAATAGATTTGAGACATGCCCTTGGAGGCACCTCAAATTTCCTGTTTCTTTATAGCTTCTATGTTTTCTTCCTTCTTAGTCATATCAAAGAATCCCTGATTTCTCTTTGATAACTGAAGAAATTGTTTGCTTGTTTCATTTATGGTTTTATGCATGCTAAGTATGATTCACGGTATACCCTGCTTACTCATGGCTAGTCATAGCTCCACCTCTGAAACCTCTCTTTGATTGTTTGATTGTCATTTGTTGAACCAAGGAGGTCTTGTACTAATCTTGCCCTTTGCCTAAAACTATGAAATCTTCCTTCAAAGTGACCAATAGCTTGAAATACTATGCATAGGCATTTCCTCATAGTGATTTGAGTTGTTTGTTGTCTTAAATGTATTTCCCCAAAGTATGATAGCAATTTCCTAAAGTTAGAGAGTGATATCTCTCTATGTATTGCTTGAATGTTTATTTCTATGCATTGATCAGTTTATAGTTACATTTCTTATGATTAATGGTTATCCCTACCATGTTTATGTCAGCTATTGAACTATTTATGTTTGAAATCCTTTTTTCTTCACAAATTTAGTGTCCATCTCACTCCATTTTACCTAAATATCCATTTTACCTCGATCAAATCAGCCCTTCAACAACCTTGTATCACCATCTGAAAGCTTTCTTGACCTTTTCGACCCCATAGCCCAGTTATTCTGACAATATTCTTATCTATCTTATTATTTGATCAGTTCATCCCCCACAAACTTAAAAACAAAACCAAAAACCTACTTCATAACTAGCCTAAAATCAGAAACACAAGAAGCAAACACGTAGATATCCCTTACACAAATAGAGACAACCCTCTCTGAGTCCAGGAAGGCTAGGTCCATGGTCTCTAAAGATTGGTTTGATTTTACCCTATCACTTGGCTTGCCAATCAGCCAAATCATGGGACACTAACATAATGGCGATCACGGTGGGACTTTTCTAAGTTCATTTTTATCTGAATACCTTTCAAGACTCACGGAAAACCCCCTTTTGAACTAAAACACACTATACTATTGAACCACCTCATCGCCACACTAACATAATGGCGATCATGTTGGGACTCTCAGTAATAAACAAACTTAGATTCCCTAAACCTTCAGAGACCTTTGAGAATACTATCTTGTGGACTTATCCCACCGCTCCATAACATAATGGAAATCACGGTGGGACCCTGAGTTAGCGACAATCTAAGGACACCTTAGGACTCTAGAAATCCCTTAGCTTCAAGAATACTTGCCATTTAGCCACCTCATTGCCACACTAACATAATGGCGATCACAGTGGGACTCTGAGTGATAAACAAACTTAGACTCCCTAAACATTCCAGTAGCCTTAAGAATACTATCTGATTGAATTATCCCACCGCTCCCTAACATAATGGAAATCTAACATAATGGCAATCAGGGTGGAACCTTCCCAGTTAGTGACAATCTAAGTAATCCTTAGTAACTCTCGAAGTCTCAATAAAACTTAGAAAACTTAAGTTTTGTTTGAAGATTAGAAGATAGCTATTTCACCATCTTAGCAAAATGATGATTCAATTATAGGAAACTCTTCCAAACCTCATAGGCTACACATAAAACTCATATAACCCCAAAAAACCTCCCCAGATTGGATTTTTCCCTAGTTATTGGTGGTGGACCATAGCTACATCTCCATAAAAAACAACCAAGTTCCACCTGGTGACTCCACTAGCCTCCAGTAGGCCTAAAAAATCCATAAAAGACTAAAAAATTCATAAACCATACCTTTCTGTTGACTCATCCTTTCCAAAACTTAAAACTCATGGTGCAAACTCTGTGATCAGTGAAAAACTAAGTATAACTTAGTGATTCAGAAAACTTCACCTAAACATAGGAGATAAACAAAAATAAACTTGCAAATAGGACCATTAGCTTGTCCAGACAGCCTAGAAAATTGTTGAAACCAAGTGATCACTCTTCCTTGCAAGTCTTCACCTCAAAGTTTGCTAGAAATTTTTTTCCCAAAAGCAATTTTTGATAATATTGGTGGTGGACCATAGATCTCAAATAAATCCACCTGGCGACTCCACTAGCCCTAATTTTTGTTTTAACCATCCTTCACATTAGCAAAATCCCTAGAGAGGCCATCCATTCGAAAAAATAACAAATACCATCCTCTCTAAACTCTGAATTCGAAATCTGGCTTCACAAAGAATCTATACCAGATCTCATCCAGACCCAAATCCCCCTATCATAGTAGATGACCCAGAGAAGATTCTGTGGAAAGCTTTCAAAACTAGCAATTTAGCTACCGATAGATCCATCCATAAAGCAAGATCAGTACCCGAACACCTCACATCCTTGCAGGATTCCCCACTTGAATTAAAATCAACAAAAACCATTTTTAGAAGCAAGTCACAAAGTAAAGTAAACTTTGACGATCTTGAGCCCCTAGATCTGCCACAAAGTCCTAGTAGAGAAGCTTCACCTACTACACCTCCCGACTTTCAACTTCTCCATCGCTTTGGCTCTTACCACCCCAGATCTCCTTAAAATCAGATCACTAGCCCAAGTAAATCCGCCACACCCATCCAAACCACTACTGTTCAGATTACCTCAGCTCATCCTACAAGCCTTCATATTGTAAATCATCCATTAGCTCCCACCATGGAAGCCTGGTATGCACCCTTGGTGTTGCCACACCCTTTCACTCCTTTACAAAATTACTATCAATCCAAAATCCCGCACTTTACCGGAGTTGAGGCTACGACCACTCAAAAAAATGTAGATAGAATTAGTGATGCCTTTGAATACATGGAAATAGAGGACGAGACCATAAGAATGAGGATGTTCACCCAAAGCCTGGGCGAAGAACCCAAAAAATGGTTTAAGAGCTTAACCGCAAACAACATACAAGATCTCCCAGAACTCTACCAACCCTTCATAAATAAGTGGGAAATAAAAAATAACCCCATTCAAATCCTGTCGGAATATAACAATCTAAAAAGGGAAAATGGGGAAAGTATCCAGGAATACTGCACTAGGTTCAACAGTGTTTATAATGCCCTCCCGCCTCACTTCAAACCTCCACTTGGCTCAGCCTTAGCAAATTTCCCCGAAGGTTTCGACCCAGACATGACTTATCAACTAAGAGACAAGGACCCCCCAACCTTAGAGGAAATGCAAAAAGTGGC
Source organism: Pinus albicaulis (assembly GCA_034641835.2). Taxonomy (NCBI): domain Eukaryota; kingdom Viridiplantae; phylum Streptophyta; class Pinopsida; order Pinales; family Pinaceae; genus Pinus; species Pinus albicaulis. Next base: position 1,087,029,024 of record CM076574.1, read on the forward strand.
TATAAATGCAGAAGCCAACTTAGCTGAAAAGAGAGCTAGGATAAGAGTAGAGAAGAAAGTCACATACCGTGACGAAGTTTCCCCTTCAGTATCTTCCTAAGATCCTAGAATAGATGGCCTGGTTAAATCCATGACAAATATGTGGGAAAAATGAGTGAAAAAGCACCTCTTAGGGACAACCAACCAAACCCTAAAAACAGGAACCAGAACCAAAAATTTAGGAGAGACCAGTCTCAAAATAAACCAAGGGAAAATGACCAACAAATCAGGCCACCCTTCAATGAAAATTATGTTGATGAGGATGAGAGGGATACAAAACCCATTGATGAAAGTCATTTGAACCTAATAGGTTCTAATAATGAGAGTGATGTTTACCTCACAGAAGAAGAACAAGCTTTCTTCTCTCCGAATCAAAATGAAACCAACTATGAAGATCCCAAAGATCCTACTATAGATTTTCAGAATGCCATAATAGAAGCTCTAAGGCAGTATGAACTTAGAAGTAGAAAAAACCAAGATAACTCCAGGAAAGGTAGCTCAGACACTGCTAAAACCCCTGATAACATCCTTAAAAAAGCAGTGGATAGCAACAAAATCGTGGTCAGGAAAACTAACCAAAACAAAGATAAATCTATTCAAACAAGCTTTAGTCCAGATTGTCCGAGTACCTCTGCCAAGATTCCTGAGATGGCTATGTTGAGCAAAGTCCCGAACCAGAGTCAGCAAATTAAGAACATAGAGAAAGTCATGTCCGAAAAAGCTGAAACAAATCTATCCAAACTACAAACTCCTTTTAGTTTTGAAGGGGAAATTTCCAAAATAAAAATAACCATACCCCTTACTGAGCTAATAACTATAGATATGTATAGATATCAAATATTCAAAGTTTTTGACATAGGAAATGAGGCAGATACTTTAAATCTAACTGATGATAAACCCAAGCTTTTGTTCGGCCCCAAAATAGAAAGTGAATACCAAGAAGGAACTGTCTCTCTTTTCTATGTAAGTTTGAACATACAGGACAAGATATTACATAACACCATGTTAGATTCTGGTGCCTCGCATAACCTCATGCCTAAAGCAGTCATGGAAAAACTTGGTCTAGAGGTAACTCAACCTTACAAAGACCTGTACTCATTTGATTCAAGTCGGGTCAAATGCTTAGGTCTAATAAAGAACCTATGTTTTTCTTTAACACAACTACCGGAAAAAAACCCAGTCATGGACGTAGTAGTGGCCGATATTCCTCCTAAGTATGGAATGCTACTATCAAGGGGCATGGGCTACCAAAATACAAGGTAACCTTCAAATGGATATGTCATTCGCTACCATCCCAGTTTTCAACCAGACTAGGAGATTATACCGAGAAAATCACATGAAATACATGGTTAGCAATCGGGATAAGCCAAACAACAACCCCATTTATTCCATTCATTCCAATTTATACTCTTTTATATTATACAATCAAAGTGATATAAATGAGAAGATAAAAGAAAATAAAGAGGATTTCAAACCATCAAAACCACATTTCCCATTACTAAATGAAGACTGATGACCAAAGCTCCAAGAAACCTGAAAAATAGCTTAGTATCATGTATGAAAAAGAAGCTCTTTGGAGTATAAGCTTTGACGGTTCTTGTGGCAAAAGTAGTTCAGGGGCCAGCATCTAGATACACAATACTAATGAAGGTCATTCTTTCAGATTAGAATTCCAATGTACTAATAACATTGCAGAATATGAGGCCCTTCTCCTTGGTCTGCACATACTTAAGGACTTAGGCGCTAAGAAAATATCAGCCCAGGGAGATTCAAAACTTGTAATTAGACAAATCAAAGGTGAATATTCGGAAAAAAACCCAAGACTAAGAGAATACAGGAATGCAGCTTTAGACATCCTCAAAACCTTCGAAAAATATGAACTCACTTATATTCCCGGGGTTCAAAATAGCCTAGCCAATGAGCTCGCCTTTGCTGCAAGCGATCGCCAAATACCATGTCTAAACGATAAATACAGTATTCAAGTCAAACATCGCCCTATAGTACCAGATAATATTGACCATTGGAAAATATTCAAAAATGAAGATCAAATTGATGATTTCTTACAATCTAGGAATGAATTTGAAGTAACCAAAACAGACTTAGAAAATGAAGAAAAGAATCTTGACAAAAATCAAGATCAAGAGCCAAATTTACCTTCTTGGATAGATGTAAACTTGGTAAATCATTCATATGAAACTAAGATAGGAGAGGACATAGACCAAATGGAACTTGAAATCTTACACTGTGAAAATGACACCATACCCAGAGGGCTTGCACCTTTAGAGGAATTGTTTGATTTTAACGATGTGGAAAAAAAGAAAAAAATGGAATCTACCGAGGTCGACATAGAAGAATATAACATAGGAAGCACAGAAGAACCAAGAAAGATCAAACTATCCAAAACCCTCCCTCCTCACATAAAACAGAAGTACATGAAGTTGTTTAAAGAATTTAAAGATGTGTTCGCATGGGGATACCAAGATTTGAAATCATATGACACAAGCATCATTCAACATAAGATTCCCCTCAAAGAAAACCAAAAGCCTTTCAAACATAAGTTAAGAAGAATAAACCCAGTCTTACTACCTTTGGTTGAAAAGGAAATAAAAAAAATGTATGATGCTAGGATAATAGTGTCCCTCAGGTACTCTGAGTGGGTTTCAAATCTAGTATCAGTTAGGAAAAAAACTGGTGAGATCGGACTCTGTATCGATTTCCGAAACCTGAATAGAGCCTGTTTAAAAGACAATTATTTGTTGCCCAAAATTGACCACATACTTAAAAAGGTAGTAGGTGCTAAAAGGATCTCATTAGTTGATGGTTTTTCTAGTTACAACCAAGTGTTGGTTTACCCCACTGATCAACACAAAATGGCTTTCACCACACCTTGGGGCACTTTCATGTACATTAAAATGCCTTTTGGATTGATGAATGCTGGTGCCACATTCCAAAGATCCATAGACATAGCCTTCTCAGAAGACATAGTTTATGTCATAGTCATATATCTCGACGATATCACAGTATATTCCAAATCAGATGAAGAGCACCTGGTTCACTTAAGAAAGGTTTTTAACAAATGTAGAAAATATGGTTTATCCCTAAACCCCAAGAAAACACTTTTCAGTCTATAATAAGGAAAAATCCTAGGTCACATCATTTTGGAAGAGAGAATAAAAATAGACCCCTAGAGAATCGAAGGCATATTACAAATAAGTCACCCCGGAAACATAAAGGAGTTACAATCCTTTATCGAAAAAATAATTTTTTTAAGAAGATTCATCCCAAATCTTGCCGAGCTTCTGAGAGATATCACAAACATGTTGAAAAAAGAGGTCGGAGTTAAATGGACTACAGAAGCCAAAAAATATTTTGAATTAGTTAAAAAATCCCTAACTGAAACACCGATACTGATAAGTCCTGATTTCACCAAAGATTTTTACATTTTTTCATTTGCCTTGTAACACAGGATAGCTGCTGTGTTGTTACAAAATAACGCAGCAGGGCAAGAACAACCCATTGCCTTTTTTAGAAAATCCCTAAGAGATGCTCCCTTGAAATATAACATCATGGAAAAACAAGCATTCGCATTGGTAAAAGCCCTGAAATACTACCGAGTTTACATCTTACATTCTCATATCATTTCTTTTGTTCCTAATGCCATCGTCAAAGACACATTAAACCAAGATCCCGATGGTAAAAGGGGAAAATGGATCTCTATCATCTTAGAATATGACTTAGAAATCTGACCCACCAAACTGGTTAAAGGACAAGGACTTGCAAGACTAATGGCTAAAACTAACCTCCAAGCATTAGATATAAATTTTGTTGACACCTTAGAAGAATAGGAAGAATGCACAGCCCCTCATGTTGAACAAGTGTTTTTAAATTCACCTTGGTATGTAGATATTCTTTATGTATTATTTTATCTAAATGCTCCTCCGAGTTTATCAAAAACAAAAGCAAGATTCCTTAAACAAAAATATTTAAAGTTTTGCATTATAGATGGAGTTCTGTATTAGAAAATCCCCACTGGTATGCTGCTTAAATGTTTGCTTGAGTATGATGCAGAGAAAATTATGCACGAAATGCACGAAGGAGAATGTGGAGGTCATCTCTACTGGAAAACCATAGCGAACAAAATCCTTAGAGCCAGTTATTATTGGCCTAACTTATTTCCTGACACTCACAAAATCGTTATGGCATGCCATAAGTGCCAAATTTTTGATGGCAAGAAAAAGCTTTTACCTTTGCCCTTACATCCCATCATAGTTGAAGGACCCTTCCAACAATGGGGTCTAGATTTTATTGGGGAAATTCACCCTTCTTTGTCTGCTCAACATAAATGGATCCCTACAGCCACTGATTACTTTACTAAATGGATAGAAGCCATACCCTCTAGGAATGCCACCGATTCATTCATCATTAAGTTCCTAGAAACCAACATCCTATCTAGATTCGGCTGTCCTAGAAAGATCATTACAGATAATGCAGCTACCTTTTCCTCCAAAAGAATGGTTGATTTTTGTTACAAATATCACATTTCATTAGGACATTCCACAGTGTATTACCCTCAAGGTAATGGATTAGCCGAGTCCTCTAACAAAATCCTAGTCAACATCATCAAGAAACTTCTGGAACAAAATCAAAAAGCATGGCATGGAAAAAGAGTACATGCACCATGGGCTGATAGACTAACCACTAAAAAATCAATCGGTATGTCTCCCTACCAACTAGTATATGGCATGGATGCCATTTTCCCAACATCCTTAGGAGTTCCAATAATGAAACTATTGAAATATCCAAATAGAAGAAAATGACATGCAAAGGAGGGTAAATCAGATTATCCATTTACAACGAACAAGAGAAGAAGTTTACCAAAAGGCTCAGTTAGCACAAGAAAAAATAAAACAGATTTTTGACAGAAGGACCAAGGAAAATGATTTTCAGATTGGGGAAAAAGTGTTAAAATGGGATTCTAGAAGAGAAGACAAAGGTAAACATGGCAAGTTTGAAAACTTATGGAAGGGGCCTTTCATCATCAGCTTAGTTAGCGGAAACAATGCCTTTTTCCTATAAGAACTTGATGGGACTGAAACTTTTGGAGGTCCTGTGAATGGCAGGACATTAAAGCATTATTTTTGTCAAGAGCTCCAATTTTAAATATTTTCAATCATTGTATATACCATTGTTTGAAAAATAAATCAAAAAACAGAAAATTCAAAAAAAATAGAAAAATAGAAAAAGAGGGTGGTTTGAAAATAGAAAGAAAGCCCCATGTTCCAAAAAATAGTCATTATGAAAGCGCACAAGTCTAAATTCCACTACTAGTGGTAAAATTGTCTTGTTCAGTTATTTAGCCTAATCATAACTGAACATGTTTTAAATTTATTTGCTGATAAGTTAGTGAGATGAAAGATAGTCGACATTGTGTAAGCTTGACTTGTCAAAGAAAATAGATTAGGAAAATATACTGGTTCCACATTCTCAAAACAAAACCAAAGAGGAAAGTAGGGATGAAGAACAAACTGTATATCCTAGCCCTGATTTTCTAGATTTAATTTTATGAAAAATAATATTTGTGTGAAACTTGTCTTTCATGCTAGAAGTGCATGACAAATCAGACTGTCTAATCTTAATTTGGTCATTTTTCAATTTCATGTTTTAGATTAGAGAATAAAATCCTATCAAACAGCTTAACCTTGACAGTTGATCCAGCATAGGTAGAGAAACAAAGGAGTTCATCAGCTTAATTTGAACTCTCGACGGATAGAAGTGTAGAATTAGATTGTGTCATTTTTCAAAAATATTATGTCAAAGGGTTGCTAGTCCAAATGCACCCAAAAGAAGAAAAAAAAATGTTAGGAAATGTAGCAGGGTAGGTAGAAATGTCTTTGATGCTAATCATGCTGTCATTTTTCAGAAATAGCATCAAGGAAGAAAGAAATTTGCACCAATGGATAAAGGTACTAGTCTTCAAAGAACTGAGATCTGAAATTCTGGACACCTCCTGAAAAGGAGCTGCCCTCCCCAAATGGAGCCAATGTTAGTCATCAGTATTTTTTCACCTGTTGATGATGACTAGTTTTTAAAGCCAAGTTTTCTAGTAGCTGATCTCCAATTTTTCAAATTTGTCAACTAGAAAACACCCATAAACATTTTACCCTCCTACCTTTTCAATCAGCCTATGATGATAGAAACCTAATTGTCAAGCCCTATCTAGTCTCAGTCATACAAACTTGTCCATCAACTGTCATAAGCTAAAGTCATCTGCTGCCATTCACCCTCATCCCCAGCTCATTCATTAACCAACTGATTGTAAGAATGTCAGCTACCCTACCTCTGGCCATCTCTCATCTTTGGATCTGATCATACCAAAGAGAATACTCCAAATCTGTCAAAAAATGTCCCCTAAGTTAGGTAGTGGTGCTTTAGGCGGTCTTCCCTTGGCAAACCATCCTAAGCCAAAAGAACCTTTGTCTAAAACCAACCAGTCATAGATGGCCTCTCTATTCTGCAAATAAAGCTTGATGCACCCTTAAGTCGCGCCACTAACAAGTCTTGGTGTCTCTGTAGTCCATGTTTCAAAAGCCAAACTATTGTTGTGTTGATCTATAGTGTTTCAAAGTATTTTTCAAAAGCATAAGTGTACGAGTGTTCCTGAAGACATTATTAAACTTGACATGAGAAGATAGTTGCTTCTCATGTTGTTTTGAGCTTGGGATGCAGGTACTAGTAAGAAAGGTAATTCAATGAACTCATGCAAACACAACCAAAGAGGTTAGTGACTAATGACTAGAAAATAATACTCTGCAGATACAGGTCGGGTTGCTTCTGATGTCTAAATATGTATAAGGGTATTTTAACAACAGGATTGCATATCTCATAGAATTCCCCTCATGGCATATTTTCAATTTTTCACTTTTATTTACTTAACTGTGAATAGGCACTACAAGGAAAGATGAAATAGTTTGACAAAGAGATGAAATAGCACCACTGTGTAAAACCTCCTCCAAACATGAGAAAAGGGTTGAATGACTGTGAAAACCTCCTCTAAACATGAGCAGAGGGTTGGGTCGCGTGTTGCAAACCTCCTTCAAACATAAGCAGATGGTCGGGAATATTGTGCTGGCCTCCTTCATTTAACAAGCAGAGGGCCTACAGGTCTTTAAATGATTTCAGGGTTGTTGCAGACCACCTTCATAAAGAAATAAAAGACTATCTCCTCAAAAAAATTTACACAGTAAATCAGCCCATTCATAAGGCCAAAGGTGTGATAAAAATAGTGTTTCAATTTTAGTCAAAATGTCCCCATCGAATGAAAGACAGAGTTTTTAGAAGACACATGACAGTTATCAAACATAGGCCTCCTTCATAAGTAAACAGAGGACCCACCATTGTTTGAAGGTGAGGAGCATTTATTTCAGTGTGGCAGGGATTTCAAAAAGGGCTGCTGTAAAAAATGGCAAAGTGAGAGAAATTTCACTATTTTTAAACCTCATTCAGTGAGAGGCACTGGTTAATACAAATGAAAATTCCTTGTGTTGAAAACCTCTTCTACATAGAAATCATGCAGTGGCATAAGGGTGCTGAAGGTCTCTATTTCTTATGTTTAAAAAGGTTTTCCTCCAAAATATACAAGGTCACATTTTCAGAGAGGGTATTGCTATCTATCCAAGTGCTTTTCCCAACACATAGGCAAAGAACACTTTCATGATCAAAACCATGCTTCTTGTCTAAAAATTCAAAGGATATACAATGCTTAGAGAGACAGAGGTCACAAGCAAAGTCACCTAGAGAAAGAACAGTTGATTTGTCAATTTGAAGATGGCCTCCCTCACAAAATGCAGAGGGTCAGTTTTCTTAAGGCTTTCACCATGCAAATTAGCTCATACCAATGGTTAATGAGACACTCAAAACAAGTTTCATGTTTATATCAAAGGACCCTCATCGGCAGACAAAGGCTCTTTTATAAAGGCTTGAGAGAAATAAAACTCAAGAAATGGTGAGACAATGATTAAAAGATTGCTTGAATTACAAATACACGTATTCAAAGGAAATTTTTGTTTTTAAAGAGCGAAGAGGTCTTCAAAAGGATAAAGACAGTGATTTATGTTTTTAAGAAAAAAAGGCCTTTGTAGCATCCAAACCCTCACAACGTGACTACAAAAGTTTTTTGGCTTTTTCATCTTTAAAGGGCAGAAGAGACCGTTGCAAAGTCTCATTTGAAAAATTCAAAGCAACCAAAAAAATGCTCCCTCAGTTCTTTCACCGGAGAAGCAAGTGATTTCATCATTTTTCAGAGTTTTAAGGCCTCAAGCCTGTGTGGTGCGTCTGTAAAAGCATGCGGCACGCCTATGAGCAAGAATACACAACGTCTACATGGCTGCGCGGCGCGCCTGTAGCGTCGTTCACCCACCGCATGAGGCCGACCTGACTGCATGACGATTTCTTTTGCAAGCATGCCACTCATTCAAAAGGTCTCCAAAAAGCTCTGAGAGATACTCAACCAGTCAAACAAGGCCCTCAATAATTTTTAAGGTATTTTTCATCACCTCATGGTAAAATTTGAATTTTGAAGGGGTGTTTTGCTATAAGGAGAAATAGTGCTTTTGAAAGCACTTCATAATCTAAAAACCATGAGATAGATAATGGTATATGTGACCAAGTTCTAAGTCAAAGCTGAAGAAATTTTTCTTATGTATTGGAGGTCTCAAATCTAGTTGGATAGTGTCTTAAAAAGTGGATTTAAAGGTAGTTTGTCATTTAAAAGCACAAGAAAAAACATTGATTAGAGGGTGGGGATTTGGTCCAAAATTAAAGAGTTTTGTTGCTGTGATTGCTAAGGATTAGTACAGTGTTAGGTGGATGTTTTCATCAATCTTAAAGGACCTTTACTACCTCTAAGAATAGTGATAAACCATACACTAATTACTAGACAGACATACACAGTTGTAGAGATATCAAATCAATTTGAAGAGTGTCCTAACAGTATTAAAACAAGAGCAGACTTTGTTTGAAGTTCCAAAGGGAAAACAATGATCATAATTTGAAATATTTTTCATTTTAAAGTGTCCTCTCTGTATCATGAATTAATGAACTCTATACAGCCACCAGAGTTCCAAAAATAGAGTTTGTAAAAGGTTTTCCAAACAGAGCTGAGGGTGTCTTACTTACTTTGTAGAGAAACAGTGAACAACAGAAGAACATTGTTTTGGGGAAAGGTGTCTTGTTTTTGTCAAAACACAAAATTTCCTTCTTCACAAAGAAACCGCAAACACATCTTTTCAAGACTTTTCCCATGCACAGTGATAAACTGACTTCTTGTTTTTATTTGACAAGCACTTGTTGATTAGCATCAAAGAGGATAAAACAATGATTTATAAGGAGGACAGCGTGTGTTGTTGAGAACCATTTCAGATAGCTTGTTTTTGCAAAGAGTATCCAAAAAAAAATGCCTCCGAGGCAAGACAATAGAACTGGCCTTCATAGGAGGTTTGAGCCTGTTTCAACTGAAGAGGTAAATGCTCATCCATCAGTCAAGTTTAACTTTCATGAAGTTGGATGTCTAGAGTTTTGTCAAAGGGTGCAAGAGGTGAAAAGATATCTCCCCTTGACACATATTTGTGCTTTGAGATTTCGAGGGAAACACTTTTAGTTGGCAGGCTTGGATTTCAAATTTCCTCCTAAATCCATTTCCACGGCCACCAAAATCCCTTATGTCGGAGAGAAGTGGTTTAAACAGAACCACCTAGACTCATAACATTATAAACCATTTCTGAAGCCGGAGCATTGGGATACATGTCCATCCATCTTTCCCTTCTCATATCTGTTGACTAGTTATGATACCCTCATGAAGGTAATCATGAAATACTTCAATTGCGAGGGAAGGTTCTCTTGGGTCTATGCTTACCATGTCTGGTTTCTCATGCATTTCACAAGAGCCAAATTGTTAAATCTCGCCTTCTTCCTCCATAGAAGTATTGAAAAAATTGCCTCCACTATTCAGAAAAGACCTCCATCTTAGTAGTCAGCTTGCCTTTTCCATCATTCCCTCATCAAGGTTGTCATTCTTCATCAACTTGAGAAGAAGGGAATCTCTTGGGACACTTTCATTGCACATCTAGATTTCGCCACTGTTCCTTCATTCCATGCATCTCCTTCACCTTCCACTCACCATCCTTCGCCTTATTCAAGTAGGCCCATTCCAAAGAAGCTCAAATTTCCCATGATTAAACAAGAAGAAGAGCATGATGTGGAAGAAGAGCATGATGAAGAAGGGCAGCAAATTGAAGAAGGGCAGCAAGATGAGGAAGGGCAGCACGATGAAGATGAGCAGCAACATGATGATGAAAAACAAAACATCATGAACAACAGCATGATGAAGAAGGGCAACAAGGGGAAGAAGAGCATGATGAAGAAGGGCAGAAAAGTGAAAAAGAGCATAGTGAGGTAGGGTAGCAAGGCGAACAAGAACACAGTGATGATATGTAGCACAGTGATGAAGAGCAGCGCCATGAAGAAACTAAAAAAAATGAGGAGGGAAATAATGAGGAAATTAAGCATTTTGATGAGGATATTGGTAGCCCTCATAGCAGCAAAAAAGATGAAGATGAAGCCCAAAACATTGAAGACACAGAGCCTTAAAGTCTTAGAGATAGCAAAGACAAGAAAAAAGAGGGCAGCCCTCAAAAATTCATGGAAGATGACAGTCAAAGGATTCATGAAGAAACTCAAAACAGTGGAAAGAATGATGAGGGAAGTAACAAGGGCAAAGATCCAATAGAGCATGTGCTAGCTGCCTCTCCTAAGCAAGGGGCCATGCTTTCTTCTCCAAAAGTGGCCAAGCCTCGGACATCAAGGAAAAGGGTGCCTCAAACTATACCTCCAAATGTTACTAGGGCCCTCCGAAGCAAGGGGAATTTGCCCAAGCAACCCATTTTTGAATTACCCAAGAGGAGGAAGACCAAGAAGGCCACCAAAAGCAAGGGAAAGGAGAAGGAAGAAAGCAGCCATAAAAAGGAGAGAGACTTTGACATAATTCAAATCCAAAGTGATGATAGCGACAATGAGGCCCGAATCCTAGAGTCTCTCTTGATCAATAGAGAAAGCCAAATTGATGATTTTAGGGCAGATCTAGAGAGGGCTAGAAACTTCAATCACTTTTTGCAAACACAAAATAAACAAATGAGTGTTCACATGGCAATATATGAGACACAGGCCATCAAATATAAAAAGGAGGCCTCCAAGGTGCAAGTTAAATTGGAATAACTCATGGCTGAGTTCAATGATAGTGAAGATGAACATCCACCCAGGAGAAAGAGGCCAAGAACCATGGGACTCAGAAGAGCCCTTGAGAAACAAAAGGAGGAAGAAGCTTCCCTTCTCCAATCTATTCGTCTCACTACTTTGTTCACCTAAGAGATAGAGAACAATCGAGAAGCATGGCTCGAGAGTGTGAATGATCACTTGGAAAAGAAGTTGGAGAAGGCCAATAGAGATTTGGACCTTCAAAGGAGGATGACCCGGTGCTATAAGAAGCTCAATCAGTTCACCTGACCGAAAATGAAGGCCACACAGGAAAAACTCAAGGAAGCTCAAAGGAGGCGCCCGGCACCAAAAATGAAGAAAGACACCTCAAAGATCCAAATTTTGGCCTCAGCTTCTCAACATGTTTCTGAAAACCCTTGAGGGTCATGCTCACCAAAATTGGGTGAAATTCAACAAGTTTTGGTTTTTTGTCATTTTTGGGTTTTTGGCTAAAACTCATGGGCATTGCCATTTCTGTTTGGAACATCCTCAAAGGATGAAAATGGTATCATTGGATGCCATAATTTTAGGGTCATCTATTCAGCGATTTTCAGATCAATTGAAGATGGTTTTCTCCCCGAAAATGGCGAAAAACACTCACTTTTTCCACACTCTGCCCCATTTATCAGCAAAGTATATTTTTTGGGTTTTTACACATAGGTAAATTTTTTATGGACTTCCAGTGATTAGTTTGGAGAAACTAAGCATTTTCAGAAAATAGACATTCATATATTTCCAACGAGCCGTCACGGGCCTCATTTCGACATCGGGAAGGCATCCAAAAGTTGCCCGCAAGAGAAAGGACTTTCTGGTGATATATTTCTTAAGTATTTTTGAGAAAAATACACTTTTCTGAAGTGGCTTTTCTTAATGTGTGTTTAGCTATTTTTGGGCATAGTTAGTTATGAAAAGTCAACATATTTTTCTTTTTTAGCATTTTTGAGATATTTTATTAGATATTTTGTGCCTTGGGCTTTGTAAAGCCTCAAGGACAAAATCAGATATTTTTGATGGGCCAATGAGATTGCAAGTTGCACTAGGAGGTTTTCCCTCATCTTGGCCTATATATTCCAAGAGACTTCATTGTAAATGGGGTTGAACTTGATGATATAGAGCAATATATGGTTATACAAGCTTGGAAGAAACACTTGTCTCATGCATTGGATAGTTTCTTGAATGTTTTTGGATGATGAAAGAGGACTATTGTTGGATTCCTTGACTTGGTAAAATGGTATAGTGTCCCTCTCTATTATGCTTCTTAGTTTTCATTCATATTCCATGTTCTTGCTTGCTATAAGACAGTAGAGAATAGATTTGAGACATGCCCTTGGAGGCACCTCAAATTTCCTTTTTCTTTATAGCTTCTATGTTTTCTTCCTTCTTAGTCATATCAAAGAATCCTTGATTGCTCTTTGATAACTGAAGAAATTGTTTTCTTGTTTCATTTATGGTTTTATGCATGCTAAGTATGATTCACAGTATGCCCTGCTTACTCATGACTATTCATAGCTCCACCTCTGAAACCTCTCTTTGATTGTTTGATTGTCATTTCTTGAACCAAGGAGGTCTTGTACTAATCTTGCCCTTTGCCTAAAACTATGAAATCTTGCTTCAAAGTGCCCAATAGCTTGAAATACTATGCATAGGCATTTCTTCATAGTGATTTGAGTTGTTTGTTGTCTTAAATGTATTTCCCCAAAGTATGATAGCAATTTCCTAAAGTTAGAGAGTGATATCTCTCTATGTATTGCTTGAATGTTTATTTCTATGCATTGATCAGTTTATAGTTACATTTCTTATGATTAATGGTTATCCCTACCATGTTTATGTCAGCTATTGAACTATTTATGTTTGAAATCCTTTGTTCTTCACAAATTTAGTGTCCATCTCACTCCATTTTACCCAAATATCCATTTTACCTCGATCAAATCAGCCCTTCAACAACCTTGTATCACCATCTGAAAGCTTTCTTGAACTTTTCGACCCCATAGCCCAGTTATTCTGACAATATTATTATCTATCTTATTATTTGATCAGTTCATCCCTCACAAACTTAAAAACAAAACCAAAAACCTACTTCATAACTAGCCTAAAATCAGAAACACAAGAAGCAAACACATAGATATCCCTTACACAAATAGAGAGAGCCCTCTCTGAGTCCAGGAAGGCTAGGTCCTTGGGCTCCAAATATTGGTTTGATGTTACCCTGTCACTTGGCTTTCCAATCAGCCAAATCACAGGAAACTAACAGCTACACCCAACTTACTTACCCTTCAATGCATATGTATAGACATATCTCTATGTTTAACTATTTATTTCTTTCTACAAAACTATTGCAAGTCCTATTCTTATATTTCTAACACTGACTTCTATAGCACTGTTGTGCATATAGAATTATACTATGCATCAATGATTTAACTCTCAAGCATCACAAAATTCATTTTAATTCCTGAATTTGTCTTTCAACCCATTGTAATATTTTGATGCACACAGGACACACCCTCCATTACAAATTGCAAACTATGTATAACCATTTTGGAGTTATCTAATAGTAAACACTACAGAGTACTGAACCTTATTCTCTACAGTATTTTAGGACTACCATATAATTTGTTTCCCTTTCCATCATCTCAATAATGTTCCATGCTTAAACTTGACAATCATCACCAACTGCTTATTTGCATCAGAACTATTACATGCATAATTATATCAGCCCCACTCTTCTTCTTCTTCTTTTCCTTTCAACCTTTAATTCCTTTTCCTCATCCTTTCTCTAGAAACTTGTCAAGCTTCCTCTTCAGTTCACATTTGAACCCTTTTTCACTAGCATCTCCTCCAATTTCCCATGTTTCTTGTTGTCAACCTCTAAATTGTAATAAAGATAATATCAAATAGAAATTAAATTCTTTCCAAAATTATAAATCTATTTCAGTTACATCAAACTCAATTATTTCATAATCCATATGCATCTTAATTCACATTTTACAATTTGAAGAAAATTTTTCCAATCTTATTATTATTTCTATTAATATTCCTTGTTATCTTTGTAATTTTATCTATACGTTTTTTTTTTTTGGTTTCTTTTGTCTTATGGTGTTTCTATATTATTTTTGGTTGGGTGGTAGAATGAGCTCAAATGACATATATCTTGATCGACATATTTATTATGTAAACTCCCAACCACCCATAATAATTAACACCATTGGAAAGGGAGCTTGATCAACAAACACATCCAGGTTTTCTTATTACGCCCAACTTACTTACTCAACTTACTTACTCTTCGATGCATATGTATATACATATCTATATGTTTAATTGTCTATTTCTTTCTATGAAACTATTGCTGATTGAATTCTTGATTACTTGTTCAATTGATTCCTGATTAGTATTACTGAGTCAATATTTATCAATGTTTTCATGCCAATCAGCAGTACCTGAACTTTCATACATCTGTATTACATGCGTTTACACATTTCTATAGTACTGGAATTGAATCATTTTCTCTATCAGCCAGCAAACTTTTAATATTTGCAACTCAGATCAATATATATCTCTGTTGCACTAATAGAATTTTCTAAATTTTTACTTTTGTATAATTTATAAGTATTCCATTATAGAAGTTTTTAAATTCAATTAATGTTTCTTTCAGTAACTAATACTCAGTTTTCACTACAATATACAATAAGCTTATACTTTTATTTTTATTTTTAGTTGTTAAAATTTACCAAACACTTCATCGTCGCGTTCAAGTGCACCATTCAATGAAGTTGCATCTTTTTCATCTTGCAGCTCTAGACAACAAGCTACAATAGAAAAAGAACAAAAAATATCAGGTGCAATTGAATCAGACAAGTAAGTAAATTTGAAACAAATTTTTATACGTACCATTGACATAGCATTTATATTTATCACCAATGTATTTTACTTCTAACTGTCTCTTTTTCCACACCAACATCATCAATACACAGATTGAAAGCATCATATTTAGTCCCAGTTACCATTGAAGAACAAGACATTCACAAAACTAGAAAAAGGTTCAATGGAGATGTTATGGTTATTTATAGCACATGCCTTGATAAAGTCCACAAAGCACGACAAATACTACGTGCAGATTTGACAGATGCCGAAGGAATCATGACAATCACATTGTCCATACCAACTAAGCTCATTTAACAACATGGACAAAAAATATCACCAGGAAAAGCAATATCTATTACAAATTTTAAAGTTCTTCCCAAAACAAATTATGACCGCAGTGATTGTGATTGGATTCTACTACTAACTGAACTAAGCACCATACAGAACATACCAATAATTTTCAAAGAGTACAAATTCATTCCAGATACAACAGTAAAACAACTTACAACAAGTACAGAAACATATCCAATTGGAATAATTGCTGCAGTTGTCACAACTGCACGGAAAATTGGTTTCCAATAGACATTGCAAATTAAAGATGGAAATTTCGATGACAATAGAGCAACGATAACATAAATTACTTTGCAATGTTTTTACATTACTGGTTCCATCCTACATTTCAATTCAGTTTGAAAAAAAAAAAAAAAATTCTATCTTCTATTGCAGTTGTAGTTATTTGAAACATTTTCACCACTCTACAATAAAATTGAGCAAGAATTGCAAAAAGGCCATTTTCCAATTATGTTATTCAAAAAAATAACAAACAGGAAAGAACTCAAGGACAGAACACTTCGAACAACGCAAGCTACATTCATAAAAAAATTGAATGCAGAAGCAGCAAAAGAACTCAAAAAATTGAACCCTCCAACATTCTCTGTAAGTACAAATGAAACAGTACCTCTACTTCTCAATATGCAATTGTTTCTTCATATCTTTATATTTTGACATATACTACTTGCCCTCCTCTATGAACAGATGAAAGGAACATTGAAAATTGCAAGCATTTACTCTACGCCATTTGAACCAGTTTGTCTTGGATGAAATTCACCAATACCAACCTATACAATGATAGAGGAGACAACAGTTAATTGCCTAAAGTGAAATAAAAATTCTTCCTTTTCCTATTCACAGTGTCTTAATTGCATAATCAAGTCCAACAACACCAATTTGCAATTTTGCATCCGAAAAAAATTGCTCTTGAAACAGTTACTTCCCAACCTAGCGCATATGTCTTTTCAAGACTATGTTCAAAAGAAACAAACAACAATGTATATGCTACGTGATTTCAAAATAAATGGTACATTTACAATCAACGAAGACAATGAGATCCAATATGTTGACAGCAACAGAAGCCCTACCAAAGCTAGGTGTAATTGTAATTATTCTTCATCTTTCAAGCAAAAATCAGATATATGCACTTTAAATTATCCTATCCAAAATAGCAAGATTTGTAATAATTTTTCCCTTTCTTTGTAGCACCAGCACTTCTACAAACATTGGCTACAACAAAAACACATAGTAATCCAGAAATTAGTGCAAAGTTCTTCTCAATTTTTGTACAAGATTTTACTGCTCAGATCTGCCTTTCTCAAATTGCAGTATGTCTGCAACATTTTGCCAGAACAAGAATGTTTTCACAAAAAAATTAGGAACAAAAATCACTAGTTATACTTATAGTGTTTCTTCTACCTATTTGCAGATACTTTTAGACTTAATATATGTATATTTAAGAAATATAGCTTTTCCATTAGGCCTTTACAAATATTTTCAGGTTTTATACATATATGTTTAATGAATAGAACCTGTCTTTACAATATGACATTATATATATAAATGTTATAAATCTATTTAAAAATCTCCTGAAAAAAATATTTGTGCAGACTTGATACCCGAGCTACCTCTAGTATTCTGTCTTGTTGCTTATTGGTTTTGCAAAAATCGTGATTCACATATGAAACATTAATTCATGTCTGTAAAAGAGGGAAAGGAATTAAGATTATTTGTCCATACTGTGTACAGTACAAGTACGCACATCTGCAAAGGAAGCAGGGACATTAATTTTTCATATATTCTTATGTATCAACTTTGATCAACATCTCTTAGTTTGGGCAATATTGTTATCGTAACAGAAATAATAAATCGCCATTTCTAATTTTATGCTTCCTTAGCTTATAAGTTCATATTTTTTTTTACAGATTCCTATATTTAGTGTTAATAGTAATGGACCAAATTCTATGTCTAAACACCGTACTAAGACTAAAGTTAGTCTTATGTTCCCTGCTCTTGGCCTTTGTTATAATTTCCTCCACAATACGATTCTTCTTCACCTACACTTTACGACTGAAAGCTTAGATATTAAGCATTATTGGGTGATTGGTATTTACTTTGTTAAATTCTTTTTCTACTTTAATATTCAAATACTCCAGTCTTAGCTTTTGATAAGTATTTGTTTAAGAATTTTCAGTCAAGCTTCGATTCTATGAGATAATATATATGTTACCATATATATATATACTTTCTGAACTAGTGTTAAGAGCCATTAGTAAACCTTGGGCTATGGATTAAACTCTCTCTTGGTTCCTTTTTTCACACAGGCTTTAAATACTTCGACCTGACCAGTGTTTTACTAAAGAATAAAATAAATTTATTAAATATTTATAAAATATGCACTAAAGAATACTATTACCTTTTTCAATAAATTGCAAATAGAAAGTTAAAAAGCAATGAATCAATAAAATATTTGAAATAATTTTGAATTGCAATCGCAAATTGTATTAAAATTAAGTGTCTTGTTGATGTGGAACATTGCGATGCAATCGCACTCGCAATCGCAAGTTATATGATACAACCGCATATGTTTTGCTTTCCACCGTTGAATGATGCATTGTGATTGGCACAATCGCAATCACAAATCACAAGTTCAAGTTCTTTTGTTATGGCCCGATTGCAATGGTATGAATTAATAAAATATTTGATATACTTTTGAATTGAAATCGAAAATTGTATTAAAATTAAGTGTCTTGTTGATGTGGAAGATTGTGATGCGATCGCAATCGCAATCGCAAGTTATATGATACAACCACATCTGTTTGTTTTGCCATCGTTGAATGATGCGATGCAATTGGCACAATCACAATCGAAAATCACAAGTTCTTTTGTTTTGTCATGATTGCAATCGTAAGTCTCGGAACCGATAAGTTTTATAAGGCAGATTTGATTTCCACATCGCGTAACAGTTTGGGCCCGTACCCAAAAACTTCTGGCAGACGCGATAAACTTTTACAAGTTCATTTTAATATTCCATCACGTGCACAAATGGGTATGAATCAATAAAATATTTGATATACTTTTGAATTGCAATCGCAAATTGTATTAAGTTTAAGTGTCTTGTTGATGTCGGAAATTTTGATGTGATCGCAATCGCAATCCCAAGTTATATGATACAACCGCATATGTTTTTTTTCTACTGTTGAATGATGTGATGCGATTCACCCAATCGCAATCACAAATCGCGAATTCTTTTGTTTTCGCCCGATTGCAATGGTAAGTCTCGGACCCGATAAGTTTAATAAGGTGAATTTAATTTCCATATTTGGTTTAATTTTTTTCACATTCAGCAGGCTCCACAGTTGCAAAAGGTTCGTTTGATACGTTGTACTTTATCACGCAATGGAGCACTTTGATAAATTTTCTTTTGTAATACTTTTACCTGTTTTATTATGTATAGTTTAAAGAATACACATTTCAATCTACTTTATTGTTTGAAAAAAATCACTATAGATTTATTAATTTATTTTTGACCATGTTAATTAAAAAAATACAACTTTAATTTTATATTTAATTTTTTGTTTTTCAATTTTTTTAAAATTTTGTATTTTTTAAAGTTATTTTTTATACAACATAATTGTAGATTTATTATTTTATTTCTAACTATGCTAATTAAAAAAATATGACTTTAAATTTATATTTAATTATTGTTTTTAAATTTTTTTAAAACTATGAATATTGTATATTTAACAATTTGTTTTTCACATATTTTAGATTTTCTATAATTAGTTTAATTACTTTATTATAATTAAGATTAATATTTAAATTATTCAAAAGTAACTAAACAATTTGGATAAAAATAACCCCTACAAAAAAGTAATTTTAATTAATACTTTCATTCATGGCATAATGGTTAGGCAATCTTGCATGAATAACAAGACTACAACGTAGCTAGCTACTACTTGCAACTTCATGGCATATTCAATACACCCCATCTAACTCTGTCAAATGGAAACAAAGTTCTGTCCAATTCATCGCCGAATCGAGAAGTCTCTTGGTTCCTTTTTTCACACAGGCTTTAAATATTTCGACCTAACCAGTGTTTTACTAAAGTCTTTGTCCACTTAAACTTTTCATTTTAAATGTATTTAAAGTATTTGAAACTTCTTAACAAATATTTTATATCGAAAATATTTGATATACTTTTGAATTGCAATCGCAAATTGTATTAAGATTAAGTGTCATCCCAATCGCACATAGTTTAATCACCCTCTGCCTTAAGCCAAGGTCCGCAGGTGGTGTGGTCCCACAAGACAACGCGACATTATTATAATGAACCGTAAGTTTGAATCACAAATGTATTATGTTTTGGACCGATTGCAAAGTGAACTGTTGTGACGAAGGTTTTATGTTTTATATATATGTTTTAACATATATTAAAATGAATGTGCATATTTGTAAAGAGAATCCCCGGTGGACCATAGTCCTATATTTAAACTTAAATTTGATTTATATATTCAAATTGTTGCTTCTTTTATAATTTATTTTGATAATAGATCAATTAGCATCTGTACTTGTTCTTCAAGTGCTTGTACTAGTTTATTTATGGGACTACACTTGGCTATTTTCTATACTCGTTTAGGGTAATACCCTACCATAGGACAACACGCATATCACCTGTAAGGTGACATTTCGAACCTGGGTTTATAAATAAAACAATTCAAATTATATCCTTAATTACAATTTTGTATGTTTATACTTCATAATGCTTGACTTTCCGGCTTTATTTTAAGAATGGATAAAAGAGTAAAATATTCCTAAGACTTAAAAATATTAACGAGCTCTCTGAGTTCATATCGAACATCCTTATGCACAATACACTTTGACTATGGATTTGTTGGAATTTCTCACTGTTAAAAAAACTAACACACTCTCTCTCTGTTTAAAAAAAATACTACACTGCTGTGTATGACTTTTCTATTTCACACTCTGCTGTTCTTTTCAAATAAAACATAACATTCAGTTACAAATGCCTCTCGGGATTTTTAACTTTTATATGGCGCTGTTGTTTTAAAACATAAGACAAAAAACCTTTTTAAACGAAACTAAACTTAAATCTAAACAATATGTATGTGGCCTGCGGGGTCCACATTACATATATCGCTTATGTTAAAACATAGCAAAACCTATTACAAGGCCTCTCGGGCCTTTTATAAATCGTGCATGAACATTGCAAAAATTGCATATAACATATACGACCAAAGGTTAAAAACCTTTGACATAAAACGTTTGCATCATGTAATGAACGAAAACAAAACACCACCGGACTTAAAAAAGATTAAACCAAAATGGATCGTGGGATTTCGCGTCACAAACCTGCTGACGTCACACAGGGTTTTTTGCGCGCGATGAAAACTCAAATCCACCCTATAATCTTATATTGCATCCGCCAGAGGGTTCTGCATATGATGGGAGTTTGTAACGCGAAACCTACTTATCAAATCCGCTGAATAATATACATCGGGTCTGGTTTAAAACAATGCAGACGGGCCATTACAAAAATCTTCGATGCCAATTGAAAAACATATGTGATGACAAATTTAATCTCGCCATAGTAAACAGGATCGGGTCCAGACTTCATACTGTGCAATCGGGCCATAACTTAAAACACTTCCGATGCGATGAAGGCATCGGGCCATACCATCGACGATATAAGAATTTGTTGTGCTGGCTTATGTCAGTTCCCATTGCGATGATCGCATCGGAACATCGCCACATCAACAAGACACTGTGGGGACCACGGGGTTTTCACTAAAAACTCTCCCACGCATAAAAACAAAATATCTCTGTGTTTCATATTAAAATACTCTGTTTTACCAAATACAGAGTCTGTCCCTGAAAAAAAAAAAAAACTCTATTTTTCAAATACAGAGGACTGCGCCGATCAAACAAAAATGATTGTTCACCATTTTAGAAAGCAACCCAATGTCAAGATCCTTCCAAGCAGAATTAGAAAGCCGCCACTGTACAATGCTGCAGTTGAACATAACATTTCAACAGGCTCTTCATGTCGAAGTTTAACTTTGATCCCACTACGAAGCACCACTACCTCTACTTTTGCCTATTACATAAAAATCTAGGTACCTAACCATGTAACAACTGTTAGCATTTCTTGGTCTTCTAATCCTCCTTCCTCAACCATTTCAGAAACACATGTTTTCATAACCCAGTAATAATAAAACGAATATATGTAGTATAAGACTTCTTAGGAACTATCCCTGGTCGAATCATGACTGCTTTATTTTATATAAAAAAAAACATTAGAAATTGAAAAATGTAATAAAAAAACCACATTCCTAATGAGTAAAATATTGAATCTATCCAATATCTAAAAACTCAAATTGGCTAACTAAATTACGTTATTAAATTTGGAAATATACATTAAATATATCAAATATATAAATATACAAAACATTAAATAATTTTAATTGCTATATATCATGTCATGTAATTTTAAATAAAAATAACATGCAACTTTTTGAATAATAACAATAAATTCCTTATATATATATATATATATATATATATATATATATATATATATATATATATATAAATTCTTATAATAATATTTTTTATTTTTAGCATTATAAATTTTCATATTCATATATATACTTTATGAAAATGTAAAAGTCTTCAGATCGTAGACAATATGGCATTGTTATTGTAGTTGGGTGGAATTGGATTAACAAAATATTAGTAAAAAAAATTCTAAACCTTAATATTAACATAAATTCTTATTTTTTACTTTAATTTAGCTATATTTAAACTAAATTATGCGAAAAATTTATTACAAAGAAAATCCTCATAGACATCTTTAAATTCAATTGGAAACATCTAGCAAATCCTCATAGACATGCTCATACTCAAATTGCAACAATTATCTCTAATTTAATTTAACTATACTAAATTAAGAAGCAACTTTATTAGAAAGAAAATCCTCATAAACATGTTGAAACTCAAATTGCAACATTTCTATATTTACATTAAGCAGCAAGTAGTAGCTTCTCTGTCATACTCATATTGATTCCAAAAATAAGCTAAGCATATGTATCAAATCTAATCTACACATCAAATGCATATGCTCATGGGTCAACACAAAAGTTGTTTTACTATAATTTAGATAGATTTAAACTACCACTAAACTCAAATTGCAACAATTATTTCTAATTTAATTTAACTATACTTTATTACAAAACAAATCTTCATAAACATGCTCAAACTCAAATTGCAATGTCTCTATAATTACATTAAGCCGCATGTAATAACCGTAATAGTTATCCATAGACATTTCCAACATTGCATTGCAACATTACTATATTTAAACTACTTGTAGCCTTGTTTATTTTCCATTTATATAATAAAAATATTTATATAAAAAAAAATATGATTTTTACATTACACATATAAATAAAAATTAAAAAATATATTACATAGTCTTAAATTTATTTTATACGAAAATAGTAATTTTATAATTATCATTAATACAATAAAAAAAAGTGTACAATAAAATATTAAAACAAAAAAACACCTCAGAAGAATGATTCCGTTACCGCAGGTCATTTTATTTCACAGCGTCATTTTATTTATATATTTTATACTATGAATATATACTGTTCATAGTTTTTAGTAGGTTGTAGAAATAAACATACGAGCAAACCATATATACAGAGGTCGAGTACACTGTTATACCTAAACGTCAAAGCGATTATGGAAGATCTAGTTGTGCAGTATTCAGGGTTCTGAGATGAACCAAACCAATGATGAAATCCACAATCATAAAGCATTTATTTTTACATCATCACATTCATTTTTACTGCACCATTATTATTATTTCAATTTGGAAAGACAAGAGTCATTCTGGCTACATGATCGCCTACGTGTTGGCGTGGTTTATTCCAGTAAAGTATAAGGCAGGGCAATGCTGACTAAAAGGCTGTGCTAATATCTCTGCCGGGGACACAACCACTGTTTGCACTTTTCTTCAGACCAGGAGCGTATCGGGGCACTGTTGAATTCAGCCATTTGACTGTCTTCTGGTCCACGTTCAACGAGGTTGCCAGCGCTCTCACGGGAATATGAAATAAAGCTTCGGTGCTCGTCTGAAATCATATGATTCATCCAATATAAAATAATATTAGAGGGCATGACTTTGCATAATGAATAACCATCTGAAATATATTGCAGCACTAGGTTTGAAATTATAACGAAGATATAATTGGTGGGATGAAGGCATACCAAAGTTCCGGGATTTTCACTGTTAAGTGCCGACAAATACTCAGCTTCCACGCTTCCAACGTTGAGTTCAAAATGGAGAACCCCTCTAGGAAATACGGTAAGGTCCCCCGGATAAAGAATATGGATGTGTGATGCAGCTATAGAAAATCAATGTGTGACGCACCTAATTAATTAATTTGCAGCAAATCAATTTGAATGATCAGCAGATCATATATACATAATAAGAGAATATACATCATGGTGTTGTTAATAAGGTTATATTACCAGTGGTATCAACAAAGCCAACTTGAAGGGGTCCGCCTGACAAAAGGGAGAGAACTTCTGAAGCTCTGGGATGTGTATGTGGAAGGTTGCTTCCACATGGAACCATTTTGAACCTCACTACAGATAGCCCTTGTGTTCTGTAAAATCATTTAAAACCATTAATTATATATCATCAAAATCTATGTAGTCTATACCAGAAAAATATATGAAAAAAATATATGAAAAGTATTGTGCATCTACAAGCAAAGAATATGTGAATATGAATTGAATGAATATATTACCGGACTGCAGGAAAGTTTTGAGGATTGGTTGCAGCTCGAATCCCACCGGTATCGCTACTAACTTCTCCATTCTTGAAAATGTTACGCAGAGTGAAGGTACTCAATCCCGTCGCAAAATCTCTAACGGGATCGGGATCCGCAGAGTTAGCAGAACCAAGAAAAGTTGCAAAAACTAGCACAACTGAAATTAGGCCCCCCTTCATCTTCACTTGCAAGATATAAGGAAACGATAACTATAATCTAGTATGAAAATGTCCTCAGAATCGTAAGGATGGATTAGTGTGGTTGCTTGTGTAGATGTATACCGGCGTAATGTGTATTTATAGGGTTGAAACCTTGAATTTGTCCTCCTCAATATCTCTAAGACACCATTGTTTATAATATCTCTAAATGCCAATGGCAGCAACTACTTTTATTAAAACACGAAACCCTTGTCGATTATCCAAAACCAACGACTCGTATTGAAACTTTCGCATTTGCTGAGACGACTACAGTATTTTAGACATGGTCAATGAGAGTGGGTACACATAGGTGATAAGATTGAAACCTGCAGATCCCATACGATATTCGACCCAGACTTCACTTTGGAAAACGTTTGCTAGAGGTAAATAATTAAAGAAAAAAAAAATATTACGGACGCACGCGTTGATTTATCGTTAGTTAGACTCCCTTTTTAGAAAGTATGCGAACAAAGTCCCCAAATGAATGATACTGGGGACGAATTTGTTGACAGATGGTGAGCCTTTTATTCCTTGACAATGCCAATCTATACTTCAACTGGATAAGTGATGATGTGGGTGATAAATATGTGTAGGCAATAAATTGTGATTTGGACATATTACGTACTCGATAAGTAATGAAGAATTTATAACCAAGGGATTTTGACTTATAATGGAGGGATTTACGAAAGTGTACCATATTTTGAATTTGTAATAAATATTGTGTTGTACATTTTTACACTCTTAGATATCATGTGGTGTTGAATAATGTAATGAGTATTATATTAAATTTCAAAATTATAAGTGTTTTAACTACTATTTTGATATTTGATTTGATTATAATTTTAAAACTCGTGCAGTGATATTAGATGGTGATAAATTTAGTTATGCAACATTTCGTAATTGTTAAAATGAAAAAAAATTATTAAAATTAATTAATTTTTTTTTTATAGAAAATTTACACGATAATTATGGATGTTTAACATATTTTATTTTTGAAAAATTTAACTTTTAAATAGGCTTTATTATATTCAGATCACCCTAAACAACTACCATATGCATGCCTAACACACTATAAAATATTTCTTAAAAATAAATCTTTTCTATTCATTTAATAATTATTAATAATTAAATTTAAACTATCAAATTTTTATTTTAAAATATCTATATATATATATATATATATATATATATATATATATATATATATATATATAATTTTAATTCTATTGGTATATCTACATGACACCAAATACATTTTACAAACAAAAGTGATAAATAATATATAATAATAAAAAAATTCAAAACTAAAATTCCAAATATTTCCCAAAACGCACTTGAACAAATTGCATGGATAAATGCATTACCATATCAACTGCCATAACAAATTTATACAAAAATTCCTACTAATTGTTGATTTCCTCAAGGACTCGGACTAGGTCAAATAATTGAACTAGCCCATGCCCATCAAAATATCTGAAAATCCACAATTGACTTAAATTGAGAGTAAAATTTCAAAGTTTCATTCCATTTAGAACCTCACATATTTAGAGCTTCACATCTATAAGGTTGTCGTTATTTCTCTATATAAAGAGTAAATCCGAGCCCTAAAAATTGAGAGGAGGATGTCAATAGTTTTGATATTCTATATTATTATAATAACTATGTATGTGGATTAGACAATAGTGGAGATGGAGCGTACATAAGATATGAGAATGAACAAGAAGCAATTAGTATGTAGGAAACCAGATGACATGGTCATTTGGAAAGAAGTGGCAAACGGTCGCACCATCAGGTTTGACATTAAGTGTAACGTCCACTCATAGTCAATTTACATTTAACCCATTAAACATAGTAAAACAAAAAAAAAAATATTTTTTTGCACATTTCTTCATTTGGTCTGATTTTGCAAAGGATTTTTCTGGGTTTAAGGACTCTTTTTGCCATAACATTCAAAAGACATTTTTTGTATGTTTTTTGAGATTCATTTTTTTTTGAAGTTATTTTGTTTTTAGAGGTTTTGGGCTTAATTTTCATTGTTTTTTAAAGTATTTTGTTTTTAGAAGTTTTGGGCTTAATCTTCATTGTTTTTAGAGGTTTTGGGCTTAATTTCAAAGGACATTTTTTTTTATGTATTTTGTATTTAGAGGTTTTTGGACTTAATTTCCAAAAGACATTTTTTGGACTTAATTTCAAAATGACTCTTTTTAGGCTTGATATTCAAAGGATATTTTTTGGAAATATTTTTTAAAGTGATATTTTTTTAGAGGCCTTTTAGGTATTTTTTAAAGTGGCATTTTTTAAGCAGTTTGGCTTAATTTTCAATGGACATTTTTTGGAGGTATTTCTTGAAATGACATTTTTTTAGAGTACGTGTTTTAGGTTGAAGTAAATCTTTTATAATGAATTTTTAAAATGAATTTTTCTCTAAATTTTTAAATGAATTTTTTTTGCAGGACTCGGAAGGAAATATTTTGAGCTTCATTTCATTTTTGTAAGAAATTTTTTCCTCGGATTTTTAAAGTAAGTGTTTTGAATTGAAGTATGTATTTTTTACAAAACTTTTAAAATGAATTTTTTTTAATTAAATCTTTTGTGATTTTTTTTAATTGAGTTTTTGCCTAAATTTTTGAAGGAAATTTTTTGAACTTCATACTCAATTATCATGCGAAATTGAAGGAATTTCACAAGAAAAGATGATCGAACAAGAAACCCCGAGGAATGTAGAGAACATGGGAGAGAATATCGCAAAATAAAGAGAGAATCACTCTCAAATTTTGGAAGGGAAAATCAACCTCAACTAGAAGTTGAAGAAAGTATGTAAATGTAAATATTATGAATTCGATATTTAAAATTTTCCTAGTGTAAAATGTGAATCTTAATTTTTATTTGATGAACTAATTTGAAAAATATTTTGCAATGTAACAAAGAGAGATATTCCTCAAAAAATTGATGATGAGATACAAAATTTTGAAAGAGAAATTGAAAGAGATATTGAACCAATGATTGAAGATGGTGAGAATGTTGAAAGAAATTCAAGTGAAGAAATTGAATCACGAGGTGTATATATATATATATATATATATATATATATATATATATGTTGAACACAAGCACGTATTATTGAAATTATATATATTTATTAATTTAGTTATTTATTGAATATGTAAACTTATTATGTACTATTAATTCGAATATGTACAGATGAAATCAATGTCGATGATGAGATGTTAGAAAATGTTGACACTCACACATATGGAGATAAAAGCGCTGACCATGTTATACGATATCGTGTTAATCACATTTTTGATACGTACTTCATAAAGGAAAATGTGGCAGTTCAACCCCAATTGTTGAAAGGTCTCTTATCATTAAGGAAATTAAAAGAAGCTACGACTTTATTGGGTATTCGAAAATCAACAAAAGATAAAAAATGAAGGAAAATGTGATACATAATATAAATAGTGCTATAAATTCAATTGAAAGATCTATATAAAAAAATGTTTCAGTTGCACGTAGAGAAATACATATGGCAGTAGTTTCATCAAGTACTAAAGAGAATCCCTTGGTAAAATCTATGGCACGAGCATTAGGAACCTCATGAAAAACTTTGCACAAACATCAGAAATTTCGGTTGGAAATATATTTAAATGATGAACTCGCTTGTTGGAGAGCTATTTGTAGGCAACCATACAAAGATAGACTTGGAGAAAATGTTAAAAAAACAATATATGAATATTGGAACAAAAATTCACGTGTTTTTCCAAATGCAAGGGATGTGATGCAAAGAAGAATAGCACGAAATCAGTATGAGACACATCCAAAATATTTCTTGGACACCACTCAGATAGAGTTTTTCAACAAGTTAAAAGAAGAGGATCATGAAATTGATGTCTCAATCATTTCTTTTGTGCAAAAAAAACCATGGTATGTAAAACCTATCACCATACGCAACACTTGTTTTTGTCATTATCATGTGGAATTTCAGTTATATTATGACACATTCCTTAATTTTGGTAGAAATGTTTTGAAAGATTAACCTCCTCCTTCCACTATTTGTGATTTCATATCTCAAATTCTATGTGGAGAGAAAGTGATGAATTATTTCATGAAAATAAATGTGTTGGTGGTAAAAAATGCGATGATTGTGGAAATATGACTAAATTTCAAAAAATATATCATACTGATATAAATGATCAATCATTGTCCAACATGAAAGTGAAATGGAAGAGATATGAATATATCCATACATCGATTCAAGGTTCAAAGAGTGCTAAAAGAATTGAATTACAAGAAGAAGAATTTTTTGTGATAGATATTTTGAGAAATTTTGAGGCAGAAATTTATAAATACACCAAGCATTCCCATAGAGCTCGATGCCAAAACTTGCAATTCAAAAAAACCAGTGAAGTTTTTCCACCAGGGACCATTTTGTAAATAATTGACTTTGCAGAAAACTACACATTTGCTCCACAAAAAGAAATTTAGAGTGAATACTATCATTCGGACCAAGTCTCCATGCTTGTCCATATTCCATATGGACATGTTGGATAAAATGTTGATCATATAGAAATAACCAATGAAAATTGACATGTTCTTAAAGAATATCACTTTTATATCAGTGAAGATCATACACATGATACATTTTTTGTACAACACTGTTTTGGAAAGATTTGTGACTCCTTGAAAAGTCATGGAATAAAATTTAATGAACATTGGATATGGTCAGATGGTGCGTAGGTCAATTCAAATCTTCACGATATTTCTTTTGGTTGTGTTGTCTTCATATGAAAATATGCATTAAACATTGTTGGAATTTATTTGAGACTGGTTATGGAAAAGGAGAACATGATAGTGCAAGGGCATGCATAAAATGAGCACTTCAAAGATATCAAATGGACCCCTCTACAAACCAACTTGTGGATGCTAAAGGAGTTTTTCAATGGTGCATCATTGCACTAAGCCATGAGACTAACCGATCGAGGAAAGTGCAAAGGTACATTCAATTTAGTTTTTATTGGATGTCCACTTTTAAACAGTGTACATTTATCATAGTGATTATATTTGATGGTATTTTGATATCATATTTACATTCTTATTTGAATTTTCCATATGGTTTTTTTGGCATATTGGGGTCAAAGATGTAGATAGATTGATTGGAAATGACGTTGAAATAATAAAAGAGACTCGAAAATTGCATTCAATTAAAACAAAGTTGTTCACAAATGTGTTTGCATTGGATAAAAGAAAATATTCTTGTTTTTGTCATGTTTGCATAGACAACACAAAATCCAATGATGTTTGTGAAAACAAAATGTATGTAAAATATTGGAAACATATAGAGCTAAATACAAAGGGGAAAATGTTCGTTGCAATGTTTGAAAAAATGCAATAGGAGGAGACTACAATATCATCTGATGGTGATTGAGTTTCTGATCTTGTTAGAGAAGGTAACATTTTAATTTCTTTTAAATGATAGAGATCTAGAAATAGATACTAAAATTATTTTAAAGTTAATTTTTCATGTTAATTATGATCTAAATTTAAATACATAAGTTTGTTTTATTGTGCAGGAAATGTTTTTGTTGTAATTACACCTACTATCAACGTTGAAAATGTGAAGTATTATTTGATGCATTGCACTGAACGAAAGATGAAATTATTAGAAAACTATAATGATCACGGGTTTCCATATGGCAGAGGGTCTATTATACTGAAAAGTTATTTTTTTAGACAAAGTAATCAATGTGGGGATTTTTTTTTTGCATTGAAGTCTATGAACGTGATGTCATAAGTTGTCAATATAGTCACTTGGTGTGTGTAGCACACATAAAGTCGATAGAGGTTCAATCAAAGAAAAAAAAGGAAAAATAAGAAATGGAAAATGTCAAAATCCGATCATGAACGGATCATTGAAGATAGCATTCCATTGGATTTTTTTTTATTGAACTGCCTAACAATTTCTTCTCTTTGGATTCATGTTTTAGAACTTCCAGAACTCAACTAAAAATTGAACTACCTTGTTATGTTATCTATGCAAGTGTTTGCACATGTACATCTTTTTGGTACATGCACACTATTATCAACTGAAAATAGGTTTTCTATGTGCATTGATGAAAAATTTTGCACATACTGGATATATATGTTCTAGAATGCAATTAAATTAAAGTAGCTTTCTATGTGCATTGATGAAAAATGTTGCACGTACTGGATATATATGTTCTAGAATGAAATTAACTGAAATTAGCTATTCTATGTGCATTGATGAGAAATGTTTCACGTACTAGATATATATGTTCTAGAATGGAATTAACTGAAAGTAGATTTTCTATGTGCATTGATGAAAAATGTTGCATGTACTGGATATATATGTTCTAGAATGCAATTAACTGAAAGTATACTTTCTATGTGTATTTATGAAAAATGTTGCACGTACTGGATATATATGTTCTAGAATGAAATTAACTGAAAGTAGTTTTTCTATGTGCATTGATGAAATTTTTTGCATGTATTGGATATATATGTTCTAGAATACAATTAACTAAAAGTATCTTTTCTATGCGCATTGATTAAAAATGTTTCACGTACTGGATATATATGTTCTAGAATGAAATTAACTGAAAGCAGTTTTTCTATTTTCATTGATGAAAAATGTGAATGAAATTAACTTAAGTAGCTTTTCTATTTGCATTGATGAAAAATGTTGCACGTACTGGATATATATGTTCTAGAATGCAATTAACTGAAAGTATATTTTCTATGTGCATTTATGAAAAATGTTGCACATACTGGATATATATTTTCTAGAATGCAATTAACTAAAAGTAGTTTTTCTATGTGCATTGATGAAAAATGTTGCATGTATTGGATATATATGTTCTAGAATACAATTAACTAAAAGTAGCTTTTCTATGCGCATTGATAAAAAATTTTGCACGTATTGGATATATATGTTATAGAATGCAATTAATTGAAAGTAGCTTTTCTATGTGCATTGATGAAAAATGCTTCACGTACTGGATATATATCTTCTAGAATGCAATTAACTGAAAGCAGATTTTCTATTTGCATTGATGAAAAATGTTGTAAGTACTGGATATATATGTTCTAGAATGAAATTAATTGAAAATAGCTTTTCTGTGTGCATTAATGAAAACTTTTGCACGTACTGGATATATATGTTCTAGAATGAAATTAACTAAAAGTAGATTTTCTATGTGCATTGATGAAAAATGTTGCACGCACTAGATATATATACATTATAGAATGAAATTTTAAAATTTTATGATTGCTTGACACATATAACAAGACCTAGAATCTTATGATTATATATATATATATATAGTACTCATTTCTATGTACATATATTCATGTGAACTTTTTTTTGTTTGGAAAACGACAACTTGAATTTAAAAAAAAAAAACATTTGATCATAATCACATGCCAAATGTAGTTCAACCATCCAAAAATTTATTTTTAAAAACAAAACATTATATCACAACATTACTTCACATGCCAAATGTAGTTCAACTATCCAATAAAACAAAACATTAGATCATGAAATCACATGCCAAATGTAGTTCAACTATCCAAAACTTGAGTTTTAAAAAAAGAAAAACTTATAACACGACATTACTTCACATGCCAAATATAGTTCAACCATCCAAAACTTGAGTTTAAAAACAAAACAAATTATATCACAACATTACCTCACATGCCAAATGTAGTTTAACTATCCAATAAAAACATAACATTATATCGTGCAATAAAATGCCAAATGTATTTCAACCATCCAAAACTTGAGTTTTAAAAACAAAACAAATTATAACACAACATTACTTCACATGCGAAATGTAGTTCAACCATCCAAAACTTGAGTTTTA
Organism: Pinus albicaulis; assembly: GCA_034641835.2. Lineage (NCBI taxonomy): Eukaryota > Viridiplantae > Streptophyta > Pinopsida > Pinales > Pinaceae > Pinus > Pinus albicaulis. The sequence continues at coordinate 1,087,061,499 of CM076574.1, forward strand.
AAAATAAAACATTATAGATCACAAAATTACTTAACATTACTTCACATGCCAAATGTAGTTCAACTATCCAATAAAAGAAAAACATTATATCAAAATCACATGTATCAAATGAAGTTCACATAAAATATGTCCAAAATTTGTATCTCAAGTATCAAGTATCAAGTTTAATATGACTGCATCTAGATAAGACTATATATAAAAAAGTAAATTTAAGACTAACTCTATTGAAAATATAATGTTGCACATGCATGTGAATCATCCATCAAATACAGATAGATGTAGTGTCTCTCCCAACAAAGTCACAATCCTCGAGCTATCCTGCGAAGCATGGGGAACCTGTACACAATTTGTAAAAAAATTAAAATTTAATGTTTTAAAATTGAATGAGAATATATATAACTTCATGTAAAAAAAATGTAAAAAAGTCATGCAATACCTCATGAGGTTCCCTCTCCATTTGTTGCTTGTCTACTAAAACTTCCCCCACTGGAACATCTTCAACAGTAAAATATAAAATATAGATGTACAAGTATATATATATACACTAAAAAAATTCAAATTCAAATGCATATATAAAATTATTTTCAATAATATTAACAAAAAAATTAGACAACTTGTTGAAATGGTTTAAATGGTGTGGATGTTCCTATCTCCATCATACACTCCATTGCTAGAGTCGGTGGAGAAAATAAATCCTCTCTAGGAACCTAAAATTCAAAAAAATGAAAAGTATAAAATAACTCAAGATCTAGATCTCAATTTATAGTAAAACTTTTGAACTTCAATTTATAACTTATTACTTAAAAATATATATTTAAGTGAAAAATTGAATACCTATGCTTGTAAATTCGACAGATCTCCTAAGAGAGGCTCCGAAAGAAAATCTATTCAAAAAAATTAAAAAAACTCAAGATCTAGATATCAATTTATAGTAAAACTTTTGAACTTCAATTTATAACTTATAACTTAAAACATATATATTTAAGTGAAAAATTGAATACTTGTGATAGTGGATTTGGCACATCTCCTAAGAGTGACTCGGAAAGAAAATCTGCAGAAACCTAAAATTCAAAAAATTTAGAATAACTCAAGAACTAGATATCACTTTTTTTAATGGAACTTTTTGAGCTGGAATATATAACTTAAAAACATATTTAAAAGTGAAAAATTGTTCATACTTGTGATGGTGGATTTGGCACATCTCCCAAGGAAGAAGAAAGTACTGCCATCACAAAAACATCAGATGGAATCAGAATCTATTAAAACATTTTATTATATATATATATATGTACATGTGTGCACGATTATTTATTTGAAAAATATCTCATCATGTTTTGCTATATATATATATATATATATATATAATAATTGTACATCATCATGTTCACCTAAGAAACACTAAAATTTAACAACATATCTTGATGGTGAGAACCATCTTGATTGTGTGATTGATGGTGAGACCAATCTTGATTGTTTGAACCAAAAGCTTCGACCATGATATTAGAATTTTCTTCATTCATCAAGCGTGACAACTGCAAATGGTGTTAACATATAATGATATATTTTTGTTAGATTAATGTATAAAAATAAATTTATGTATATATTTATTTATTACAAATTGTACATGTGTTAAAATAATCACCCTAATCATTAACACATACCATTCCCATGCCTCTTCCTCATGAATAATTAGGTCCTATCAACCATTGAGATAATTATTTTGCATATGTTCTGAGATCTTCAACACTCATGTTGTCAATCTCTTTATCTGCATAATACACAAAATTAGTGTCTGCATTCTCACGTGCTCTTTGTCAATTCAGACAAACATAACCTCCACCCAATCCACTCTGAAAATTGTCAATGATGCATCCCTTGCTTCTCGACTAATTTAAGAAGTAGCATCCATCTCTGACTGCAAAGTTTCGACACGAAGAGGTCGACTAACCAATGGTGGCTCAGGGAAAGGAAACTCAACATCACACCTATCGCCCCTACAGTCATGCAATCGACCTTTTCTAGGACCAAAAAATTCAGAGGGAAGGTCATTGTAAATGGGTTTCATTTGCAAAAATAATTCTGCATAAAATATTTTTTCAAAAAAAAGTGGATCCTCGACGTTCCATGGGAGTCTTCCATAGGCCGCAAGGTGTCTATCATACAAATAGCGAGCTATTTGAGGGTGCTTGAAATATTACATCTTCAACATATTTATTTTTAGCCCTTCTTTTAAATTAAACATAGACTTGGCCATTTCTTTTGTAACTCTTTGTTTAACAACTTCCCATGTATCGCGACCCATCAATGTTTCCTTTCTTTTTCTCATCACTTCTAAAGAAGTATCAGTGGTTAGCCCAAGATTTAGGTACACATCTACTAGTTTTCTTAGAGAGTGAGTAAATATTTCCAAGCTTTGTCAAATCTTAGTAGGGAGAGTCAAAGCCACGAGATCTCTCTTCAATTTTGTATGAATATTTTGACACCTTTGTAAGGTGCATTGCTGCATGTTTGATTCCAAAGGTATATCAGAAATGTCGGACAGATAAGTCGTGGTTGGTGTACAACCTTCTTATTGAATGACGCATTATGTCCTATGTCTTTTTTGAGAAACATTTGGAGCAACATTTTCAGCCTCTTCATCAATATATAAAATTTTGTATATTAAAAATCACATGTAAAAAAATCTGTACAAATTGAATGAAAATAATATTCAAATTGATGGCCACCTCAATATGGTTGGCTAGAATTGCCCGCCCTGAGACTGTTGAGAACCATAACGACCACCGATTGGTTGAGAACCAACATGACCATCCGTTGATTGGCCTCTGGGGGAATACATATCACCACCTTCATGTAATTCACCAACACCTATTGATGGCCCTCCAAGGGAATGTGTACCACCACCAACCTCACGAGACGAGAGGGAAGCTTCATAAAAAAATATGAATTTATAATCAATTCAAAAATACATTCATACATATAAATACATGTACATATTCATTGATTAAATTGCATGAACCATACCACGATTGCGTGAACCATGGCCATGCTCCATTGATAGAGTAGACACCCTTGTCCTCCTACCTCCTAAAAAATAAAAAATGAAACTTATTAACAACTAATTTAACTCACAAAATTGACAAAAAAATCAATTCCATATGTACATACATGTATGGATACTTAATATTATATTTAAATACCATGAACATCCCTTGATCCTTGATCCCCCTCTCTCATAGATATATGGGATTCTGTTGATCTTCACCTTTCATCCTCCATGATATACATATGTAGATATATATACAGTGGACATTTACAATTATTTTTAAATTACAATTTAAAATAAATTCAAAATAAATTTCAAAAAACTAATGTAATTTAGTGTACAAAAATTATGTAAAACACAACTTTCACAGCATTAATTGATGTGTGAAACTCAATTTAAGCAAAATTTTTATAAAAATGTTAAGTTCACCAAATTTTGCTTTACATGGTGGGAGCACCCTTGGTCTATAATTGAAAACATGTTGGGAGCACACTTGGTATATAATTGAAAAAAACACATAGTCATTAAAAAATAAGTGTGAAACTCCATTTAAACAAAAAATTGTTGAAGTCCTCACATGTTAATTTTATAAAAATGTGAAGTTCACCACTTGTTGCAAATGCGAAGTTCACCAAGTTGCACTTTACATGGTGGGAGCACACTTGGTATATAATTGAAAAAAACACATGGTCATTAAAAAATACGCATTTATAAATACAAAACATACACATATCCAAGATATGTTACAATTTCCATCAATAAATTTTGAAGGAGAGAATCTCAACACTAATTCATCTTTGAGAGATGAATTTTGAATTGGCATTGTCTCATACAATACTAATTCATATATTAATTCATCTTTGATAGATGAATCTTGAATTGGAATTTCCCCACGCAATAGATGAACAGACATCTTATTAACATCTGTATAGTGTCTTATACTAAAAAATTGAAATTGGCTAACAATATTGTTTGATTTTCCATGCAGTTGTTTTAGCCTCTCCTTCTTAACTTAGTACATGCCTTTCATTTGGTTGCACACAAGTTCGGAATTGGTGAAAACTACAATTCCATTTGATCCATACTCCCTAGCTGTTCCCAAGCCTTCTATCAATGTAGTATAATATGCCTCTTTGTTTTTTTATCTTCCTAGTATATTCATTCTCCTTTGGAGGACCTTGCTAGTCACAATATTGCAAAGAACATATGTAATCACTTCTTTCCCTGGATTGGGATAGCAAGAAACATCTATGCATAATGTCCATTTTTCAACCATATTTAGTGGGTTTTTTTTAATCCCTGAAAAAAACAAATTCAATAAAATATATTAAATTAACATTTATTGCAAATGCATGGGATAAATTACACATGTGCATGAGATAAATGACATGTGCATGGTTTACCTTAAAGTTTGACTTAAATTTTATGGTAGAATTCACATCTAGAAATGAGATGCCTTAAATATTGCATTGCCTAAAGTTTAAGGGAGATTTATGACATGTACATGGTTCATGCATGGTTTGCCTTAACGTCTGTCTTAAATTTTACGGCAAAAATCACATCTAGAAATAACATGCCTTAAGAAAGGATGAGATCTAGAGGCTGCTTGGCCCTTTACAGACTCTTTTAAAACTTGTAAAAGTTAAGACTCAACAAAAAAACTAAAATCCTATGGAAGTTCAACCACTTCAGGTTCAATTTTTAGGCCTTAAATTTTGTCTTGAATTAATGGGAGAAAGCCTTAAGTTTGGGGATCCTATCCTATGGAAGTTAAGCTACTTTAGGTTTAGTTTTTAGGAATTAAAGTTTTCCTTGAATTAATGGGAGAAAGCCTTGAGTTTGGGGGATCCTATCCTATGGAAGTTCAGCTACTTTAGGTTCACTTTTTAGGCCTTAAAGTTTTCCTTGAATAAATGGGGGAAAGCCTTGAAAAATGACACATGATTTAAAGTTAATGGGAGAAAGCCTCAAGAGAAATGACACATGATTTAAAGTTTTCCTAAGATTTTATGGGAGAAATGACACATGTATGGGAGAAATGACACATGTACATGGTCTTCCTTATAGTGGTAGTGGTTTATGGATATTAAAATGAAGAACTTATATTTAGATCTCTTCCAAAGATTTATTGTAGGGGCATTTACTGGATATGTCACCTTTCAGAAAAGATGAGATCCAAAGGCTGCCTGCCCCTTTATAGAATCTTCCTTTAGAACTTGTAGAATTTAACACTCAACAGATGGACTAAAATCCTATGGAATTTCAAACAAACTAAAATCTTATGGAATTTTAGCCACTTTAGGTTCATTTTTTAGGCCTTAAAGTTTTCCTTGATTTAATGGGACAAAGCCTTGAGTTTGGGGGATCCTATCCTATGGAAGTTTAGCTAATTTAGGTTCAATTTTTAGCCCTTAAAGTTTGCTTTGAATTAATGGGAGAAAGCCTTGAGAAATGGCACATGCCTTAAAGTTAATGGGAGAAAGCCAATGACACATGCTTTAAAGTTTGCCTAAGATTTTATGGGAGAAATGACACATGTACATGGTTTTCCTTAAAGTGGTAGTGGTTTATGGATATTAAAATGAAGAACTTATATTTAGATATGTTCTAGAGATTTATTGTAGACGCATTTACTGGATATGTCACCTTTCAGGAAAGATGAAATCCATATGCTACCTGGCCCTTTACAGACTTTGCCTTTAGAACTTGTAGAAGTTAACACTCAACAGACAGACTAAAATCCTATGGAAGTTCAGCCACTTTAAGTTCATTTTTTAGGACTTAATGTTTTCCTTTAATTAATGGGAAAAAGCCTTAAGTTTGTGGGAAAATGGCATGTCCATGGTTTTCCTTAAAGCTTATGGGAGAAATTAGATCTAGAGATGGCATGCCTTAAAGTTTTCCTTACTTAGAGTTTAAGATAGAAATGACATGTACATAGATTTCCTTAAATTTTGCCTTATAGTATATGGGAGAAATGAGATTGCCTTATAGTTTATGGGAGAAATGACATAGAAATGACAAAGAAATGACACATGTAAAAATTCACACCTTTATGATTTTGTGGGAGAAATGAAATTGCCTTATAGTTTATGGGAGAAATGACATAGAAATGACACATGTCAAAAGTCACACCTTTATGAGTTTGTGGGAGAAATGACATGTACATGGTTTGCCTTAGAATTTAGTTTTCAGTTTAGTTTGCCTTGAAGTTTATGGGATAAATCACATCTAGAAACCTTTACTTTGACATCTATAAATAGGCTAAGAACGTTAAGAAAAAAAAAATCAACTTACAAATTAGTTATGTCCTTAATAAAAAGTATCATTTAACACCTATCAAATTGTTTAATAATTTATAATAATGTCATTTTTGGGTTGTACTATCATTCATCCTTGATATGTACAAGAATTTTACAACTTGAACATCAACCTACACTATCATCATATCACTGTAGCCATGTCAATCTAGATTTTTTATATCCATTACATCATAAAACACTTTTCTTTTAACTTTTTACAAGATTAGAAGCATCATGGAAGGTGTAAATTTAGGTACATTAATAAAATACATCCATGTCAATATATATTATTAAGATCCATTACATCGTAAAAGACTCCACTTTTAACATTTTACAAGATTAGAAGCATCATGGAAGGTGTAAATTTAGGTACATTAATAAAACACAACCATGTCAATCTAGATTATTAATGTCCATTACATCAAAAAAAACTCCACTTTTAACATTTTACAAGATTAGAAGCATCATGGAAGGTGTAAATTTAGGTACATTAATAAAATACAAGCATGTCAATCTAGATTATTTATATCCATTACGTCATAAAACACTCCACTTTTAACATTTTACAACATTAGAAGAATCATGGAAGGTGTAAATTTAGGTACATTAATAAAATACATCCATGTCAAATGTTGGAGGGACAAAACTCAAAATTAATGTACCATGTGACTTATATTATGGAGGATGACAAAGCTATTGTATGTTGCTTGAAAAAAACTTGAGAAGATTGTATTGTATGTTGAGAAGATACATCTAGACATCTAGAGATATCCTCTCAGATAGTCTGTAAAAGTACTATGCTTGAAAATTATGATTACTCTTCTTAATAAGGTTGTAGTGACCTAAGCTGGCCTGTAGTAACACTGTGACCATGCTCATTGTATAGAAAGTTTCTTAACTTAATTATGTAAATACCGTCACACTAGTTCAATAGTGAAACCTATTAATTTCACTTTTGTTTTCTTTTAGGACATTAATCTCCAAAAAGGTATGAGGATAAGATTGAATAGGGAAAAAATAAGAGGAAATATGGAGAATAAATCTATACTAACAACATATGGCCCCAAAAAACCCTCTCATGCTGCTACAAGTATTGTTATTATGACGATAGTATTTTGTTTACAAGGAAGTTAGTGTGATATATTGAATTTGAAACATCCAGGTAACATTTGAATCTGAAACATTCATTCTATATTCATTCTTGAGAGTTGAACAAAAACCAGATAGGATATTCCTTATTGAGAATATTTTAGACTCAGATAAACAAAATTAAATTAAAAAAAAACTCCTATTAGTATTTCAAAATTCTAAAATTGAATTATGTTCAACCTGCAATGGAGTTGGGCTCATTTGGTATGATCTTGGTTAGGATGATTCAAAGAGTAACATACTAGGATGAAGGGTAACAAACTAGTATAAGAAAAGCAGTAACATAAACATTACACTAATTACGAGCTTTGTAATCACTAGTATTATATGTAACCAGAAGTTGAAATGGTTGGGATACTAATAATTGTGATTGCATAATCAATAACGCTTTTTTACAAACTCTAATATGGCTTGATTTATTACTAAATTGGAAATTTGCAAATATTGAAGAACAGGCTTGCTACTGGCAGCTTTCTCTTTTGTTGGGCCTACTGATAGAGGTAGTCCTAAATCATATCTAGGTTAGTTTGTCTGGAAAAAGAGGCAGTAGGAGATAAGAGCACTTGGTCAAGCCTAAAGCTCTTTCGAAGAGTGCAGTTTATGAAATGTAGAAGTGCAAAATTGAATCCTTTAAATATAAAATAGATAGAATATGGTTGCAGGCCACTGGTGAAATTTCGGTCCTTTTTGGGAAACCCTTGATGGCTGGTAAACCCAATAAGGTGGGTAGGCTGATCATAACCACTGCTCAGTGCTAATATATATATACAGTCATGAAATGTTTAATATTTTTCCTTCCATAATTAGAAAAGCATACAGCTGTACAAAAATTTAGGAGAGCATAGATCTTTACAAAATTTTGGAGAGCATAGATCTTTACAGAGAATTTCACTCTTTATTAAAAGAAAACAGAAATCCTGGTGCATCTTTAAAACAACAAGAATGGAGACCCCTGATTGTTACACCCAAAGTTATCAAATATAAAAGAGTTTTTTACATGTCTATCAAATATGAACAAATGTTTTTTCATTGACAATAAAAAAAAATAGAAGAAGATTAAGAAGAAAACGTGAAATGTCGGTCCTTTCTGGGCGACCCTTGATGGCTGTTAAACCCAATAAGGTAGGTAGGTTGATCATAACCACTGCTCAATGCTAATCTATATACAATCATGAAATTTTTACTATTTTTCCTTCCATAATTAGAAAAGCATACATCTGTACAAAAATTTAGGAGAGCATAGATCTTTACAAAGAATATAGATCTTTACAAAATTTTGGAGAGCATAGATCTTTACAGAGAATTTCACTCTTATTAAGAGAAAATGGAAATCCTGATGTATCCATAAAACAACAAGAATGAAAACCCCTGGTTGTCACACCCAAAGGTATCAAATATAGAACAGATTTTTTACATGTCAATCAAAGATGAATGAATGTTTTTTAATTGACAATAAAAAAAATAGAAGAATATTAAGAAGAAAATGTGAAATGTAGGTCCTTTCTGGGCAACCTTTGATGGCTGGTAAAACCCGATAAGGTAGGTAAGCTGATTAGGGTATCTAAGGGTATCTAGAGCTTGCATGTGTTGAGTTTGTGAGGTTTAAGCTAGCCTCCATTTTCAAGTTTCCAATTGAATTGGTTGGAATATGGCAGTGGTTATATTATGTTTATGAGTGCCGAATTAAGCTAGCATTAAGCTATTATGTATGATTGGATGCAGTTTAAAAACAATTTTATACGTGGCTCAAACTTGGACTTTAGAAAATTACATCTAAACTATAACTTGCCAATTCGGAGACGTAGGAACCTGGAAATTCAGAGACATCAAGGCCACAATGACAAGAAGACATCGAGGCTGTAATGAAAATAAGATGTTGAGCCTGCAATTAGAAGCCAAGAAGGTGGTCGAGGACATCACGAATTACAAATTACCTGCAAAACAAAAAAACAACTATAAAACTAAAATAACAGAAAGGCAAAACAACAATGAAAAAAATTCACAACAAAAACAAACCAGAAATCAATGAAATTTCTAACCTCCATAGCTGTGACCTTGCAACAGCAAACAATGGTAATATTACAAAAACGGTAATGCGACAACAATAAGCCTGAAACCTATTCATGATTTAGGGTTAGTGTATTTATAAGCTAAAATTCAGCCAGATTATTTTAAGAGTTTGGCCGAACTTTAGTTGTCAATTTTCTCATATCTTGCCAAAAATATGTTTGCCCATGTCGTCAGTACACCATCAATGTAAACGACAGAATGAGTTTGACTAAAATAATTTCGAAATTTCAACCGAACTATAAGACAATTAGGTCGAAATTTTATAAAATTTCGGACGAACTATTGGGAAAATGACTTTTCCTCCCCCGATTCTCACAAAAGTGCAACACACCTTCGCGGTTTTACCCAATACAAACAACATTAATAAATTAGCCACTAGGATAGTAACATACCATCACAGTATTTTTATTATATGTTTCAACACCAGATTTTACCAAACATTAAAGGATTACTATGACATGTAATAATTGACTAATTTACCCATCTCTATGTTGTGCTTTACAGGTATTAGACTTACCATGAAATCATGTCTTAGATAATCCTATGCGCAGTTATTAAACTTAACATGAAATTATGTCTTAGATAATTCTATGTTCCTGCATATAGATCATATACATTTTAATAAATATCTCAGAGGTAGAGTTGTATTCCTTTATCATTACATTTAAAATGATACAAGGTTATATCTATATATATTATACTATTTTTTATTACCCTTATATGGTGGATTCTGGTATGATTACTAGTGCACCCCAGCTATCCAGCACCATTCTTTCATTTTCTCGAAGTTTTCATCGCCCTGCCATTTGAGATATTACCCACTGTGGATCTCATGGAGTTTTATTTGTTGGTCTCAATCGATCCTCCGGAGATAGGATCTCCTATTGGCCTTTATTCTTGGAGATTGGCTCCTTCCTCGATCGGTCTGCTCCATGATGAACCCTATAGGTAGACTGGTTATTGGAATTTTCTTTGGTCCTCCAGCTACACCGTTATTCAACCTCTAGTATCCCTTTGCTTTGTGTTAGGTGAGAATATTTTCATGGATCTAGGGTTTCTCAGCAATGTTTATCCAGATATGGGTTGGTTCTTCTAGAAATTCATTCTTCTTGAGGGTTGGTTTAGTTTCAGGGTATTGTGGGTTTCATCCTTCCATGTTTTAAAGATAACTAGGGTTTCATCCCTCACCATTTACTCTGCAATTAGGGTTAAGATTATGTAATCTGGAATTTTTACAGCCTCAAGGGTTACAACATCCCCATGTTGCGAATCAATTTATTGTCAGTTTTCGGATTCAATTGTAATGTAAGATGATTGTATAATTTTTCTCGTGCTCAACTTACAATTAAGTTTCAAGCAGTTGAACTTCAATCAAATACTATTGCTGTGTAATTACTTCTTTGTGGCCTTGGATAATTTATTTACTATTGAGGGTTTGAAAGTGGCAATTATTGTACATTGGTGTAAAGTTACATTTCCTTACAGTATGAATACATAAAGCTTCAGGGGTTAATATTTTTTTTCCTGTTATTCTCCATTTCTGTATATTATTTTGTTTCTTTAATCTTCTTGAATAACTTCCAACTCAGATTGCTTACCCAACTAAACACTTTCTTGTTTTGGCATGGAAACTAACCTTATGTATATATATATATAATCCTATTTCGTAGCAAGGGGAATGCAACCCCTCCTGGTTTCAAACCCTTCATAGTTTCTATGTCTCGTTTCTAATTTTTATTGTTTCTCTCCACATCTTCTCATTTTATAATGTTGAAATAATGATATGAACATTATGTTTCTATTTATATTTAATTTCACTTGATATTGTATGCATATGGGTATTTCACACAAAACACGTATTGGTCTAAGCCTGTGGTTTATTCCTAGAGGGAACCGAACAATTTTATTCTTTTGAATTATCTTTAGATTGAACATGTCGACTATCTCATAACGCTAGGAACAATTTATGGTGTTCTTTCTTCTAAAATAATGCTATTTCAAGAAATTTTGTTATTCGGAAATACAAAATAACAGTTTCTCTTTTTCATATTACTTACAGTGCTTTCTTGTTATGTATATCTGTAAACTCTATCATTATTCCAGTATAACTAGGTTATGTTGATTCTTTCCCAGATATCATAGATATACAATTTTTACTATATGAATACATGCAGGGATTCATTTAATAACTAATACAATGACAAACATTCCTTTTTACAGCTTCATAAATACATATTAACTTCAGTGCTCATGCAAATATAAAAGAAACACATTTATAATTTTGTTACTGATATATTTCTAGCATTAGGGGAATTTTGAGGGATAAAATGGGTCTCCTAAAGAAATTATAAAAGAATAGTGAAAATATTAAAATAAGATTTGATTACATCATCAAATTTTAGAGGGAAAAAATAAAAAACTATTTTTTCAACTTGTATTTTCAACTTATCTCCCTATGGGTTTGCTCAAATTTCAAGCAAAGACACTCATTGGATGCAGAATTTGATTCCTCATCCATGGAGTACCCATGTTGCATAGTTTTTGTGGTCCCTTCTACACTAAAAATGAGAAATACATGAAAAATGTGATTGCAGGGCCCATCAAAACTATGTAGCATGGGTACTCCTTGGATGAGGAATTAAATTTTGCATCCAATGAGTACTCCTACTCGAAATTTGAGTAAAAAATTTGTGAGATAAGTTAAAAATACATGTTGAAAAAATATTTTATTATTTTATTATTTTTTAATTTTTTACCTTTTTACCCCAAAAATGGTGAATCATCCCCCATGGTTGACATCATTATTTTGAATCGTAATGGTTCTTAATTTTGGTTCTACATTTTTCTTAGGAGGCTCATTTTAGACCTCAAAATTCCTCGAATGGAAATGTACTTCGAAAAACTTATCTGAACTCAGTCTCAAGGAACCCACGTGAAAACCAAGCCCCCCAACCGTGAGATGAGGCAATAATGTCCTCTTTCTCCGCCCTAGCACTTTTTACCAGAACAGTTAGGTTAAAAATCCCTAAACTGGGATGACCTCTAAGGTACCACAACCTCTCTAAAGGGTTGGCCTGGAAAAAAGGGTTCAATAGGTTTCTCCACTCATTTGAGGTCAATCTCTGGATTACCTTAGGCAGTGTCCTACCCTCTTTACAATCCTCCTTTCTTGTGAATTTTTCCTTCCCCAATATCCCCTTTATCCTTTCGGATGGGAGAGTAACTATTTTTCCCCTAACTATCAGGTAAAAGAGTCCTTTCTTCATGGTTTTCACCCGTGGATTCCACGATTCACTTACTTCAATTTAACTATTAATAAGTAAATAAACATAGCCACATGTCTATTTCGATACTCATTAAAAGTTATGTTAGTCTTCACTCAACCATAAGGTACAAAAATTCAATCTTAACAAATTTTTACCACATTTTACTTACAAGTCCACTATGAATGGAGGGTGTTACATCTTCCCCCCGTGGAGCATAACACCATCCTCAATGTTTTCTTGATTATTAAACAAATCAGGATAGGCCTCCAGCATAAATTTCACATTTACCCAGGTGGCCTCCTCAAGGGTAAGTTCTTCCACTACACCTTAGCCTCATTGATGGCTTGCCTCTATAAAATATTTTCTCTTTGCTAGAGAATGCGCTGGGGTTCTATGAGGAACTCTCCATCCGTCTCGACCTGTAACACAAAATTTTAATGGTCAGCTCAAAATGTACATATAACCATTCTGTATAGATATTTACTAGTGCCTTAAGATCTTACCTAGACATATTGCCAATGAATAACATGTCTGGGGTCATACAAATATTGTTTCAACAATGAAAAGTGAAATACATGATGGACTATTATATGAATGGGAAATGCCAAATGATATGCCACTGACCGAATTATTTCCAATATCTGGAAATGAACACAAAACTGGGGGCCCCAATATTTCACAACTAACCCATCTTAAGGTACTTCTTTTTTGTTTGATACATGTGCATAAACATGATCTCCAACCTTAAATTCTCGATAGGTTCTCTTTTTTTCAGCATAAGCTTTTTTCCGATCCTAAGCGACTTTCAAATCTTGTCAGATCTTCTTGACGATATGCTCCATTTCCATTAACATATCCAGAGCTAGTATTAACTTATCTTCATGGCCATTCCAACTAATAGGCGTGTTACATTTCTTCCATATAATACCTTGAAAGGGCTCATTTTCAATGATTCGTGATAACTATCATTATATGGAAATTCATCTAGATGTAAATATTATTCCCACCTACCAAGTTGTTGCATAACAAACATCCACAACATATATTCTAACACTTGGTTTACATGTTCATACTTCCCATCTATTTGAGGATGGTTCATAGTCCTCAACTAAACTTGAGTTCATAACCCTGTGAAAAGAGTTTTCCAAAAAGTGGAAGTGAACTTGATATCTCTGTCAGATATCACTATTTTAAGTATCCCATGCAGTTTAAAACCTTCTTTCATAAACATATCAACAATATGAGTGGTTTTATAGGTGGATTGTACAGGTATAAAGTGAGATATTTTGGTCAAATTATCCAAAACCATCATAATTGAGTTATTATGTTTCTTGGATTTAGGCAGTCCAGCTATAAAATCAAGTGTGATAACTTCCTACTTCCATTGTGGTATGGGTAATGGATGTAAGAGGCCAATAGGATGTTGATGTTCTGCCTTTACTAATTGACACTCATGACATTTGGTTAGATATTTAGTAATATATTTTCTCATGCCTCGACAAAAATAACTCTTTTTAATAGCTCAAAACATTTTTTGATAATCGAGATGTGCAATATATGGACTTTTATGAAACTCATCCATGATCAATTTGATAACTACAATTTGGTTAGGGATATATATATTTTTCCCTTTAAAGTTAATAAATGATCTTGTCCAATAATATACTTGGTTTGTTTTACTGAATTATCAGCTTTTTTAGCTAGTTGTCATAGGAAATTATATTCAAGATATCTTTGGGAAGCCTCCTTAATATGTTTTAAAATTTTAAACTATATTTGATGGTAGTGGAGTATGTATACACAATTCAATTGCCTACTTAATGCATTAGCAACGTAATTTTATTTTTCCTTTACATGTTTGATATCAAATTCAAACTCACTAATAAATGCACTCCATCTGGCTAGATGAGAATTTAGATTTGGATGTTTGAGGTAACTTGTTAAACTATTATGTTCCTTCATCAATAAAATTTTATTTCCGAGCAGACAATTCATCCCAACTTTTAGTGCATGGATTGTTACAGTTAGTTCCAGGTCATTAATTAAATATTTATGCTCATGTTCCTTCAACCTGTGTGGTTCATAGTGTTTATTTCTAGTAGCATTGGATATGATAATCCTAAATATTTACAGGGAGGATATGACACATGTATTCCATAATACCTAGAAATATTTTTTGGAAATTCCACCCGAAAGAGGTTTAAATAAATTTATTAGTTATTTTTAATGGATTCCTAAGTCTAAACTTACGAAATTAAAATAATTAAATTGAATTAATTAAACTGGGTAATAGAAACTTCTAGAAAAAGATAGAGATCAAGGCAATATGATCTGAGCCATTGATTAGAATCTAATTTGGGTCGTTGATTTGTCAACGAGAATATTATAAGAAGGACTTTGATAGGCATTTGGAAAACACATTGAGTGAGATCAAGAGATCGATTTCTCAAGTGAGCAGTGCAAAAATTGTCGGAGAGATCATCGAGGATATTTCTTGTAGTGAGGGGCAGAGATAGTTTTTTGGTTGTAAATGTCCTAAGTCGGGGATACAATGCATAGAAGGCAGAGAGAGGTCCAAAAGAGGTAGCGTAAGAGCCATGTTGAGGAATCACAGTGCCACGTAGAGGTAGCACGGATCTTGTGAGGAGATTTGCAAACTTATTGAGGGTCAGATCAGATTCAGTGCCAGGAGTCGAGGTGTGAGACCAGAGGGTCATGTGAGTGAGCATCCAACTAGTAGATTGATCAGCTAGAGGGAGTAATGCAGTCCCTATCAATTGTGACACAGATCTGCGCAGAGGCAACTTGGGGCTTTCCATTTCAGGGTTGGATCAATGTCGGAACTCTAGAGATAGTGTGAGGTATTTCTCACTATTTTTTCTGCCAGTCAGATTCTATGTATCGTATAGCCAGTAAGGCATCAAATATTTTATTTAGAACTACTACTTAATAATATTAACCCTTAGTTATTGCACCGGTTTTCTCAAATTAGGTTTTTCCTTGGACTTAGTCCTTCTGGATGAACACGATCTCAAGAAATTTATCAATAATGTGGTAGTTGTCCCTACAGATCCAGATCCATTGAAAGCCTACACGAAGGATATGGAAAAATCCAAGAGATTGGTCATCGATGGATTGAGGGATCACATTTTTTCACACATTTCTGGGAAAGGCACTGCCAAGGAGATGTGGGATGCATTGGCTACGTTGTACCAGGGGTTTTTCGAGCAATGGAAGATGTCCTTGGAGGAGAACATGAGATCCACAAGGATGCAGAAGGGAGAACACATAGTTTCATTCATATCAAAGGTTTAGGATGTCCGAGATCAATTAGAAGTTGTAGGGTCAACCCATCAGGCCACGGAGATGGTAAGATTGGACCTAAATTCAGTCTTAGAATAATGGAAAGTATTTTTCTAGAGTATCCTAGGTAGATAAAGGTTGTCAGATTCAGAAGGGATGTGGGATATTATTCAACAAGAAGAGATGAGTCGAGATTTAGTCAAGTGGAAGCTTGATGGCAGCGAAAACAATGGGACGAAGCCCAAGGAGGAGGAGGAGAATGCAAACCTTAAATAAAAGGGGAAGAAGGAGCAATGGAGGCTGATGAAGGACATCTGAATGATAAAATTTTTCCAGTGTGGTGAACTTGGTCACTACACTACGTAGTGTCCTCTCAGGAAGAATGACAAGAACAAGAAGCATGATCAGCATGCTTAAACTGCAAGGATTGAGGAGGAGGAGTTTGCAATGATTTCCCACATAACTCCATGGGGGATTTGGGGTGATCTGGTACTATAGTTTGAAAGAACTGCATATGGGAAGGATCCTTGAGGATTCCACCTCTTGGATCAATACCTTGCTACAAGAGCCCATATCAAAATTAGCAGGATGGACTAGTGCTAGTTGGTGTAGAGGAGTTTCAGTGTGATAGTTGTAGTGGCTAGGAGCACCAGATACTGAGCAGTGCAGAGTAGAGTTGGCAGTAGTGCAGTTGGTATAGCGCAGAGTCAGCAGCAACACACAGGCTTCAGAGGGTGAGTGTAGAAAATAGAAATAGTTAGATATCCAACAACAGATGCATCATGTTGAACACCCTTGCTTCACTATTTTGGATGTTTTTGTTGCAACAACAACATATTTGCAGTGTAGATGCAATTGGCAGAAATATAGTCAGTAACAACATAGATATAACATTTTCACAGTAGTTTGTGAGCAGTGATGTCATAAATCAACAACGTATAAGGAGAAGTTACAAAGTAAGGGTGATCCTTCAGTAGATTGCATCACCAGCGCACATTCCTCGCTAAGAGGCAGTGTTGATTTCTAGTAGCATTGGATGTGCTCTAAGACTAAAAAATTGTAGGGAGGCTAGGACACATTTATTCCATAATACCCATAAATCATTTTGGGAAATTCCACCCAGAGGAGGTTTAATTAAATATATTAATTAATTTTAAAGGATGCCTAAATATAAACTTAGGAGATTAAAATAATTAAAGTGAATTAATTAAAATCGGTGAAAATATTCAAGTCAATATTATCTGAGCCATGGATTAGACTCTAATCTAGGTTTTTGATTTTTCAACGAGAAGATTATAAGAAGGACATTGATGGTCATTTGGGAAACACATCATGTAGCAGGGTCCATCGAAAGTATGCAACATGGGTACACCTTGGAAGAGGAATTAAATTTTGTGTTCAACGAGTACTCCCGCTCGAAATTTGAGTAAAACCTTAGGGAGATAAGTTGAAAATAAATGTTGAAAAAGTAGGTTTATTATTTTATTATTTTTTATTTTTTTTACGTTTTTACCCCAAAAATGGTGAATCATCCCCCATGATTGACATCATCATATTGAATCCTATTGGTTCTTATAAAGTTTAGTTTGGTTGTACATTTTTCTTAGGATGCTCATTTTAGACCTAAAATGTCCTCTAATGGAAATGTACTTAGAAAAATTTATCTGCATTCGGTCTCAAGGAACCCATATGAAAACCAAGCCTCCCAACCATGAGATGAGGCAATCATGTCCTCTTTCTGCACCCTAGCAATTTTTATCAGAAGAGTTAGGTTAACAATCACCAAACTGGGTTGACCTCTCAGCTACTAGAACCTCTCTAAAGGTTCGACCTGGAATAGAGGGTTCAATAGGTTTCTCCAATGGTTAGAGGTCCATCTCTAGATCACCTTAGGCAACATCCTTCCCTTTTTATATTCCTCCTTTCTTGTGATTTTTTTCCCTCCCCAAGATCCCCTTTATCCTTCTAGATGGGAGAGTAACTATTTTTTCCCTAACTGTCAGGTAAAAGAGTCATTTCTTCATGGTTTTCACCCATGGATTCCAAGATTCACTTACTTAAATTTAAATCTTAATAATTAAATAAAAATAATCGCATGATTATTTCAATACTCATTAAAAATTATGTTAGGCTTCACTCGACCATAAGGTACCAGTGCTTAATCATAACAAATTTTTACCACATTTTACTTACAAGTGCACTATGAATGGAGGGTGTTACATCTTCCCCCCCATGGAGCATAACACCCTCTGCTATGTTTTCTTGATTCTTAAACAAATAATAATAGGCCTCCAGCATAAAATTTGCATCTTCCCAGGTGGCCTCCTCAGGAATAAATTTCTGCCATTGCACTTTAGCTTAGGTGATGGCTCGCCTCTCTAATATTGTTTCTCTCTACTCAAGAATGCGCTGGGGTTATACCAGGAACTCTCCATATGGCTCGACCTGTAACAAAAACATTTAATGGTAACCTCAACAGTACATATAACCATTTTATTTATATATTTACTATTGATTTAAGATCTTACCTAAACATATTGCCAATGAATAACATGTCTGGGGTCATACAGATATTGTTTCAGTAGTGAAACATGAAATACATTATGGACTCTTATATGTATGGGAAATTCCAAATGATATTCCATTGGTCCAATTCTTTTCAATATATAGAAAGGAACACAAAACCGGGGGGGGGGAAGTTTTGCAAAACTTCCCAATCTTAAGGTACTTCATTTTGGTTTGATCTGTACATAAACATGATCTCCAACCTTAAACTATCGATAGGTTCTCTTTTTGTCAACATAAGATTTTTGCCGATCCTGAGCAACTTTCAAAATTTATCGGATATTCTTGATAGTCTGTTCCATTTCCATTAACATATATGGACCTAGTATTATCTTATCTTTAGGGCTATTCCAATAAATAGGTGTGTTACATTTCCTTCAATATAATAACTTGAATGGGCTCATTTTCAACGATTCGTGATAACTATTATTATATGAAAATTCAACCAGATGTAAATAGTCTTCCCACCTACTTGGTTTTACAATAACAAAAATCCATAACATATCTTCTAACATTCGTTTGAGGATGGTACGTAGTACCGAATTGAACTTGAATTCCTAACCTTGTGAAAAGAGATTTCCAAAAAGCAAAAGTGAACTTCACATCTCTGACATATATAATTGTTTTAGGTATCCCATGGAGTTAAAAGCCTTCTTTCATAAACATATCAACAATCTGGTTGGTTTTATAGGTGGATTGTATAGGTATAAAGTGTGATGTTTTGCTTAGCTTGTCCACAACCACCATAATTGAGTCATTATGTTTCTTGGACTTAGGCAGTCTGGTTATAAAATCAATTGTGATAACTTCCCACATACATTCAGGTATGGGTAATGGGATGTAAGAGGCCAACAAGATGCTAATGTTCTGCCTTTACTATTTGACACTCAAGACATTTAGTTAGATATTCAAGAATATATTTTCTCATGTCTCACAAAAAATAACTCTTTTTAATAGCTAAAAACATTTTTTGATAACCCGAATGTGCAGTATATGGACTTTTATGAAAATCATAAATGATCAATTTTCTAACTGAAATTTGATTATGGATATATATTCTTCCCCTGAAGGTTAATATATTATCTTCCCCAATACTATACTTCGTTTTTTTTTACTGAATTATCAGCTTGTTTAGCTTGCTTCCATAGGAAATTATATTCAGGATCTCCTTGGGAAGCCTCGATAATCTGTTCTAGAATTTAAAATTATATTCGATGGTAGTCGAGCTTGTATATACAATGAAATCGCCTACTTAATGCATCAGCAACATGATTTTATTTTCCCTCTAAATGCTTAATATCAAATTCAAACTCGCTAAGAAATGCACTCCATCTCGCTTCATGAGCATTCAAATTTTGGTGTTTGAAGTAACTTGTTAAAATATTATGGTCCGTAATCAATAAAACTTTCTTTCCCAATAGATAATGCCTGCAAACGTTTATTTCAGGGATTATTGCATTTACTCCGAGGTCATAGATGGGATATTTGTTCTCATTTTCCTTCAAATTGCATGATTCATAGTGTTGATTTCTGGTAGTATCAGATGTCCTCTATACTTCAAAATTTGCAGGGAGGTTAGGACACATGTATTCCATAATACCCATAAATAATTTTGGGAAATCCCACCTAGAGGAGGTTTAATTAAATTTATTAATTAGTTTTAATGGATTCCTAAGTCTAAAATTAGGAAATAAAAAAAATTAAAGTGAATTAATTAAACTGGATGTTAAACTTCTAGAAAAGGACAAAGATCAAGTGATTATGATATGAGCCATTGACTAGAATATAATATGGTCCATTGATTTTACAACGAGAAGACTATGAGAAGGACTTTAATGGGAATTTTGAAAACACATTGAGTGAGATAAAGAGATAAATTTCTCAAGTGA
Source organism: Pinus albicaulis (assembly GCA_034641835.2). NCBI lineage: Eukaryota > Viridiplantae > Streptophyta > Pinopsida > Pinales > Pinaceae > Pinus > Pinus albicaulis. The sequence goes on from CM076574.1 coordinate 1,087,082,089, forward strand.
GCAGTGCAGTCGTTGTCGGAGAGATCATCGAGGAGATTTCTTGCAATAAGGGGTAGAGATAGTTTTACGGTTGTAGATTTATTGAGCTAGGGATACAACACAGAGAAGGAAGAGAGATATCCAAAAGAGGTATTGTAATAACCACCCTGAGGCAGCACAGAGTCGCACAGAGGTAGCGCTGATCGTGTGAGGAGATCCACAAATTTGCTAAGGGTGAGATCAGACCTAGTGCCAAGGGTCAAGGTGTGATACTAGAGGTCCATATGATCGAGAATCCAACTAGTAGATTGATTAGACAGAGGGAGTAACATAGTCCCTATTTGTTGTGACACAGAGCTAGGCAGAGGCAGCTTGGGGCTAGCAGTTTTAGTGTTGGATCAATGTCTGATCTCCAAAGATAGTGTGAGTTATTTCTCACTAATTTTTTTTCCAGTCAAAATCTCTGTATCAGATACCCAGTAAGACATCCAAAATTTTATTCAAAACTACTTGTTAATAATACAAACCCTTAGTTATTGCACCGGTTTTCCCACATTGGGTTTTTCCAGGGACTTAGTCCAAAAATAACAATGTTAATTATGTGTGTGTGTTTATTTCTTCTTGCTCAGTTCTTGTTTCCGCGTATAATTTAATTATTGAAGGCTGCAATTGTATTTACTTTGATATTTACAATATAACACAACAAATAAATTGCATGGAATTAAAAAGTAGGATTTCTTGTTGCAGTAGGGATTCAACATTATGAATTTTAACATAGTATCGAAGCACAGGTGAAACAATAGAGCAGTTCTAGAGAGTCCAACACTGAGGAGAAAAGGGAGATCAAAGAGTTTAGTAGGTAGCAGATCAAATCTGCAAAGGGGATATGCAGTCCAGTGCCAGGAGGGAAAGATCTTTGTGGAAAAATATCTCTTTGAGTGAGTTGTCGAAGAGAAATATTTCCAGATCGAAATTTTCCAGTGATAGAGGGAGTAGTGCAACATATTCAGTGCATAGCAGTCTTAAGCTTGGATGCATATTTTATGCAACATCTTTCTAGTGCAGAAAAGTGTCAGAAGAAGGAAGAAATAGCATATTGAGAGAATTATGACCTCAGAGAATTTATTGTCCATAAATTCTTATTTCCCACACAGAAGCAGCAGAATTCGAGATTAATTTAACTCACTCCAAGAAGGAGTGCATTGAACCACCTGCACATAGGGTTAGAGGCAACATTCGACATTTATTTGGGTGAAATGGCAGCAACTCGACTGAGAGATCAATATCGTTTGACGGTTGCCTCCAACTATGTGATCTAGAAGGAAAATATATTTTTCCTTCTGGATGAGCATGATCTCAAGGAATTTATCGATAATGTGGTAGATTTCCATGCAAATCCATATCCATTGAAGGCCTATAAGAAGGATATGGAAAAATCCAAGAGGCTAATCCTTAGAGTGAGGGATCACATTGTTTCACACATTTCTGGAAAAGGGATTGCCGAAAAGAAGTAGGATGCATTGGCAACATTGTACCAGGGGTATTCCAAGTAGCAGAATATGTACTTGGAGGAGAATATGAGATCCACATGGATGAAGAAGGGAGAATGCATATATTCATTCCTATCGAAGCTTTAGGATGTCCGAGATTAGTTGGCAGATGTAAGGTTAGCACCTCAGGCCATGGATATGGTAACAGTGGACCTAAATTCTTTCTTAGAAGAATGACAAGTCTTTTTCAAGAGTATCGTGAGTAGAGAAAAGTTATCAGATTGGGAAGGGATGTGGATTTAACTTCACCAGGAAGAGATGAGGTGAGAGTTAGACATGTGAAAGCTTGATGGCAACAATAGTAGTGTGATGAAGCCTAAGGAGGACGAGGAGAATGCAGGCCTTGCATCAAAGGGGTAGAAAGAGCAGCAGAGGTGGAAGAAGGACATCTCAAAGATCAAATATTTCAGGTGTGGTGAGCTTGGTAACTACGCTATGCAGTCTCCTCTAAGGAAGAATGAAAAGTACGAGAAACATGATCTGCAGGCTACAACCGCAAGGATCGAGGAGTAGTTTGCGATGATTTCCCACATACCTCCAGGGGAGAGTTGGGGTGATCTGGTACTGTAGTTTACAATAGATGCATATGGGTAGGATCCTTGAGGATTCAACGTCTTGGATCAATACCTTGCTACAAGAGCCCATATCATAATTATAAGGATGGACTAATGTTAGTTGGCGTAGAGGAATGTTAGATTGACAGTTATAGTGGCTAGGAGCGTCAAAGACTGAGCAACACAGAGCAGAGTTGGCAGCAATGCAGTTGACATAGTGTAGAGTCAGCAACAACACAAACGCTTCAGAGGGTCAACACAAAGAATAGCAGTAGTTAGATCTTCAACAATAGATGCATCATTGTGAACACCCTTGGTTTAGTATTTTGGATTTTTTTCTGTTGCAACAACAACAAAGTTGCAGTGCAGATGTAGTTAGCAGCAGTATAGTCAGCAGAAGCATAGATGCAGTGCTTGCACAGTATTTGGTGGGCAGTGATTTCTGACATCAGTAGTGTATAGGGATTTATTACAAAGTCAGGCTGATGCTTCAACAAGTTGCATTACTAGAGAACATTCTTTGCTAAGATGTAGTGTTTATTTATAGTAGCATTGGATGTGATATAAGCCTAAAAATGTCTAGGGAGGCTAGGACACATGCATTCCATAATACCCATGAATAATTTTGTAAAATTCCAACTGGAGGAGGTTTAATTAAATTTATTAATTATTTTTAATGGATGCCTAAGTCTAAACTTGGGAGATTAAAATAATTAAAGTGCATGTGAAACTTCTAGAAAAGGATGAATATTAAGTCAATATTATCTAAGCCATTGATTAGAATCTAATTTGGGCCGTTGATTTTTCAACAAGAATATTATAAGAAGGACTTCGATGGCCATTTGTAAAACACATTGAGTAAGATGAAGAGATCGATTTCTCAAGTGATCAGCGTCATAGTTGTTGGAGAGATCATCTAGGAGATTTCTTACAGTGAGGGGTATAGATAAATTTCTGGTTGGAGATTTCTTGAGCCGAAGATACTACATATAGAACGAAAAGAGAGATCCATAAGAGGCAGTGTAAGATCCAACTAGGCATCATTGATCCAGGTGGTTCTTCAAAAACTAGTGGCTTGGAAAAAGGCTCGAAATTCAAACTAACAGGAAGATGAAAAAATTGGCTTGATATTGAAGAGATCATCACCCTAATTGTAGCGGTGCGAATGACGTGTCAATCCAAGCTCATATTAGGGAGTTAAAAGAGTTAGAATTTTTGTTAAGGCAGGGATCGTGGGGCTCACGGTGTGCCACATGGCATCCCAGTGAGAACGTGGGACCCACATGGCAGTCCCTTAATGATTGACACATAGCGCTCCTGCATTGGTCCTCAACCTCCATAAGAGATGAAACAAATATATTAAAAATGCCATATACCACATAAAAAGACAAAACAATGTTAAAACAAAATCATTTAAAATATTAAAAAATAGTCATTTAAATAACTGTACAATAAAATTCAAAATTAAACAAAATTTTGATTATATCCACACCCACTAAGTTCAGGTCAACGAATATTTAAAAGGGTTGAGGTTTTTTATGAACAAATCAACAAAGATTTAAAGGGGTTTGTGGTCTGTTATAAACCACATGTATATACTTTGTTAAAACCATAAAATCCAAGTTAAGTTTTAAACAAACTCAAATACATTACAACCAACAGAATCACAACATATTATATAACATATATGTTATATATATTATGATATAACAACCACAATCCACTGTATTCAAATGATAGCCAACAGGATTGGTTGGGCAGGCCGCCCAAGGTAGACCTGACCCCACAAAAAATATATTTGTTACTTAACAACGTGCCCTCATAAAATTATATACGTGGATTAAGTGGGAGGCAGGATTTGATCCCCAGACATCCCTTAAATAATTTCTAAACTTTACCAGCTACACCAACGGTGACATTGGTTTACCTTTCTGTGAAAATATATTTAAAATGCTCATTTCTCAAGTGTGCTCAGGCCATGAAGTAGAGGATGGACACGATTTTCGAGGCAAAGGCTAGACCAGTGCAGATGCAGGCACAAATTTCGAGATAGATTATTGTTTGATGCCAATGGAATATTTTGATCCCAGGGAGGTAAAATTGTCATAATGTATTAGCCTTTATATGCATTTTAACCATAATTTTGCAAGGAACACAATGGTGTGCCCAGATTTTCCTTTTGAGCAGTGGTTTTGCAAATTCCCTTTAGATGAGAATCTTCAAGAATCTTGAGGGAATCTTTCAGATTCCTTGGAGGCCAAAATTCACAAGTGTCAAAATGAGATCAACTTTATCCTCATTCTTCTCGAAATTTCACAAGGATATCAATGATGAGATCATATTCCTATTTTTAGTTGCATATTTCCAAATTCCCTGTGGAGCAACATCGTTGAGGAATCTAGGGGGAATCTAAAATATTCCCTAAGGCCCAAATTTTCACTTTGTCATAATTCATAAATTTGGCAATCAATTTTTCACTATTTGACCACATGAATCTGAGGATGTATTCATATTTTCCATCTAAGCTTTATATTTTTTGGCCACTTTTCAAAGTGGGATGCAAGTGTCAGCATTCAGTAAGTGAGGAGTTGATTTCACACCTTTCGACGCCATGATTGTGATGGTGATTTTAGATCTACTAGCGGAGCATTCCATTGTTCAGTCATATTTAGTGTTATTTATATGATGCATCGATTTTATGTACTTCTTTGTCTCTTTTCTATGAGATGCATTATGTTGTACAAATCCATGTTGATGTTTGATGTGGGATCTTGTTTTGTTCTTGATGTGATATGTACTTTCTATCATGGATTTTTATTATGTTTGAGATCCCTTTTCTTCCATGTTGGCGGGATACCCATTGAAACATATATGTTTGATTGGGATCCCTTGTTGCCATGTTGGCACGATGCTCATAGTCATGATGTGTGAGTTATTGTCATACTGATAGGAGTCCATTTTTAGAGTAAGAGTTCCTATAGTGGAACATCTCATAGAGAGGTCTAGTCACTCTTATGTGAGGGAATTTTACTTGTACAATAGAGAAAACACCATCCATGTACATATTCACTCCTTACAACACTTAATGCAGTAGCCTACACCATATTGACACCGAGGCCCAAAGAAATAGTCCCTCCTAGACAAACTCCATTATCAATATCATATGTTGCTAATGCTTGTTATGTTCCTCTTATTTACAATATGCAGATGTTCATTTATGTTCATTAATGCTTGATTAAATGAAATTCTAACTCATCAGCCGAAGTAAAAGGTCTTGGTTAAGGGTATTAGGAATTTATGCAGATCAAGTGGTATCAGAGCAGTCTTCTTGCTGATTTGGATTGCAGGAGTGGACCATTGAACGTTCGCTGAGTTGAGAAATGGAGAATGTTAAAGACATGTATGAGATAATGCTCAGGGTGTCCGAGAAAGTGGACATGTTGTACGAAGCTTATGAAAAACAAGAAATAAAGAACACTAAATTGAAGACACTCCTACAAGAAGAGAAGTAGGACAAACATCGATTGCAGCTTCAGTTGCAAGCCATGATAGAGGCGTTAGAAGAATTGAAGCACAAGAACGAAAGTATTCAAGCAGATCATGATGCATTGAAGGCACTCCTATAAAAAATGAAGGAGGAGAAGCAGCAATTGTAGCTTCAGCTACAAGCCGCGATAGAGGCCTTCGAGGAAGTGAAGCGCAACAAAGGCTTAGAGAAGCCTTATTCACATATGTAAAAATCAATAGTTGAGGTAAACATTGTTGATTTCTCTTCAGTTTCATCTTCACTTGATATCATTTCTGTTGGAAGTGTGTAGATACTCATTACAGGAACCAGCATGAGACTCCTCACCAAGATTGGGTACAAAGGAGGAAGACTTGGCGTTCATGGACAAGGCATAACCCAGCCATTGGAGGTTGTGCAGAGACCTTGCTAAGCAAGTTTGGGATACACTGAAGGATGATGTTCGAAGGACATGAAAGCAAAACAGACGTTGTTGAACTCACCAGGGAAGAGGATTGATGGGAACACTTCACCATCATCCCATGGAAGTGCATGTTGCAGTGAAAGAGTTGAGGTAATATCTCATCACCATGATCACACCAGAGACCACCAGGGAAGGTATAACAAGTCTAACTATTCCATAGTGCATTTTGATTATAATAATGTTGATAAGCATGGTCGTAAATCATGGCATCGAAAAATGTGACATTTTTTTTATTTACATAACCATGTGTTTTCTAAGTGTTGGAAAAGAATGGAAGCACAAAGGAGGATGAGGCATGAAAAGCCTTCTCCACAACAGGGAAATAAATTGGTTAAGAAATTATGAAGGAAGAAGACACATTGCACTTATTGCAATCGAAGTGGCCATCATAGAGCCACGTGTTGGAGACTCCATCTAGAGCATCGCCTCAAAGACAAAATGTCTGTACAGAAACTAGTCGAAAGAGTTGATCGAAAAGTGCATTCCGCACAGGGGAATGGCCCATTCACATTGCTAAAGAGGGGTTTTCATCGATTGTTTTTCTAGTTGTATTAGCTTGTCAAGGCTTTATTTTTGTAAATCATGTGTTGCATTTCTTCATGTAAAAGTGATGATGTGTTTTCCATCACTTGTTAAGGAAACCATGATATTTTTTCCTTGTTTTATAGGTCGTGTGATGCATTAATTTCATTTAAAATTGATAATGTGTTTGCCATCACTTTGAAATGCGACAATGATGTTCATCTTGTAATGATAGATGGGGTGTGATTTCCATTCTTATGTAAGATTGACCACTGAGTACATGTTATAAACTCGTGGAAAGTATGGAAATGTTTGGGTCATATTTGGTCAATTTGAGCATGTCATTTGCAAGAGACTATACTACAATTTTGCAGAGGATGCAAGTGTCGGCTCATTACTTAAGGCTCCAAAGACCAAAAGCGAAGGTGATAGAAGTGTGACCTTTTTCAGGACACTTGTGATGTAGACATAGTACACAAGTAGTTGAAAATTATTGTTGATGCTTTTGGACGACCAAAATCTCCTCAGCGGGGAGGATTGATCCAGGTGGATCTTCAGACATCAATGGCTTGGTAAAAGGCTCAAAATTCAAACTGACATGAAGGTGAAAAACTCAGCTTCAAATTGAAGATATCGTCGCCCTGATCGCAGCAGTGCAAATGACGCCTCAATTCGAGCTTGTATGAGGGAGTTAGAGTAGTTTGAAGTTTTGTTACTTGGCAAGGATCGTGGGGCCCACGGTGTGCCACATGATGTCACAGTGAGCACGTGGGACCCACATGGAAGCCCCTAAATGGCTGACACATATCAGTCCTGGATTGGTCCTCAACCTCCATAAGAGACAAAACAAATATATTAAAAATGCCATATGGCGAGTAAAAAGATAAATAATATTAAAACAAAATCATTTAAAAATATTAAAAGAGAGTTATTTTAATAACTATATAATAAAATAAAAATAAAAAAATATTTTGATTATATCCACACTCATTAAGTTCAAGTCAATGAATATTTAGAAGGGTTGAGGTTTTTTATGAACCAATCAACAAATATTTAAAGGGGTTTGTTGCATGTATATGCTTTATTAAAAGCATAAAATCCAAGTTATGTTTTAAACAAACTCGAATACATTACAACCAATAGAATCAAAACATACTGTATATATATATATATATAACAACCACAATCCACCGTATTCAAATGACAGCCGGGGGGTTGGTTGGGTGGGCTACCCAAGGAAAGACACAAACCCATAAAAAAGATATTTGTTATTTAAAAATGCGCCCTCATAATTATATATGCAGATTCTATGGGAGGTGAGATTTGATCCCCCGACCTCCCTTAAACAGTTTCTAAACTTTACCGACTGCACCAACAGTGACATTTGTTTATCCATCCACAAAAATGTATTTAAAACGCTCATTTCTCAATTGCGCCCAGGCTAGGTAGTAGGGGAAGGACACAAATTTCAAGGCAGAGGCCAAACTAGTGCAGATGTATGCACGAATTTTGAGATAGATTCCTGTTTGATGCCACGAGAATATTTTGATCCCAGGGATGTAAAATTTTCATAATGTATTAAAATTTATATGCATTTTAACCATAATTTTTGAGGGAACACAATTGTGTGCCCAGTTTTTCCATTTGAGCAGCAGTTTTGCAGATATCCCATGGAGGAGAATCTTCAGGAATCTTGAGGGAACATTTCAAATTTCTTGGAGGCCAAAATTCGTCGGTGTTAGAATGAGATCAACTTTATACTCATTCTTCTCGAAATTTTGCAAGGATATCAATGGTGAGATCATATTCCTATTTTGAGTTTCATATTTCCATATTCCCTGTGGAGTAGCATCTTTGAGGAATCTAGGGGGAATCTAAAAGATTCCCTAAGGCCTAGATTTTCACTTTGTCAGAATTTAGAAATTTTACATTCAATTTTTCACTATTCAACAACACGAATATGATGGTGTATTCAAATTTTCCATCTAAGCTTTATATTTTTTGAACACTTTTCCAAGTGGGATGCAGATGTTAGCATTCAACAACTGAGTAGTTAATTTCACACCTTTCGACGCCACGATTATGATGGTGATTTTAGATCCAGCAACAGACTGACCCATTCTTGAGTCATATTTAGTGTGAGGTATATGATGCTTTGATTTCATGTACTTCTTTGTCTCTTTGCTATGAGATGCATTGTGTTGTACAGATCCATGTTGATGTTTGATGGGGGATCTTGTTTTGTTCTTGATGTGAGATGTGAGATGTATTATGTTTGAAATCCCTTTGCTGACATGTTGAAAAGATACTCATTGTCACATGTATGTTTTATTGAGATCCCTTCTTGCCATGCTGGCGAGATGCTCATAATCATGATGTGTGAGTTATTTTCATACTGATAGGAGTCCTTTTTTAGAGTGAGAGTTCCAATAGTGGAACATCTCATAGAGAGATGTAGCCACTTCTGTGTGAGGGAATTTTCCTTGTAGGAAAGACAAAACACCATCCATGTAAATATTCACTCGTTACAATAGTTAACGCAGCGACTTACACCATCTTGACACTGAGGCCTGGAGATGTGGTCCCTCCTAAATGAGCTCCATTATCAATATTGTATGTTGCTAACGCTTGTTATGTTCCTCTTATTAAAAGAATGCAGATGTTAATTTATGTTCATTAATGCTTGATTAAATTAAATTCTAATTCATCAGTCAAAGTAAAATTTCTTGGTTAAGAGTATCATGGATTTACCTGGATCAATCATAGAGCCACGTTGAGGCAGTGTTGAGCCTATGAGGAGATCTGCAAATTTATAGAGGGTCAGATCAGATACAGTGCTGGGAGTAGGGGTGTGAGATTGGAGGGCTAGAGGATCGATCATCCAGCTAGCATATTGATTAGCTTGAGGGAGTGACACAGTCCCTATCATTTGTGACGCAAATCTGTGAAAAGACATCGCAGAGGCATCTTGGGGCTAGGAATTTCAGGGATCAATCAATGTCGAATCTCTAGAGATACTGTGAGGTATTTCTCACTAATTTTTTTTCCGGTCAGATTCTCTATATCAGATAGCCAGTAAGGCATCCAAGATTGTATTCAAATCTATTTCTTAACAATAAAAAATCCCAACTATTGCATTAGGTTTTTCCAGGGAATTAGTCCAAAAATAGCAGTGTCAATTGTTTGTGTGCTTATTTATTCTTGTTCATTTCTTGTTTCCACATATAATTTAATTATTGAAGGATGCATTTTTATTTACTTTGATATTTACATTGTAACATTGTAAATAACTTGCATGGAATTAGCAAGTAGGAGAAGTAATACCAGGTTGATGCAGTAGAGATTCAGGATTATGAATTTTCACACATAGCTTGTTAGTGTCAGTCTAGTCATACTACCATCAGTGATCAAAATTTCTCTTTTGCATTTTCATACTAGGAGTCCCATACCAATAAATTTCACCATTCTGTTAGTTCATGGATTCATTGATGGTAGTATTTTTTTATCAGTTTTCCCTCATGAGGTACTTGTTGATTTTCCTCTCTATGGTATTTAGTCATTAGTCACTTTCATTCTCAAAATCATGTCAGTAGGCCATACGATGGGTCTCATTAGTTTCTAGGGTCTCACCATGGTCAAATTAATGATTCAAGTATCAATAAATATCAGCAAGGTCATGAGAAAGTCAATAAACTCAAAGTCGCAATTCAGAAGCTGTTTTCTCCACAACGTCATCCTCCTGCCTTCTGAGGAGTTTCTAATAGCATGTTCAGCGCTAAAACATTCTCCAAGTAGATCCATCAAAACGAGCCCAGAAAGAGCTTTCCAACGGTATATTACACTCTTAGAACTAACTTCTGGATTGAATTTTATGCCTAAGTGAAGTAAAAAGTCCCCTATACCCTAAACTTCCCCTATTTCCCATGTTTCCCTTAAATTTTATGTTTAAAGTATAATATTTTACTTAGAAAATCCCTTTTTCCCCTTCCGATGGAAAAAGTCGCATTAAGACATTTAAAAACCACTTCCCCACCATTACCCCTAAACTTGATAATAAAGTTTATGTTATACATATAAATTCCCCACCGATCATAACCATTTCCCCTCCATGCATAGAAATTTGTAATAAAAAAAAGGGTCTATATTATATAACCCCCGTCGTTTCCCATTACAATCATAGCATATGATATTTCCGCTCCAATCGGCCCTCTTCTTAATGAAAGTTCCGATGCGATCGCGTTAAGTCCCGATCACAACCCCTGATCACATCACTCATTTTATAAGAGCCCTTTGATTGGCCAATCGCAAAAAGTTCTGATGCGATCGATCACAGTCCCGCTGATCGCACCCCCGATCGCATCGCAAAATTCTATTAGAACCTCTGATCGGCCCCGCCCAATTTAATCCAGACCGTTGATCTGATCGACAATCGGATGGCCCGTATGCGATCGCTCCATCGCAATTAGCACCTCCGATCGTCCCCCTCCGATTGAACCCACCGATTGAAACCCTCCGATGCACATCTGACCATCGATTTACCCCCGCCGATCCGACAGCTCAAATTCAATCAAGCCATCGGCATCGGAATTTCACATATGTTGCACTCCGCTCCCCTTTTACTTCCGATTGCGATTGACCCTGGTCCCACCATTTTAATCCTCCGCTCATCCATAGTATAGTCCTTTGCCTTTGTTAAGTCTAATTTTTGTTTATTTCATTTTATGCAAAGGCATTACCCTATCACGTCAAAGGCATATATTATATGATACTTTGCTCCCAAAACTCCTGATTCCAATTCCGATTACCCTTATGACTTAAATTATATCAGAGTTTCTTGTCACTTCATTGTTATCTCCCCTTCCCTGGTCCTTCCGATTCCGATTGCGATGGCACTAATTACAAACATATTACAATGTGTTTTATTATGTTATATCTCTCCGCCCCGTCCATTGCGATTGTGATTTACATATGATCTCCCGCCTCCTTCCCTTCCATTTTTCCCATTCAAAGAAATATTTCCCTTCACCGAGAGTATTATTTCTTTTCAGTTTTATTTCAAAATATTTTATAAAAAAGTCAGTTTTATTCAAAAGAAATAGTGGAAAGCAAAGCGACAGTCAGTTGGCCGAAAGAGCTTAAATTAAAACGAATATATCTACAACAGCAAAGAAATAGGATCGGATTTCCTATTTTTTCCTCAGTGACGATTCAAAGTGATCTATGCTACAAGTTTCACCTCCTCATTGGTTATCAACAAAAATTCAAATGTAACGCAGTTATTCCTTTCGGAAAGATTATTGGCTCCTGTTTTCTATCTTTAGTTTTCAGTTCTTGAGTTGTTATAACAACTCTTCTTTATGTGGATCTATGTTCCCACATCCCAGCCTATTTATTGTAATGGTAAATCATAGTTCTGTGATTGAGCAGTAGGGGAAAAGTGTGGAAGAACATTTTGCGCCCATTGTACAGTTTGACAGGGACTAATAAAAGATGCAGCTATAACTTTTGGGATCCATGTGGTATGAGATTTAGCATTTGTTTCTCTCCTTGGTTTCATATGTAAATTGTTATGTTTCACCTCTCATTCATAAACATCTCTTTTTGAATGCTTTCAAGATAGAAAGGTAGAATCCATTCTATATGCTCTGCCTTGGGAAATCATTCATGCTCTGTGTTTTTCTTCTGTTTGAAAAGGATCCATTTATTGTGCCCTTTTCAGCTCCGCTCTAGTCTGTCCATCCCATCCCTATTTATATTTATTTGCTAAGTTTCCTGTCTATTTTTCCCCATGAAATACCCTGTATCCTGATTTAATTCCCGGTTTCAGCTGTCCCATTTTGTCCCACACATCCCTGAAAATTTATTTATTTTATTAAAAGCCCTTTCCCCATCATTTTACCTAACCTAATATCAGTCCATTTATTGTATTCCATTGAATATTATTTCATGGATAGAGCCTTCTCTTGTCCTTGTAGGGCTAGCTACAAGGCTGAGCATGGTTTGATGGTACCCTAGATTCTGCCTTTTCCAGCATGGGGTAGATTTAGGCCATAACATAGTGGCGACCATACTGGGGAACTCAAGATTTTTTGTTTGTTAATGTTATTTATTTTATAAACTACAAACGGAGCTTGAAGTTATGCTAGGTAGCCTTCGAAACACTCTTTCTTTGCATTAGTGAAAGTAGATGAATGCTGCTTCAGTCAATCTCCGGTCTAGTTTATGAACTGAACATCTGGTTTCCTCAGTAAAATATAATCAAGTTCAGATTTGATTGTTGATGGTGGAAAATGATCAGATATTGGAAGGCTGAAATCATTCACCTGGCGACTCCAACTCAATGTAAAGAATCCACTGGAGGACCAATTATTTCCGCAGGAAAATGGAAGGATCTTACAAAAAGTTCAGGTATCCAAAGTGGAATGGTATTCAGGATCTAATCCGCTTTCTAGTAAATTACCTCTTTACTTTTCCTGAAGCTATCCTGAAATTTTTTCAGAATTTGTTGTATGATAAAGGAGATCAAAATCTTGATTCTACCTATTCAAAAAGTGTAAAAACTGAGTTGTCCTTTGATCTTGGTCTCCATCCTTTTCCCAAATATTTTGATGACCCTCTTCAAATTGATGAGCCTAAAGAGACCAAGACTAATCCCGTAGTTCCTGTACATACTCCTACACCTTTTATAGTCCCGGATAGGTATAAACCTCTTATTTTACCCTTTGTACTCCATGATTTCCCTGCAAATTATTATCTATATTTGCCGATATTTGATGGAGAATGTAACAATGTCAACGCTGAGCAACATCTGCAGAATGTTGAGACTTTCCTAGAAATTTTTGAAGTTGATAAAGAAGATGTTAGTATTAGGCTTTTTGCTCCTTCTTTGCAAGGAAAATTCAAGAGTTGGTTCAAAACCCTGCCGATGCGAGCATCTCAGAATTCTAGCAGTTCGTCAGAGTCTTCCTCGATAGATGGGTGGTTAGATAGAACCCTTTCCTGATTTTAGACGAGTATGCCCAGCTGAAAAGACAGTTAGGGGAGATAGTACAATATTTTTCTAGTAGATTCAATCGAGTCTATTATTCGATACCTGTCAATATAAGACCCCCTTCCTGGCTCAGCTCTCTTACATTACCCAAGTGATTTTTATCCAGAAATGGAGTTTCAGCTAAGAGAAAGGAACTTAGCAACACTTGAAGAGATACAGAACAATGCAGTAGATGTAGAAGCTAATTTGTTGATCAGAAGAGCAAAGCTGAAGGAAGAAGAAAAGAAGAATGTTGTAGAGCACCTGACACCTTCAAAGGTAAAGCTTGACCTTTTGGTAAACGCAGTGGAAAATATGGTGCGGAAAATCACTGCCAAGAATGAAATGGATGTTCAAGAAAAAGTGGCTGACCCAAAACATTCTCTTTCTTATCCCAGTTTTCGTCGATCTGAAAATGAATTTGTTATAGAACATCTGGGAGAAGAGAGATCCATTGATATGACTGGTATGCTTGATGACGCCAAAATTCGATCAATACGATGATGATGATTTTTTCCAAACACAAGCTAGTCTTACAGCACAATCAACTACTTATTTGTGGGAGGAAGTTCCGTTTCAACAGCTTGAAAATAGTAATCATCCGATGCATATTATCCAGGATAGTGATGAGGAAAGTCTGGAAAATTTTGAAGTAAGTGAAGGATCTCTGCCTCTTTGTTTCTCTTCAATTTAGTTCATCAAAGATATATTTCATGCAATTAGAAATCAACAATCTCTCAGTTTTAATGTTGAGGTTGAGACAGATAGTGAAATTCTTGAGCAAGTTGTTAATGAGAAATCTTCCCCTAAAATGACTAAGGAAATCATTTGTGATATAAAATCCTCCCTAGCTCCAAACTTGCAGCCACCAAACACAATTGAAAGTCAGATTATGGATGAAGGCTTGGAAGCTGAAACATATGATCTAATGATGCAAGAGGATTCTATACCCTTATGTTTTGAAGCATTTCAGTTCTTAAAGCAAAATTTTCATAATATCTCTAAAGAAAAGGATGAGCAATTTGAAAAGTGTCATACAGTCTCATTAAATTCAATAGATACGTCACAGCAGTCTTTTCAAATTTTTTATGACCCTATAGCTCAGGTGTTGGATGATGTTTGTTGTAAAGGTCCTTCTCCATTGGCTAAACATGTGTCAGAAAAGAGTGTTGACAGTAACTTAATTCGAAAGATGACTTCATTGTCTTGTTCAAAAGACATTTCATTACTAAGCCCATATCAAGGTTTGCAGTCATATGAGGAGACTAATGAAGAAGAGTTTTGTTTTGTTTGGGATCAGCAACAGAGTTTCGTTATTCACAAATTTCAGGATCCTTTTGTCAACTTGCTGCAATCATCAGAGAAAGACAACACAAATGTTAAGAAATTTTTAAAATCAAGGTATGGAGATTACCTAGACCAGAACAGTGATGTATTAATGGAAATTAATAGCTATTATTATGAAGATCCTTTCGCAACATTCTTGAGGTCATCCAGTCAACTCATGCTTTGCAAGTTTATCAAGATTCAACCTGATTCCAAATTTCCATGGGAGTTGCCTTTCAGTTCTTCTCTCTACTTGCTCATTAGGAAGCACTTGGGGAACATTCAAATAGCAGCCAGGATTCTTACATGGTTGCATTGGTTGTTCCATTTCACTTGATTAGGTGGTGAAAGCAACAATTAGAGTAGGTTCGATGAATAAGCTCAATTATGAGTATTTTTTCAGTTTGTCAATTGTGTTTTAGTCATGTCTTAACTCAGTTTGGTTTTATTATGATTGTTAGTCTAATCTTAAGTCAGATTTGATCTCCATAATGTTAGTTTTAGTGTTTTGACTCCATGCCCAATGGATGAAGGCACTGCCTGCTTTCCTAGAGATCTGTAGTTCTTGGCACCTCCAAGGAGCTACCATCCCCATAGGAGCCAATGTTAGTGTCAGTCTAGTCATACTACCATCAGTGATCAAAACTGTTTTTTTTCATTTGCATATTAGGATTCCCATAACAATAAATTTCACCATTCCGTTAGGTCATGGATTCATTGATGGTAGTAATTTTTTTATTAGTTTTCCCTCATGAGGTACTTGCTGATTTTCCTCTCTATCATTTTTAGTCATTATTCACTTTCATTCTCAAAATCATGTCAGTAGGCCATAGGATGGGTCTCATTAGTTTCTAGGGTCTCACCATGGTCAAATTAATGAGTCAGGTATCAATAAATATCAAAGGTCATGAGAAAGTCAATAAACTCAAAGTCGCAATTCAGAAGCTGTTTTCTCCACAACATCATCCTCTTGCATTCTGAGGATTTTTTCACAGCATGTTAAGCAGTAAATAATTATCCAAGTAGATCCATCAGAAGGAGCCCGGAAAGATCTTTCCAATGGTACATTACACTCTTCAAACTAACTTCTGGATTGAATTTTATTCCTAAGTGAAGTAAAAAGTCCCCTATACCCTAAACTTCCCCTATTTCCCATGTTTCCCTTAAATTTTATGTTTAAAGTTTAATATTTTACTTATAAAATCCCTTTTTCCCCTTCTGATGGAAAAAATCGCATTAATACATTCAAAAACCACTTCCCCACCATTACCCCTAAACTTTATAATAAAGTTTATGTTATACATATAAATTCCCCAACGATCATAACCACTTCCCCTCCATGCATAGAACTTTGTAATAAAAAAAGGGTCTATATTATATAACCCCCACCGTTTCCCATTACAATCACAGCATATGATATTTCCGCTCCAATCAGCCCTCTTCTTAACAAAAGTTCCGATGAGATCGCGTTAAGTCCCGATCATAACCCCCGATCGCATCATTCATTTTATAAGAGCCCTCTGATTGGCCAATCGCAAAAAGGTCTGATGCGATTGATCTCAATCCCACTGATCACACCCCCAATTTCATCGCAACATTCTATTAGAACCTCCAATCGGCCCTGCCCGATTTAATCCTGACCGTTGATCCAATCGACGATCAGACGGCCGGTATGTGATCGCTCCATCGCAATCGGCGCCTCTGATCGTCCCCCTCCGATTGAACCTGCTGATTGAAACCCTCCAATGCACATCCGACCATTGATTTACCCCCGTCGATTCGACGGCTCAAAGTCAATCGGGCCATCGGCATCAGAATTTCACATATGTTGCACTCCGCTCCCCTTTTACATCCAATTGCGATTGACCCGGGTCCCACCATTTTAATCCTCCGCTCATCCATAATATAGCCCTTTGCCTTTGTTAAGTCTAATTTTTTTTTATTTCATTTTATGCAAAGGCATTACCCTATCACGCCGGAGGCATATATTATATGATACTTTGCTCCCAAAAATCCCAATTTCAATTCCGATTACCCTTATGACTTAAATCACATCGGAGTTTCATGTCACTTCATTATTATCTCCCCTTCCCCGGTCCTTCTGATTCCGATTGCGATGGAGCTAATTAAAAACATATCACAATGTGTTTTATTATGTTATATCTCTCCACCCCGTCCATTGTGATTGCGATTTACATATGATTTCTCGCCTCCTTCCCTTCCATTTTTCCCATTCAAAGAAATATTTCCCTTCACCGAGAGTATTATTTATTTTCAGTTTTATTTCAAAATATTTTATAAAAAAGTCAGTTTTATTCAAAATAAATAGTGGAAAGAAAAGAGACAGTCAGTTGGCCGAAAGAGCTTAAATTAAAATGAAGATATCTACAACAGCAAAGAAATAGGATTGGATTGCCTATTTTTTCTTCAGTGACGATTCAAAGGTATCTATGCTACAGGTTTCACCTCCTCATTGGTTATCAACAAAAATTCAAATGTAACGCAGCTCTTCCTTTCGGAAAGATTATTGGCTCTTGTTTTCTATCTTTAATTTTAATTTCTTGAGTTGTTATAACAGATCCTCTTTATGTGGATCTATGTTCCCACATTCCAGCCTATTTATTGTAATGGTAAATCATAGTTCTATGATTGAGCAGTAGCGGAAAAGTGTGGAAGAACATTTTTCACCCATTGTATAGTTTGAAAGGGATTAATAAAAGATGCAGCTCTGATTTGTGGGATCCATGTGGTATGAGATTTAGCATTTGTTTCTCTCCTTGGTTTCATATGTAAATTGTTATGTTTCACCTCTCATTCATAAACATCTCTTTTTGAATGCTTTCAAGATAGAAAGGTAGAATCCATTCTATATTCTTTGCCTTGGGAAATCATTCATGCACTTTTTTTTTTCTTCTGTTTGAAAAGGATCCATTTATTGTTCCCATTTCAGCTCCACACCAGTCTGTCTATCCCATTCCTATTTATCTTTATTTTCTAAGTTTCCTGTCTATTTTTCCCCATGAAATACCATGTATCCTGATTTAATTCCTGGTTTCAGTTGTCCCATTTTGTCCCACACATGCATGAAAATTCATTTATTTTATTAAAATCCTTTTCCCCGTCATTTTACCTAGCCTAATATCAGTCCATTTATTGTATTCCATTGAATATTCTTTCACGGAGAGAGCCCTCTCCTGTCCTTGTAGGGCTAGCTACAAGGCTGAGCGTGGTTTGATGTTACCCTAGATTATGCCTTTTTCAGCCTGGGGTAGATTTAGGCCATAACATAGCCTATCACCTTCTCTTCTTGTATTAAAACAACCCCAACTCCCTCTTGATAGGAATTTGTGCAAACTACAAATTCTTTTTCACGGTCAGCAATTTTTAATATGGGGGCAGTGGTCGATAATTTCTTCATATGCTCAAAAATCCCTTCGTTGTCCTCATTCCACTTGAATATTCTTCCATTATTCTGTAAATAAGTGATAGGATAGGAAATCCAGAAAAATATCTCAATTAAATGATGATAATACCCTTACAGACCCATAAAGAATCCAATTTATGTGACATTCTTGGGTACAGGCTAGTCCGTTATAGTTCAGATTTCCTATCGATCAATAGATATACCTTTTGTCAAAATGATGTGTCCGAGATACTCATGTGGTCCCTATAAAAGTCACACTTAATAAATTTAGCACACATTTGATGCTCTGTCAAAAATTGCAACACTGTCTGAAGATGTTCGTCATGCTCCTTAACATTCCTAGAATAAATGAGGATATCATCTATAAATATTAAAACAAATGTATCCAAATATGGATGGAAAATACCATGCATAAGGCTCATAAAAGTTGTTGGTGCATTAGTAAACTCAAAAGGAAATACGAAAAATTCATAATTTCCATAGCGTGTTTTGAAGGTTGTTTTATAGACATCTTCATCCTTCACTCTAATATGATGATAGCTAGATCGAAAATCGATCTTGAAAAAAATTGTAGCACCCTTGACTTGATAAAAAATATCATCAATTTGTGGCAAGGGATACTTATTCTTAATATTAAACTTGTTAAGTTTTCTATAATCAATACAGAGTCTTAGAGTTCCATCATTTTTGCAAACAAACAACCGGGGGGCTCCCCACGGGGACACACTAGGACGAATATATCGTTTGTCGAGCAGTTCATGTAACTGCATCTTAAGCTCTATCAACTTAGGTATACTCATACGGTAGTGATCTCTGAATACAGGGGCTATCTCAGGAATCATTTTTATGGTCAAATCAATTTCCCGCTTTGGGGGCAATCCTAGGATATTTTTGGGGAAAATATCCACAAAATCTTGTATCACCAGTATGTTTTCCAATATAGTTGTTTTCTCTTTAGAATTTCTATATCCTACTTGAATAACATAAATTAGCACACTTTCCTCATACATTTTCCTAGCTGAGAGCTAGTTATTAGTTTCTTAACTCCCTGGAGTTCTTGTCTAAATCCACATTTTATAAATAAATAACTTATTTTTCCTTATATTTTACCTAGGACCAATGTCCTTTGAGCCAGTACATACCAATGAGCATATCATAATATCCTAATGCTAAAATATTTAGATTCATTTTAATTTTTTAATCGTCTACATTCATTGAGAAATAAAATACTTTAGTGATTACTCTTCTTTTCGTTCCAGTGACTAATTGCATTAGCCACAGATGATTAAATTTTTGGGTCTGAAGATGGCATTTTTCTACAATTTTAGGACTGACATAGCTTAATATGGCCCCTGGATCTACTAAAATAGACATTGATTGGTTAAGTAACTTACCTTCTAACTCAACCATGGTGGGTTGATAATCAGCATAACGATCTTCTAATGTCACATTGATTATGAGCATGCTCCTAGCCACCTCCCCAATCGTAGATGCCTCTTTAAAATTTTCATATTACTCAGGTCTAGCTCAATGAGGACAATTCTCGCAATAGTGACCTTCTCCACAACCCCAACATTGCAAATGAGGCTTTTGGATTTCCATAAGCTTCAATGGACCTAACTTTCACTTGCCATTTTGATTTTTGTTTATTTCTTCCATGATGTTTATTGGATAAATTTCCCTGCGAGTTCCTAAAATTTGTAGATCTAGGGCCTCTGAAGTTCTGAAAAATATATTGTCCCATCTTCTGAGACTAATTTTTACTGGTATCCCCCTTCTGCTTCGTCTGCTGGTAACACATCTGAGATTTTTAGATTGCTTCATCCATGGTTTTTAGACTGTCAAACTCTATTCTTTCCTTCATGAACGTCATCAGGCTACTTAGAAAATATTTCACTTTAGTGTTCTCCTCCTAGAGATAAGGAACATACCTCAATAAAGAGGTAAACTTCATTACATATTCATCCATGGTCCATTGCCCAAATTTTAAGTCATG
The DNA here is from genome assembly GCA_034641835.2 of Pinus albicaulis. Classification (NCBI taxonomy): domain Eukaryota; kingdom Viridiplantae; phylum Streptophyta; class Pinopsida; order Pinales; family Pinaceae; genus Pinus; species Pinus albicaulis. The sequence goes on from CM076574.1 coordinate 1,087,102,459, forward strand.
GAATTCTTTAGCCTTCTAATCATAAAATCATTCTCTCAAGTACTTATTTTTGAAATGATTTTGACACTCAACTCAAGTTACATCATGTTATTCTAAATTTCGTACTCACTTGACCTCTTCCCACCATAAGGTGGACTTTCCATGAAGCTGATAGATGGCTAGCCTGACCCTAAGTTTATTTTTGTATACGTAGACTTGAAAATTTTATTCATATTGATTATCCAACCTTCTCTAGCTTCCTCTGCTTCTCCATTAGGGGAATTTTAAGGTCTAAAATGGGCCTCCTAAGTAAACTATAAAATAATAGTGGAAATAATAAAATAATATTAGATTACATCATCAAATTTTAGAGGGAAAAAATAATAAAATAATAAAACTAAATTTTCAACTCATAATTTCAGCTTATCTCCCTAATGTTTTACTCAAATTTCGAGCAGAAACACTCATTGGATGCAAAATTTAATTTCTCATCCAAGGAGTATCCATGTTACATACTTTCAATAGAGCCGCTACACGAAAAATGAGAAATACATGAAAAACGTGATTGCAATCACGTTTTTTCATGTATTTCTCATTTTTCGTGGAGGAGGGTCCATTGAAAGTATGCAAAATGGGTACTCATTGGATGAGAAATTAAAATTTTCACCCAACAAGTACTCCTACTCGAAATTTGAGCAAAAAATTAGGGAGATAAGTTGAAAATATGAATTGAAAAAGTAGTTTTATTATTTTATTATTTTTTATTATTTTAACTTTTTTACTCCAAAAATGGTGATTCATCCCCCATGGTTGACATCATCATCTTGAATCCTATTGGTTCTTATAAATTTTATTTTGGTTGTACATTTTTCTTAGGAAGCCCATTTTAGACCTCAAAATTCCCCTAATGCATCAAAAAATGGGGGTTTAATTGTTCGGAATTCGCCCTGTAATTTCATATCCTATTTATTTACTTTTCTTTGATCGGAAGAATTTCTTAAATACTATTATTATCATCTATATTACTATCACTTTTCCAAGTATGATTTCCTTCTAGATTATCCTCAATATGTTGATGTATTTCCCCTTCATCTTGGGTTCCATGCTCATCATTGGTTTTATAAGTTCAATGTTTTTTCCTATTTGAAAGGATTTTCAGAATTATTTCTTGTTCATGCATCAATATTTCATTATCAGTTCTTAATAAAACCATCTCAGCTTGTAATTGTTGTTCGGTCTCAAGTATCCTACTTGTTTGATGTTGTTGTTCTACACCCAGTTGCACCCACATCTCTGGGCTTGCTTTCCGATTTGGCATGTCACCTGTTGATCTAGTGGGAAATTGACCTCGACTCCTATTCTCATTGTAATACGATCACTTGCTCACTTTCCTTTGTTCTTTGACTGTGCACAATTCAACACACTTTTCATTAACACTAGTGCCCTATTAGGCCACAATATTGAAACTGTGTTGTGATACGACGTGTAACATCCACTCATAGTTAATTTATATTTAACCCATAAAACGTAGTAAAACAAAAAGAAATTATAAACAAAATTATTGAATTCACCACTATGATAGTAACATATGATCAGAGTATTTATATTATATGTTTCAACACCATATTTTACCAAGAATTATAGGATTATTGTGACATGTAATAATTGACTAATTTACCCATCTCTATGTTATACTTTACAGGTATTAGAGTTACCAAGAAATTATGTCTTATATAATTCTATGCACCTGCACATAGATCATATACATTTTTAATAAATATCTCGGACGTAGAGTTGTAGTCATATATCGTTACATTTACAATGATACAAGGTTATATTTATATATATTATAGTGTTTTCGATTAATCTCATATGCTGGACTCTGGTGCCAGTGCCAGTGCACACCAACTGTCCTGCACCATTCCTCCCTTTTCTCAAATTTTCCAGCGCTCTTCCATTTAGGCTCTTACCCACCGTGGATCTCATGGAGTCTAATCTAGTAGTCTCAATTTATCCTTCAGAGAGAAGATCTCGTCCCAGCCTTCAGTCTCATTTTTTGGAACCTTCCTTGATTCGTCTGCTCCACGATGAACCTTGTAGGTAGACTGGTTATTGAAATTTCCTTTGGTCTGCCAGCTAGACCGTTATTCAACCTATGACATCTCTCTGCTATTTGTTAGGTGAGAATTTTTGTATGGAGCTATGTTTTTTCTACAACTTCGCTCCAGATATGTATTGGTTCTTCTGCAAATTAGTTCTTCTTGAGCGTTGGTTTAGTTACAGGGTAATGTGGTTTTCCCTTTGGGTATGTGATCTATTAATCTGTGTGACTATAAAGTTCTCTCAACGTAGTTCCTCGGTGGTCACTTTCAACAAAACTGAGGGGTTTGAGTTCTCCAAAATTTCTATGTAACCTTTTTGCAAGTATTTACTATAGTTCTCTTGTCTGTAATGTGTTGTCATTACCATGAATTTTTTTAATCTATATTTCATTTTTCTGTGATAGGGTTTGCCCAGGAGAAAGTTACTACAAAGGCTAGTTCCTTCTGACACATTATTAAAAGAAATATTTTGGGTTCCCTCTTGGTCATGGCATATTTACCCTATCAGGTATTTATCCTTCCATGTTTTACAGAGAATAGTGGTTTCATCCCTCACCAATTATTATGGAATTGACGTTAATATTATGTAATCTAGATTTTTTACACCCTCGAGGGTTCGAACATCCTCGTGTTGCGCATCCATTTCTTGTTAGTTGTTGGATAAAATTTTAATGTAAAATGACTGTATAAGTTTTGTCGTTACCGACTTATAATTAAGTTTTTATTGTTTAAACTTCAAAGAAACACTGTTGTTGTGCAATTATTTCTTTGATGCCTTGGATAATTATTTATTGTTAAGTGTTTGAAAGTGGGAATACTTGTACATTAGTGTAAGGTTATGTTTCCTTTCAGTATGAATACATGAAGCTTCATGGGTTTATCTTTTGTTTCCTATTATAGTTCATTTCTATATATTTTTCCATTTGTTTAAGATTCTTGAATAACTTCAAACTAGGATTGTTTGTCTGGCTAACCAGTTTCTTGCTCTAGCATGGAAACTAACCTAGTTGGATTATATATATATATGTGTGTGTGTGTGTGTGTGTGTGTGTGTGTCTATATACATACATACATATATATATATATATATATATATATATATATATATATAGATAGATAGATAGATAGATAGATAGATAGATATATATATATATATATATATATATATATATATATATATATATGTATATATATCTATATATATATATAGACACACACACACACACACATATAATCCCAGGCCTTAGCAAGGGAAATGAAATCCCTCCCGGTTTCATACCCTTCATAGTTTCTACGTCTCGTTTATAAGATTTACAGTTGCTCTCCACATTCTCTAGTTTTATAATGTTGAAATAATGATATGAACATTATGTTCCTATTTATATTTGACTCCACTTGATATTGTAAGAATTTGGGTATTTCACACAAAAGGGGTAATTGGTCTGAGCCCATGGTTCATTCCTATAGGAAAAAAAATGATTTTATTCTTCTAAATTATCTTTAGTTTTGACATGTTGACTGTCGCATAACACAAGGAAAAATTTATGGTTTTATTTGTTTCGAAATAATTTTAGTTCAAGCAAGTTGGTTTTTTCGGAAATACAAAAGAACAATTTCTCTTTTTCATATTACTTTATAGTGCTTCCTTGTTATGTATATCTGTAAGCTCTATCACTGTTCCAGTATAACTAGGTTATGTTGATTCTTTCCAAAATATCATAGATCTACAATCGTTACTCTACAAATACATGTATGCATTCATTTAAGAACCAATATAGTTACAAACAGTCCTTTTTACGACTTCATAAATATATATTAACTTCGGTGCTTATGAAAATATAACAGTAACGCATTTGTCATTGTGTTACTAATATATTTCTAGGAAATTTACTTAGAAAAACTTATCTGAAGTCGGTCTGAGGGAACCCACATGCAAAAAAATCCTCCCAACCATGATATGAGGCAATCACGTCCTATTTCTCCCCTGCAGCACTTTTTACTAGAAGAGTTAGGTTAACAATCCCCAAATAGGGTTGACATTTCAGGTACTGGAACATCTCGAAAGATTCAACCTAGAACAAAGGGTTGAATAGGTTTCTCCACTGGTTAGGGGTCTAGCTCTGGATCACCATAGGCAGTGGCGTGCCCTCTTTACAGTCCTCCTTTATTGTGAATATTTTCCTTCCCCAAGATCCACTTTATCCTTCGGATGGGAGAGTAACTGTTTTTCCCTTAACTGTGAGGTAAAAGAGTCATTTCTTCATGGTTTTCACCTGTGGATTTGAAGATTCACTTACTTCAATTTAACTATTAATAATTAAAGAAAAACAACCACATGACTATTTATATACTCATTAAAAATTATATTAGGCTTCACTCATCCATAAAGTACCAACATTCAATCATAACGAATTTTTACAACATTTTACTTACAAGTTCACTCTGACTGGAGGGTGTTACATTAAGCACTTTGAAGGCTAATTTTTTAGTATTCCAATACCGTTTTTGTATGTGTGTTACAAAGTGTAATTTTTTTACTTCTTTTTGTAATATTATTTCAAGATATTCTCAAAATCTATAATAAAAAGTCCTTTACTGCCATTTTCACTTTTGGACACACTTTTGAGGTGCTTGTGTAATCATTTTGTGAGTTTCTTATATAATCAACTTCATGTCAATAGTACACCACATATGCATATGTCTACTTGTGAAAAGCCACTGACTTGGAACCAGATTGGCTCCGGAAATTCAGTTATGTTATATTGTTGTTGGCCCTTTCCTTGCCTTCATTGACAACACACTCACATTATTAATCCTACGTGTAAATGTTGAGTAATCGATCATGGATTCCAACGATGTCGCACACTAGTATTTTCTCTCCTCATGGATTTTAGGATTCTCGTGTTTGTTCATTGCCGGACTGATGGACATATTTGTGTACACCCACATTGTAATCACTCCCCAGCCTAGCCATTCCTTGTGCCAAGGACCTATGAATGTTGGTATTTGGGTTTGGAGAGAAACGAGAAAATCCCACCCAAATGGCCTTATTAGTCCCTTCCTAGACTATAGCGATTGATATATCGTTGAATTTCAATTAGTTGTTGCATTGACCGAATTTTTGCCCATGCTAATCTTCTTTATCCAAAATTTCAAAATATTTATTCTCAACATTCAAATTTTTATGCTAAATTTTTTATGGGAGAAAGTGGACCTCTTATTGTTGGCTTATCTCCAAAGTTAGTTTCGGAAATCATTTTAAATTTTTACCCAAAGTTTCTAATCTCATTTCGACAATCATTTTAACTTTTTATCCAAAGTTTCTAATTTCGGCTATCATTTTAATATTTTATCCAAAGTCTCTGCCTTGTTTTCTTGTTATATCAAAAGTCTTTGACTAGTCTTTTGATTTTTCTATAGGTGGTGGTGTTGTATGCAACTGTTGATACCTTTCTGAATGGAATCTCCTCGGTGGTGGTGTTGTATGCAGGTGTTGATACCTCTGCGAATAGAAGATCATGCGTTGATACCTCTCCAATGGAATCTCTACGAATGGAAGCTCATGCAGGTCTCATCCTGCGACCTTCGAATGTGAAGGTGAAGCTCTCATCATGCGAATGTCAACATATCTTGCTTCGGCCGTCGTGAATCTTCTGCCATGAACCATGAATCTGCGAATGTGAAACTATCTTGCTTCGGCTACCGTGAATCTGCTGCCATGAACTGTGAATCTGCCTCCATGAATCTGAAATGTAAGCATCCTCCTTTATATTTTCTAAAGGTCAAATCTGCAATGTATTTTCTGTATTTTATGAAGGTTGAGTCTGAAATGTAAACATCGTATGCAGTTTTTCCAAACCTTGCTTGCGTTCTGAGCCTGCTTTGTCATTTTCCCAAACCCTTCCTTCTTGCCTGCCATTTTCCCAAACCCTACATGTCGTTTGAGGAAACGAGGTGGTCATTGTTATTTCTGTGAATGGAATATGTCAAGACCACACCTTCCTTATTGATGGTCACTCCCCGTTCCTGTTGCGTGAGCTTACTAGCTCGGTAGTGATCTATGCATCTATGGTGTGATTATAAAAATAGTTAAACTCACGCTGATGTCATAACCCATGGTTGGCCTCGTTCTCCTATATTATCAATGACTACAACACTTTTGATATTTTTATCTTTAGATTGGCGATGATGATTATTGTGCTCAAAATCTATGCTTTTGGGCCTTTCAGTCGTCAGAGAAGTCTTAATACCATAAAACTCAACATGTGCTCTCAGGGGTCCGTTGGGCACATTCACAGTAAGGCTAGTGTTTCATGTTTTTTCAGTGATATGACTTGACTTATTCTGCTTTGCAATTGATTCATCATCTTCGGCAACGCTACCTCTTCTCTTATCGCCAATGTTGTACATTTTCATGGTCGAAGCCTTGGAAATAAAGTGTCAAGTAAGCTAAGGGTTATAAAAACCAAAAAATACACCTCATTGATGTACAATACAATACAGACGCATTTATTTTATCCATCACATAAAATACATCGCATGTATTTTCTCCCTTAAATCCTTTTGGGAGTGCAAATGAGAAAGAATATGTACCTTGAATTTCTTCAATGGTTTTACATTTCCACTAAAAACTCTTTCCAGTCAATTTCATTTGTAATTATCGCCAACGCTCCTTTTCTTTCACAATCCACATACAGCCAACACTTATTTTCATTTTTGATATGTAATCGGACTTATTATGGATTGGGTTACCTATTTTCTAAAACTATTGAGGCTATTGTGGAACAGAAAACAACCATTTGCAATTTGTAAACTTTACCCTCTTGCCAAGCCAACGTCGAATTGGTTTAGCGATGCTCAGAGCTAGTGCAATGACCAGATATTTGGCCCAACCTTGTACCGGTTTCCTCTAGTTGGATGGATGTTATACCTTACTGGATGTAATACCTACGGAAACAGCTTCAGAAGGCATAGAGCATTAGACATAGAGTTGTTGAAAAGAGGAATAAGAGGTAAGATCATGGGCCCATAGGGGTAGACAAGTGGAATAAGAGGTAAGGTTGTGGGCACATAGGGGTAGAGAAATGGTAGAATCCTAGGCCACATATGAACTGTATTTTTCATGTCATACACACGTATTTACAGAGTGGTATTAAAGTGTTTACACAAGTGCCTTATAAGTATGTTTACACAAGTGTTCGTTAAATATTTTTTTTACATGAGTATTAAGGTGCTCGCTTCCTTGTCATCCGCATAGAAAAAACCTATTTGCTTGAACAAGTATTGAGGGAACTGTCACAAGTATTGAAAGAATTGTCAGCGGTACGCTACCTTATGGTGATTTTGTTATTATTTTTTTGTTTTTTTTGTTGTTATGCTATGCTTCTTTCGTTTTTATTTTGCTGGTTTTTGTTGTTAAAGCCTTAATTATTGATTATTAATGGAACAAGTAGTGTTTTATGTTATATGAAAACTTGATAATAGATGGTTAAATTTACCTATTTTTAATTTGACAACGGTGGCTACATTGTCAATTTTATGTTTGCATAATCAAGCAAGACAGATATCAATGCTTCATTCATCCCTTTGCTTCATTATTTTCCTAAAAAGTTGTGATAGAATGCTAACATTAGGGCACAGGTACTATATTTAGTAGTTTGGATTGATCTCCTTCATAAGGACTTAAATATTTTGTCAAAAATAATGTTTTTACCTTCAAGAAATCTAGATGAAAAGCAGGATTGAGGATTCTTCTGTGTTGCGCCCATTTCTCACCATCTAACTGCCCTGCAAGGGAGTTAGTGGTTGAACTTGTCGGGCAATATCTACTTGATAAGCTCAGGGTTGGGAAAATTCAGCCTGGGTTTTGAACCAACTCATTAGATAAAATCCTTACCTATATACATATTTCATACAACAAGAATGGTAATTAGAGAAGAATTGGAGGATGCACTAGTATGCTACTCTGGTGACATGTAACTTTGGATGTTGTGTGAGTATAATTGGATGAGAGGTAGATTCCGAGGTGACAGAACAACGATGTGACTCGGAGATAGGGAACATGATTGGTTCTGCTTATGTACTCCTCTTGCATTGCTTACCTCATTGTAGATGCCATTTTGACATGCACATGAAAATTTGTGGCTCTTTAGCTTCTTCCTCTAGCTTCAGACCTTGAACCATTCTTGGTTCTGTACTTTCCTCCTTGTGACTTTATCATGGCTCGATGAGCTCTAATATATTGCAAATAAATATCTCATGGATTGTGATGACTCCATATCCAACTCAGCACACTCCCTTGTCTGTCTTATCTTTCCACTGTCCCTTGAAAGTGTAATGTGTGCTTCTTGGGAAAATGTCTTCAATTTTCTTCTGATATGTGCTGCTCAATGAAGCCATAAGTTTCTCCTTTTTAGAATTCCATGCTTGTTTTGCAGTTAGGGTACATTTCGACATCTCCGGGGTCTACTTTTGTGTTGCTAAAATCTGTGAGAATAGCCCATTGTTTTCCAATTCCCAAGCTATGCATGCTTCCTCTAATTTAGCAGACATGACCTTAATTTTATCTGTCAACTCCAAAACACTACTTTCCAGAGTTTTTTTTATCAAAAAACACTGCTCAACAATCCTCTTCTTTCTCATAAATATCTCTTTTGAATCTGTCCTCGGCTTCCTGCAATTGCTGCCAAGAGTGGAAGGGCTTGTCAAACCTATGGAAAATGATTTTTCTGGACCCCCGGAAGGACCTATACGAAATTAAGGCGAATGCGGTTGTAAGCCTCCTTTTATTATTTAAAGATAATACAATTGGATCTTGTTTTCTCAATAAGATGTTTATGTGTTTACTTGAATGACTTATATCTTAAATTCCTTGATCATTAAGATAGATTTTTGATTTCTGAAATAGTATATGTTACAGGTGCTGCTGATCCTCTTTTATGGCTTTGTTTGCAGACCTTAAGAGGTGACTTCTTGGAGCAATGGGAAAGAAGAAATCAACTAGCATTGGATCACAAGTAGGTCCTTTCTTCATCATAGAAAATTCTAGAAATCATATGTAATCTAGAGAAAATATTTTACAAATTGTCTTGTTTGTTTCTAGCTATCCTTGTGATACTAGGGAGATCCTTCTTGTCTGCAAGAATTATTTATCCGCCTAAAAAATGTATTTGCATGCATGGTGTCTACCCCACCACTAGTCTTTATTGCATTTCATACATATGAGTTTCATTATGGTGGACTCAGCTACCCACACCGTCGCCAATTTCAAATTACACACTCATTGGGGAAGTCTAATTTCCATTCTCTATCCCCTCACCAAAACTATACTTATATGGTTCTAGGATATTCGATAAATCTATGAGTTAACCTACTAGTAGGTATGGAGATGAACAACTCTCTTCATTGATTCGAGCAACCTAAATTGGCTAAGAAATCAATTATGTAATTTCCAGTTTTTTGGGTGTGGGACGATATAACAAAGTTAAAATATTGAAGTAGTTTTTCAATTTTGTGGGTCAAATTGATAAGCCTCCAGCTCTTTGAGAGTTTCTTGACTAGAGTTCCTTGAATATGTTTTTGGGTTGTGATGGTGCCGAGGAGAGAGTACCCATCTATGGGGATCTCCCTATAGCCTACTAAGAGAGATAACTTGTGGCCTTTTTCTAAGGCATAGAATTATGCCTCATTGTTGTTGGTTATTTTGTAGTCAATAACATAGATCATTAGGACCTGAAACCTATGATCTCTAATAATTCCATCGCATCCTATAGGACCAATATTTCCTTTGGATTCTCCATAAAATTTTTATTTATCAAAGCCCTCAAATTGAGGTGAATATGTTGCAGGAGAAGAGATATGAGTAGGAGGGGTCTTACAGGAAGTTGGTGTAATCATATTAGAAGACAAATATAGATTTCTTAGGATAATTGCCTACTGATGTTGAGCTTTCCATTCATCTTGGTTTCGGGTATCTTATAAGATGTTTTTTTGATATTCTGAGTGATTGTGAGCCATATCCTGTCTACATATGCAAATTTATTTTTGACGATGCATTTTATCCGCTCCTAGATTTCCCACATCACAAAATAAGCAACAAGAATCCATGCCCTATTAATGATCAGGAAAGAGGATACACATTGCCTCAATTCTAATGTCTCCATCATATTGTTATGAGAGTGATATGAGTAGTGATAGCTCCTAAAGCCATAGCCATATTGAATTGAAAAATTGACAATTATTAAGGAGGTGTTCCATTGTTTCTTCTTACTGGCCCCATATATATATATATATATATATATATATATATATATATATATTGTGCTAATATATTAATTAGTCAATGGTTTTGTTTTGTTCCATAAAATGATCTTCATTTAGAAAATCCAACCATAATAAAGGTTGATAAGATCCAAATAATCTTTAATAGTGGTCACAGACTTTTTAAACTACATACTAGTCTCACACATCACAAACACACTTACTAATAAAAAATAAATAAAAAAATTTAACATATCTTAATGTTTATTTTTATTAAAAAATATATTATTGTATTTATAAAAACTAAAATAATAATTATAAGAAAAAATAATGATCTAAAATTAGAATAAATGTAATTAACATTTCCGATTATAAATAAAAAATTATATATATATATATATATATATATATATATATATATATATTAAAATTTTCACTGCATTTAGCTTTAGCTGTTGTAATTTCTTTTCATCTCTAGATTATTAACTACTTACTTGAATTAGAGTCTCCATCTAAATTATCTAATGAAAGACAGAGCAAACAATGAAAGACATAGTCATGTTAATTTAATAGAAAATCAAACACTAATTTACAGAACTTCAAGCAACGAACTTTTCAGTTGCAAGTACTTTACAACTTGCACTCTGCATCTGGACTATACATATCGCTTATATCTTAGATCAAATATATTTATACAAAATTAATTTGGTTATTTCCCCTTCAAGTTGATATGGTTAAGGCGGTAGCGCCCCTTCAAATATGAACAGGTCATGGTGGTGTTGCCCCTTCGAAACTGAGTAGGCTATGGTGGTGAGACCATGTGTGGTGAGGCAGTTTATTGATGACATGACAGAGTCCACTGGCTCTGATACCAATTGAAAGTCATAGAGTACACAACGGAAAAAATAATAATAATAGGCAGCTACAACTACGGATAATAGAGAAACAAAAAATCTAAAAAAGAGTTACAATTCATAAAGCATTGATAAGATTACGTTGTTTATAGAATAATGAAACAACAAAGTAGGTTCAGCTGCATTACAACTCCTACAATGCATCAAGATTGTGCATCATCTCAATTTATACAAAAAATAGGTTGGTTACATATATTTAAAAAATAAATTTTTAATATTCCAGGTCCAATGAATTCAGGTGGTGCTGCCCATTTGAAACTCCAGAAGACATGTTGGTGGTGCCTCTTCGAGTATGAGCAGGTCATGGCAGTGACACGGTGCAGGAGCTGAAGGTGGTAAGGCGGTGGCGATGTGTTGGTGAATTGACAGACGTAATTAATATCAACACTCCCCCTTAATTATGGTTGACAACTTAACCATGACTTAACATAACTTAAACATGCTCGTTGGTCTAAGTCTCAGTTAGGAGTACAATGACTCAAAAACTTTGATCTCAACTCTTGGGATGAATTTATTTTTTCGTTTTTTCCATATCCTATATCCTCTAAACTGCTTCACCTTTTCCTTTTTGTTGTATGTTCCAAATTCCAGTTTCTTCATTTGATGTTGTAGCTCTTCTATCATGATATCTTTATTTATCATAAAAACATAAAAAATATTTTTACAGTGTCCCTGGATGTCCTTTACCTGTTCATAAATATGCACCTATGTGGATTGTTTCCACATATAAGTTTGTTCTTTATTATCAATCTCGTGATTATAAATTTGTTCCAACATAAGTTCATAATAGAATTTTATCTCTTCAGGATTCCAATACACGAAAATTTCATTGACATTTTCATTTTCAACATTGTCAATGTTGTCTTCAACATTCATTGTTGCATCTTTTATACAAACATCATCAAAACATGGTGTTTCAAGCCATGCTTCAAGGGACTTTAAATCTTCTTGATATTTTTTTGCTTCTTCTTGGTTTCTTTTAACATCTGCACATACAAAATCAATGTTAATTTTATATGAAAATATATCTTCATAACCATATCTATTCATTCTGATATGGAACGATAGCTTTCTTCTCTTCTTCCTTCTTCGACTCTCTCGATGCCTCATAATCTTAATTTTCCACGTCTGCTTTTGAAAACAAGTTTTTTTCCACTTGGTTTACAAACTCAAGTGGGTCTATGTCAATAAGATGTTTCTGTTGCGTTATCTGCAACCCCTCTTCACTAGTTAATTTTTCTTCATCAAAGTTAACATCAAAAATTTCAATTGTTCAATCCACTAAATCAGTTACTTCTCCATTCACAACATTATCTGTGCCAAAATCAGCTCTTGCTAGTAACACACAATTAATATTGTCATTCACTTTGAAGTGAGATTCACCAAAATCTTCATCTTTCTGTAGATTTGCTGCTACAGATCTATCTTCATTTTCATCTTCAAACACTGCTTCAACAGGCTGTACAACACTATGATCTTCGACTTGATTACCCCCCCTTGCACCAAATTCTTCTTCCAGGATCTTCCATGCTTCCTTGGAAGTTGTAGCTTTTGCTATCATGCACAAAAACATCTTATCCAACCCCTGTTTGATAAAATCCAATACTAAAGCATCCCATACTTCATCATATGGGTTATTAGGGTGATACTCAATTAAATATTTAGCTCGAAGAAAAGTTGTCATTCTCATAACCCAAAGGTCAAAATGTTTATCAGTAAACATAGGTGGTGGTAGCATATCAAAGCTACACCATTCACCCAGGATCTTTTTTTCGTCTTCTGCTAAACTTCTGAGTTCCTAGGCTCAGACCTGAGCTGCAACGAACTTTTCCTTTTATTTTCGACTCACTTTCTTAATCTGCTTCACGTTTTGTGATCCATGACTACTATCTTTCGTTTGCCTTATAGTTGCTTCCCCGATTGCTTGAGGCTATCTTCTATATCGACCAAAAAAAAATGTTATTTTTAATATGAGCCCCTTCAGACACAATCTTCACCCAAAACACTATCACACTTGACAAAACATTAAATTTTTTTTTACACAAACAACTTTTTGCAAATCCCTCATCTCTGTTTTCAATAAAAGTCCTATTCACTTTTTGTAAAGAAAATCAAGATTCACTTTATAAAATTCTTGCAAATATATATCAACTCAAAAAACTTTTATAAAACTCCTTTTCACATTTAAAAAAAAAAAAAAATTCCTTCCATACAATAATGTTAAAAAAATTAAGACTTCAATAAAATCCTTTACTTAGGGTGGCCCCATAAGGTTGAAGCCTCCTCATATATTAACTTTGAAAAATAGCACTCTTTCAACGAACTTTCAAAACACATTATGTCCATGCACTTTAAAAAAAACGTTTAGTGATACCTTTTAAAACTTTGACCTTTCACTTAAAACTAAAACTTGCTCCATGATATGCAAAACAACTATTAAGAGAACAAACATTCACCTTTACAGCGGAAAACACAACGATACCAAGTGAAGGTTACAAAATACATAGCTAAAAACACAATAACAACAGGCAGCTACAGCTACGCATAACAGAGAAACGGAAAAGCCCAAAAAAAGTTACAACTCTTAAAGCATGGATACGACTACATCGTTTATAGAATAATGAAATTACAACTCCTACAATGCATCAAGACTATGCATCATCTCGATTTAAAATAAAAAAAACATTAGTAGGTTGCATATATTTAAAAAATCAGTTTTGCCTCTTCGAATATGAGCAGGTTATGGCGGTGACGCGGTGTAGTAGGTGAAAGGGGTAGAGCGGTGACGCGGTGAATGACCAGGCGTAATTAATTTCAACATCTAACACTATGAAAATATATAACACAATATTCATTACCTATGCGCAACACCGTATAATTACAACTTTACATAATTAAATATATTTTATTAATAATTAAATTCCCGCATATTCTTAATCACTACAACCTACTAAAACCTATGAACAACGTAAAATATAAATAAAATGACTATGTGAAATAAGATGACCCGCCGTAAAAGAATCATTCTGCTGGGTGTGTTTTTTGTTTTATTTTGGGTTTAATATTTTATGTTTCAAATTTTTAATTTTATTAATGATGATTAAATTTTTTTATTTTTTTTTTCTTGGAGAATGGCAGTAAAATTTTTAAAGGAGATATCTTAGACTTAATTAATTAAGCTAACTCTTGAAAGTATGATTAAAAAATTATTATTTTTATATAATATATATATTATAAATTTAATTTATTTGAGAAATGTAAAAAATATATTTATTTTTATATAAATATTTTCATTATATGAATGAAAAAATAATTAATTATATACTCATACATATATTTATGAGATACATTATATATATTATATATTATATAATATTAGTTAACTTATTATAGTGTAAATATAAATATAATTAAATATTATTATTCATTAACTTATTTTTTTATTTTGTAACATTGTGATAAGAGATATTCACACATTTTAATATTGAATTTAAAATTAAAAATAATAATATTTATAATCTAGTAAAAAAAATTGATCTATATTTCAAATTTTTAATGTTGAATTTAAAGTTAATAATAATAATTATTATTATTATTATTACTATATAGCAAAGTATTTTAATATCTATTTTAATTATTTTTATGTTGATGATGATGATGATTAATGTCTGTTAAGATAGATATGGTCTATCAAACCTTTAAAAAGAACTAGTTAATTGAGATTTTAAAAAAAAATTATTTTTAACTAAACAAGTTAAGGAGGTTGGTATTGGGGCAAATGTTCTCTAAATGAGAAGGTAATTCTACATAGAAAAAGTGGGGTTGAGTACCTCATTATAGTAACTTAAATTTCTTTTCCCTCTAACTCCTTATCACTCCACAACTTATCCTTAAATTTAGAACTAATGATTTTAGTTTTGTCCTCATTATGGAATATGATCTCCTTTTTTATCTCCCAATGGTGAATCCAAGATAGGAATTAGACATCCTTATACCATCCTATCTTGAGTCTAAGGTGATTTTGATTAGAGTTAGAAACAATTTTTGGGAGTCTCTTTACTTCCATCTTGTACAACTTCTTCTTATACATCAAATACCTAAACATACCGTTGCATTCAATGAGGGAAATGTTAGCTTCAATCAAGAGAATATATTAGGGAGTATTACCTTTAATCTTAAGATTGTAAGTTATGAATTTCTTTTACATCATTTCAATCTCTTTCCATGAATCTCTAAACAAACTAGTAAGCCACACCTTATATATATATATGAAGTGAATTGCTTTTATATCATTTTCAATCTTTTTCCATAAATCTCTAGAAAAACTAATAACCCATACCTTTTATATATATATATATATATATAAACAAATATTTAATATATAAATGATTTTTACATATATAAAAATGTATAATTTTTTAATTATTAAAATAAGTTAATATATAACATTAAAAGATATTAATAATAATATAAATATTATTTTATATTTATTATAAATAAAATATTTCTTTATTTAAAATTTTTAGCAATTTAATAATATATTAGTAAATATATAAGATGTGGAAATCTATTTATAAGATGAAAAAAACGTAAGAGGTAATCATATTTGAAAATATTTAATTTTTCAAAATATATTGGTTAGATTTCAAATCAAAATGAATTTTTATGTAACTTGTAACTTCAATTACTTTTAAACAATTTTTATTGGTTAGATTTGAAATTCAAATGAATTCTTTTTTAGATGAAAAATACTATTACTTTATATATTGTATTATGGCAAATCTTAATATTGTTCACAACAGTAATTTTCAGAATACATCATTTCCGATCCGGAAATCTTTCACCATAAATCAAAATTTTCAAAAACTGGAGCGTCTGTCAATATTTCTTTCCTGTGGCTATCTGTTCTTATCAGCAATACTCAGAAAACAAAGGTAGGTTCCCTCTTTCTTTTCTATTCTTTGTCTTCGTCATTCCCTTTATGCTAAATATTTGCATGCCTTCATTCCAAACCAGCTATAAGGAACGAGTCAATCCATCTTTTTTTACAAAAAAATTACGTTGTCTCTGGCTGCAGACCCTCCATTTGTAATAAGGAACGAGTCAATCCATTTTTTTTTACAAAAAAATTTACGTTGTCTCTGGCTGCAGATCCTCCATTTGTATTAAATAACTTGTGGTGCATTTCTCCAAAGGATCCAGTCAAGTCTATTTTTGGATAGGTGATCAGTATTCTTTTGTGATAGGTATCCTATATGTAGATAGATTTTTTTTTCAAATGCTCGCTGAGGACTTTTGTGTCCTATAACTGATTGGCGAAATTTAATATATGTTATATGTTATCAAGAATTAGTTATGAAACTAATTTTAATTTGAGTAAAACTGAATAAGAAAAATAATTCAAGTCACTGGCATGGACGTTTAATACAATGTTTAGAAAGTTAAAATTTTACCTTTTTTTCTACTATTGTTGCTGATGGAGAATATGAAATGAAAAGAGCAACAATCGCAGAATGACTTCAGATTTGGAAGTTTTACTGGTGAATCAACATGGATGGTAACAAGCAAGAATAGGCCAATGCATACAACAACAATATACATGACAAGGGATGCGAGGTCCATGACTTTGCAAGTTCTACTTGAGGGTTTGAAAGAGCAAGTTTGTGTGTATAGGCTCCAAAAGGATTTCCAAACTCTCATGAAAATAGATAGAGGCTTTACATTAGCAAAGAGATATACGTATGTTAGCAAATTATATATATATATATATATATTTATTGCAAAAGTTTTTTCAAAGAAATACATGGAAACGGAAACTATAGACGTAAGAATATAAAAAGGTTATGAAAATTATGAAAATATTAGCTATTGTGTGAGATCTTTTGGAAAAGTATGTGTTTTAAATAGTTATTATTTTTGACGATAAAATGTATTTGTATGTACGAAAATAATAATTATTAAATTAGATTTCTGGAAAAGAAATGTGTTTTTGCATACATATATCATTTTTTTTATTAGTTTTTTTGAAAGAACATGTGAACATTGCTTATATGCAAATAAATAGTAGTTATTTTACTAATTGTTTTGCAAATTTATTTTTCAAAAAAATTAACCATTTTCTAAAATCAAAGAAACCATTATTTATTTCTTTCTATATATATAAAGATAGATTTTCAAAAAAACTTCATAATACACAACTATCCTACAAAACATAAAATTATGATATTATAAAATAGCATCTACAGGCTACTTCCACGCTCCACTTCTTGGCGAGCTTCCTCAGACGACATAACCAGTTCCTCACTCGGACAAACACTAGGTTTTAAAGGTTCTAATTTTCAGCTTGAAGCATCAGTGTTTCGCTCTGCCATAGGAGCAAATTCAAATTGATGTGCTCATTAATTTGATTTGCTGCAATTTAATTAATTAGGTGCGTCACATATTTCTCTATAAGTGCGTCAAACATTGATATTTTGTATCGGGGGACCTTACCGTATTTCCTAGAGGGTGCTGCATTTTGAACTCAACGTTGGAAGCTTGGAAGCTGAGTATTTGTCGGCACTTAACCGTGAAAAACCAGGCACCTACATCCAACCAATTATATTAATTGTATTTGCATTATAATATTTCAAATGGTTATTGATTATGTAATGTCATATCCTCTAATATTGTTTTATATTTAATCAATGATATGATTTCAGACTAGCAACGAAGCCTTATTTCATATTCCCTTAGAGCTTTGGCAACATCATTGAACGTGGACTTGAGGACAGTAAATTGGCAGAATTTACGCTGTTTGTCTGAAGAAAAATGTACATAGTAGTTGTGTCCCCGTCAGAGATATTACACAGCCTTTTAGTCACAATTGCTCGAGGTTTCTCCATATAAATTATAATTAGCAATTGCAGTGGGAGGTGCAATAGAACCTCAAAAGGAGGTAGCGTGAATTATGTTATGTTATTAATAAGGGAAAAATGGTCTTGATAGTTTGTTGAGCAAATATTACTTGAGCTCACATTAGTGAGGTTTATTGACCTATTTGAGTAGAAGGATACAGAAATGGTTGTCAATCCCTCTCAAATCTCTAGAAATCTAATTGATCTTGGTTGCCTCAAACTGAAGCTTGTGCTGATTAATGTCACTCAAATTTAAGGCATCATAAACCAAGTGACCCAATATTAGTGCTATAAATTCAAATCAGAGATTATTGTTAATATAAAGAAAACCAAATGTCCTATTTTGATAAACCAACACATTGAAAGTTATCAGACATGAGAATGCAAATAGCAACCAAAGCCTACAAATTTGACTCATCAGATATATTGCCTTCAATAAACTCCTTTGTTAATTTGGACATTTGCTGCCTACCATCCCAAGTTCCAACAAACCTCCCAATGACGTAAGGGGGAAAAACATGTAATAACTCAAAATTTCCTCGAATGATTTTATTGTTTGATTTTGATGATCACTATAAGTGGGATATTTTCCAAGGAACACCTGCCCCCTAATAAACTTCAACGCCATTGTAGAGCATTCGTTAACATTGTAAAGCATTCATGACACAGAAAAGTAAGATTAGAATCTACCTTACATGATAATGATTACAACCCAATCAACCAAGATCTTGCATGGGATGCACAACGTGTATGTACCCATTTTACGCTCCTACAGCAGGACCATTGGCATGTTTCTTGAATTCCTCATCATCTCTCCTTAAAAACTCATCCCAGGCACTTCTAGGGCCGGTGTCAATGTAGTCATATGGGACTCCACTAGAAGCTCTAAGACTTAGTTGTACTCATCCCTCGCTGTCCACGATCCTGAAATCCAACTCATGGCTCTGTTCTCTTAACTCTAAGTTTAACTTCGTCCAATTCTTCACCTCCCTATCGAAATCAAAACTCAAGTGACCCAAATTATCTGTCAAGGCATCGCATGAGCAGGCCCCATTACATAATTTCGATTTCATTTCCTTAATATTTTCAAGGGCCTCATCGTAATTCTTCTCCAACTCCTCCCAGGAGAACATAAGAGGAAGAGTAAATGCCCTCCAAGGAACGAAATCAATCAGCTTCACTCTGCCATCTCTGGTAACATAGCAATCAAATGTATAATCAATAAATTCGAATTCCTGGCTTATGTGCTCTTTAAAAAAACCCAAAAAAGGAGGATTCCAACTCTTCCCGGTCATCTATTAAGCCTGGAAAAAATCCAGTAACTTCTCTCTGGGAAACCCCCACCAGAAAACCCCCTCGAACAAACC
This sequence comes from Pinus albicaulis, assembly GCA_034641835.2. NCBI lineage: Eukaryota > Viridiplantae > Streptophyta > Pinopsida > Pinales > Pinaceae > Pinus > Pinus albicaulis. Next base: position 1,087,121,976 of record CM076574.1, read on the forward strand.
CCTGAAACTCCATTTCCAACCTCAAGTCATACCACTTACGCAATGCCAGATAAAACCTAGAAAGCCTATCGGCGGTTTTATCGTCACAGGAATAAAAGGCATGGTAGACATCGTTAACTAAGCTATCAGATGCCCTCAAAAGAAGAACGATTACGTTAAAAGAAGATCATTTAAGCGTACCATTGGTGGCAATCCAGGCGGTGTCCTTGGCGGCGCTCCAATTCAGCTTTGGAAACACGAACCCTCCTAGGTTTTGAATAGATTCATTCACATCATTCTCCAATTCTGGAAATGATGGTCCCGTCTGAGCCTCATCGTCTTCGTCTTCTTCCTCCTAGTGATGGTAATCTTCTGCCTGGAGATCTGGGCATGTGATTTGAACTCTGGTTGGAGAATCTGGGCATTTAGCAGAAAATCCACGAACGGCTCCGGCAAGGGATGGAGAATGGTTTTGATGGAAACCCTGTGGAAAAGCGGGTACCATGGCATCGAATTATGTCTGTGTTCTTCATTGTTATTCCTTCTTGCACCCGACTTGGACGGCGGACGGACAGAATTGACCTTAAATCACCCAATAATGTCGCTATACATTTTCAAACATTTAAGATTTTGAAACATGTCTAAATTTTACTCATTAGAAAAGCTTATCATTAACTAAGGTTAATAGTGTTTTGCTCACCCAAGTCAACAAAGAGATGATATTGTAAAAATAAATAGTTGTGATGTAAACGTAGATGTTTCATGATTCTGAATTTCCTTATTGGTTTCATTCATCTTGAACCCTGAATTCTAAACAACTAAATCTTCCATAATAGCTTTGACGTTTACGTATAGCTGTGTACTCAACCTGTATATATGGTTTGCTATCAAAATAGGGTATCTCTTTTTATGGTTTTCCATGAAGAAATTAAATTATAGAATATTGAATAAATTTATTTTTTATGAATTTTTTGATAAATTAAATAATTTAAAATGTTAAATGTATATCATTTGAATCGTTTTCTCTTATTAAGTTAAATAAATAAATCAAGATAATAATTTTTTAAAGAAGAAATATATATGTTATTAATAATTAAATTCCAGCATATTCTAAATTACTAAAAAAATATTAATAATATTAAATATTAAATATTAATAAATTAATGACTTCAAAATAAAATTCTTATCAGTTTTTTTTATCAAAATATAGTATTAAATTTTATTATAATTTTTTTATTATGCAAAAATCTTTCTTTCTTTGATAATCACATAATTGGAAAAGTAAAGAATTATGTTTACTTATAAATATTTTTATCACCTACATTATATCACAACACTTTTTATATATAAATAACTTATTATTAAAATATAAATATTATTTAAACATCTTTGACAATCATACAAGTGGAGAGATTATAGTTACTCATAAATATATATTTTTATATATAACTTAATATTACTCAACTACTTAAAATCTAAATATTAATATTATTTAAATATTATTATTAGTTAACTTATTTCTTGTTTAATAGATTTGCTTTGTAATATTGTTATAAGTAAATATGAATAATATTATCATGAGTTAATTTATTTCTTGTCTTATAAAGGTGCTGTGTCGTAGTGTTAGTGTGAGAATAATCTGGATCATGCAGAAATAGATTTATTTTGAGTTGTTGAACGAGAGTGTTTATTTAGAAATTGGCTCCATGTATTTAGGTTTGTTTCCTCTTCTTCAGGAAGATTAGGTGAGTGCAATCAGCTATATAAGTGTGATGTAATCGTGCAGTTAAATTCAATGATTTCAGTGAGCTTTGTCTCACGATTCTCTGTTGTATTGTTGTGTTTGTTTAATTTGAGTTGGTATCAGAGCTGAGTAGTTGTCTTCGGGTATTGGAGTGAGCTCTGGCTCACATTCCGCTTTCGAAACCCATTCGCAGTTGGTGATTGATCTTGTTCGCTGGTGAGAGCCGTATCAGTATTTTTTTACAAATTTCAATAGCAGTTGAAGATCATATGTGCGCTGGTCTGTGTCATTTAAGAATAGAGGTCGAAGAACAGAGGTCGAAGAGGTCTTAACTGCATTCCCGTGGATTTGACTCCGTTACCCCCCTCGCCATCTCTGCCAGCGCGTGGAGTTTGTGAACGTCGACTGCTGCAGAGCAGCGTGTGAGCAGATTGTTGCAACGATCCCCTTGACTGCTGAGCGGATTGGCCATTGGTCTTGGAGCCGCATTCCCTTGAACTGTCCTGAGCAGCCGAAGTGAGAATTAGGTTCGTGTATTTTTTTTTTTTAAGTTTTGAGTAATCCCCATTGACAGCGATCTCCTTGCTGTATTTAAAATTCGCAGATATGGCCTCTTGAGAATATGTGGCATGAGTCTTTTTTTTTTTTGTTCAAGCTGTGTCCACCGACATTTGAAAAGCGCAGGAGCATCCATCATTATTTTGATCACATATCATCATCCATCGTTATTTTAATCACAGCCCAACAACTTTCACTTTTTCTCCAAGTGAAAGTTAGAAAGTCTTGTGTTTATTTGAAAGGAGTGATCAGTTTTAATACAAAGGCGAAAGCTATTTTTTTTAGTTAAAAAAAATACCTTTTTAAAGGATTTTTTTGGACTTTATTATATGAAGCTTTTGGCTTCATTGGCTCTTTATTGAAAATTAATTTGTCCTTGTGGGCTTTAGGACCAGGGTGTGCATAAAATTTATTGAGCTTTAGCAGCTGGTCATTACTGTTGAAATGGCTAATCCTCTTGCCGATTCCTATTTAAATGAATCCACCAAACTTGATGGTGAAAATTATGTAAATTGGAAATTTAAGCTGATCACAGTTCTGGAGGCATACAATCTCTGGACAATTGTTAAAGGTGACGAGCCCAAGCCTGCAGCTGCTGCTGCAATTCCAGATTGGGATAAGCGAGAAATGAAAGCAAAGGTGCTGCTACGCATGTCAGTGAAGGACAATATTATTCCTCACATTCGGGACTGTCAAACTTCAAAGGCGACATGGGACACTCTCAAAGGTTTGTATGAAACTACTAATGCAAACCGCATTTTATTCTTAAAAACAAAGCTACTATCTATCCAAATGGAAGCCAATGAAAGCATTAGCAACTTTTTTTCTAGAATTAAAGACTTGAGTGATAAGCTTGGTGATATTGGTGAAAAAGTGTCTAGTAGCGATTTGGTAACTATTGCTTTGAAGGGTTTAGTCCAAGACTATAAAGTCTTTATTTCAGCACTCTCAGCTAGACCAACGCCTCCTACATTTGATGAATTGGCTGGAATTCTTCTTCAAGAAGAAGAGAGAATGAAAAATTTTGAACTGGAGTCTAATGGTTCTGATTTGGCATTAATTGCAAGAGGTAAAAGATCATTCCGAGGGAGACCATGGGACAGGAATAGAAGCCGTTTTCAAGCAAAACAGAAAGGTATGACACTTCCTGATTCTTATGTTAAGAGAAACATTGAATGTGATTATTGTGGAAAACCTGGACATCTAGCTAAAGATTGCTATAGAAGAAAGAATCATGAATCAAATCAAAGACATAGAAGGCATAATGGAAATTTCATAAACAGAGACACTTCAGTTACTGATGGATTTAAAAATCTTAAGTTGTTTCTTTCTGATGCTGCATTGTCTGCTGAAACTGATGATGAGAATGCTTGGTTCATAGATTCTGGTGCATCAGCACATATGACTTGTAATAAAGAATGGTATGATAAATATTATGAGAAAACTGATGGCACACACATTTACCTAGGAGATGACAGGTCACTTAAAGTCCAAGGCTATGGCATAATAAATGTGTACTTACCTAATGGACAAATGCGACAGATTCATAATGTGATGTATGTACCTGCTCTCAAAAAGAATTTGATATCTGTTTCCACTATCACTGATAATCATTTAAAAGTGGAATTTGGTAAATTGGGGTGTATTGTGAAAGATGTTCAGGACCACTACAGGGTTGTTTCCACAGGTACCAGGGTTGGAGGTTTGTATAAATTGGATGTGACGATGAAGCGTCATGTTGCGTTGACATCCAAAGAGACATCGACAGCAGAATTATGGCATCACAGGTATGGGCACCTAAATTACAATGATTTATCATTGTTGCAAAGAAAATCAATGGTAGAAGGTCTTCCTGTTATGAAGTGTGAACATTTACCATGTGAAGCTTGTGCACTTGGTAAGTAGCATAGAGAAGAGTTTCCCGTTCATACCGAGAAACGACAATATGATATACTTGAATTAATTCACACTGATGTATGTGGACCTATGCAAACTAGGTCTCTTGGTGGTGCTTCATACTTTGTTATTTTTATTGATGATAGATCTTGGCATACCTGGGTCTATTTCATTCGAAGGAAAACTGATATATTTGAGTATTTTAAAGAGTTTCGAACTATGATTGAAAAACAAACAGGTAAGTACATTAAAATACTCAGATCTGATCAAGGGGGTGAATATAAGTCAAGAGCTTTTAACAGCTATTGTAAATCTAATGGGATCCAACAACAGTTCACAGTACCTCATACCCCTCAGCAAAATGGTGTTGCTGAGAGATGGAATAGAACACTGGTGGAGTGTGCTCGCAGTATGCTTCAAGGTAAAAATATTTCTAATGGTTTCTGGGCAGAAGCCATTAATACTGTTGTTTATTTGAAGAATCGATGTCCCACTAAGCAATTAGTTTTTCAAACTCCTTTTGAGATTCTTCATGGTTATAAACCTGATGTCAGTCATTTAAGAGTCTTTGGATGTACTGCCTTTGCACATATTCCTAAGGCTAATAGAAGAAAGCTTGATGCAAAGTCAATCAAGTGTGTTTTTATTGGGTATTGTACAGATCAGAAAGCATATAAATTGTTTGATCCAAGTACACATAAATTGTTTGCAAGTCGAGATGTGGTGTTTCATGAGCAGGCTGATAAATGTGATACAAAGAATGATGCATGGCATATATCTAATGATGCTCATGTCAAACTTGATACTTTGGTTAAACAGGAACAGGAACAGGTACAGGTACAGGTTCAAGATCAGGATGAGAGCAGTATGAGCACATCCAGTAGCAGTGAGTCATCACGAGAGGAAGATTCACCTCAAAGCCGAAGAATCATGGATGGAACTCCAACAGGTATTGTAGCACCAAGAAGGTCAACCCGACAAACCCAGCTTCCTGCAAGGTATAGAGATTATGCCTTGATGTCTAATATCATGAATGTTGTAGAACCGGTTGATTATGAACAAGCTAAAGAACATGAACAATGGAGAAATGCTATGAATGATGAATATGCCTCTCTTATGAAAAATCAAACATGGGAATTAGTGGAACTTCCTGAAAACAAAGTTCCAATTGGAAGCAAATGGTTGTATAAATCTAAATTTAAAGCAAATTGTAGCATTGATAAATTTAAGGCAAGATTAGTAGCAAAAGGATATGCTCAACATGAGGGAATTGATTATTAAGATACTTTTGCACCAGTAGCTAAATTGAATACAAATAGATTACTGATTGCCTTAGCTACAAAACATAATTGGAATATACATCAATTGGATGTCAAATCTGCTTTTCTGAATGGTGATTTAAAGGAAGAAGTTTATTTGGTTCAACCTGAAGGGTTTGTCAAACAGGGATAGGAGCATCTAGTCTGCAGGTTAAGAAAAGCCTTATATGGTTTGAAACAGGCGCCGAGATCATGGTATGTAAATATTGATACCTTCTTTCTTCAGAATGGGTTTGTGAAAAGCAAAAATGATCCTAACTTGTATGTTAAGAAAGATGAAGAAGGAAATGTTGCTTTAATATCTTTGTATGTGGATGATCTCATTATCACAGGCAGTGCTTACAAGTTAATTGAAGAAATTAAAGTTCAGTTGTCGCAGGAATTTGAAATGAAGGATTTGGGTGAATTGCATTACTGTTTAGGAATTGAGGTATGGAGAGAGCCTGGTAAAACATTGATCACTCAAAGAAAATATACAAAGGAAATTCTTAAAAAGTTCAATATGAGTGATTGCAAAGCTATTTCAACTCCCTTAGAACAGAATGCAAAGTTGTACAAAGAAGATGGAACTAAAGAGGCAGATGGAACATTATATCGTCAGTTGGTGGGAAGTCTGAACTATCTCACCACTACCAGACCAGACATTGCATACTCAGTCAGTATCCTTAGTCAATTTATGGCTAAGCCTTCAGGAAATCACTGGAATGCTGCAAAGAAAGTTCTCCGATACTTAAAAGGAACAGTGAATTTATGTATTATGTATACTAATGAATCTGATGTTGCACTGACAGGTTTTTCTGATTCAGATTGGGCAGGAAATCCAGATGACAGACGATCTACCTCTGGCTATGCATTTCATATAGGATCAGGGGTCGTATCTTGGAGTAGTAAGAAATAGCCAACTGTTTCTTTATCATCAACAGAATCAGAGTACAAAGCTTTGACCAATGCCACCTGTGAAGCTATTTGGTTGTGGAGAATTCTTGCAGATCTTGAAGAGGCGCAAAGTGGTTCAACATGCATCAATTGTGATAATCAAAGTGCTATCAAATTAGCACATAATCCAATTTACCATGCTAGAACAAAACACGTTGAGCTGCAATACCACTTTGTACGTGAGAAAATTGAGTCAAATGAAATTGAATTAATATTTTGTAATACCAATGATAATATGGCTGATATATTTACTAAGCCTCTTGGTAAAATCAAATTTGAAGTTTTTAGAAGTCAATTAGGTATTGTAGAAAATCCATTTCTCCATTAAGGGAGGATGTGAGAATAATCTAGATTAATGCAGAAATAGATTTAGTTTTGAAGTTTTTGAACGAGAGTTTTTATTTAGAATTTGGTTCCATCTATTTAGGTTTGTTTCCTCCAATTTAGGAGATTAGGTGAGTGCACTCTGCTATATAAATGTGATGTAATTGTGAAGTTGTAATCAATTATTCAGTGAGCTTTGTCTCACGATTCTGTGTAGTGTGTTGTGCGTTTCTTTCAATTATAAGTATGGCCTCGATTAGACACTCGCATCCGAAGAAAAATAATATATTTTTAAAAATTTTAAATTTTATGATATATTTATTATAATATTTTCAGATTTAAAAGTTATCGAATCATGAACATAATATAATATAGTTATAAATAAAAAATCTTTATTTTTTAAATTTTTATTTATATTTGATATTAAATATAAAATAAATATTTATATAAAGATTAAATTTTAATTATATTAAAAATTAAAATTCCATTTCATATTAATTACATTAATATAGGGTTAAGTTAGACTTTAAACTAATATACAACATAATTTTATTTTTTCAATTATTCAAAATAAAATTAATAAATGATTAAGTTAAACTTTAAACTAATATGTAAAATAATTTTATTTTTTCAATTATTCAAAATAATTAATTATATTTAATTATTCATAACATTATTTATATAAATATTTGTTTTAATAAATATCAAAAATTAATAACTTATTTAAAAGTAAAGAATGTTTTAGGAATAGTAAATATGTATTATTAGAAAAGATAAATCAAAATAGGGAAAAACGCAAGAATAAGAATGACAAATATAAAGGAAAATTTTCAAATATATAACCTTAAAAAATCATCCTACGTTTACAAATGTCACTTTACATTATAAAATGAAGTTTGACTTACATATGCTAAGTCAACTATAAACATCTTTATAGCAACATATGCTACACAACTCTCTACTTCATATTTTGCTATAATAAATTACAATACCTATTATTTAGGTAGTCTATACAATCCATAAAATATTTGTGGTTTTGGGGGTGCCACATTTAATACCCAACACTTAGCTTTTTCCCACAATATGAACATACCAACAACTCCCCCAAATCCAATCCCAACTCCTATAGCCAATGCAAACAATGAAATTTTTTCATTCACATGACTCAACCATTCGGCTTTAACATGACTACTTCCAGTGGAGTTATTACCTTTTGTTATAGGATTTTCCCTTTGATTGCTACATGAATCTAATGGACACCCCCATAAGCATTTATTACTTTGGAATGAAGTTGCATCAAAAGTTAAAAATTGTGTCCCTGTTGGAATTGGTCCACATAGGCTATTATATGAAACATTCAATTTGTGCAACCAATGTAGCTGAGAGAGTTATTTGGGGATTGGTCCACTCAAGTTATTTTTTGCTAGGTCCAACTTCTCCAAAGTAGATATGTTACTAAGAGATTTAGGTATTACCCGTTCCAAGTGGTTCCCAGATAAATTCAATGGTCGCAAGCTGTTGAAACTTCCTATGCTTATAGGTATTCCCCCTGTAACATTGTTGTTAGAAAAATCAAATGAAGTGTCTTGCACATATGATATCACTTGCATCATTTTTATGTCTGGAATTGACAATATATTAGATGGTCCTTCACTTATTCCAAGCCAAGATTGATTGAGTGAAAATCCCTGAGGTCTCTGAAGATCAATTGGAATTCTTCCATTGAATTTGTTGTTGGACAAATCCAAATAATTCAACTTCATGGGATTTTTAATCCAATTAGGAATATCACCATGCAAATTATTATAACCAAGTCTCAAAATAGTCAAATCATGAAATAATGTGAGGTGACTAGGGAGTTCTCCAGTCAAACTATTTTCACTTAAATCCAACAATTGAATGTTGGTACAATTGGCCAAAGATGTGGAGATAGTCCCAGAGACTTTGTTAGAGTAAGAAGAGAAAATAACTAAAGTAGTACAATTATTGATACCGTTAGGAATTGGTCCTTCTAAGCTATTTTCGAATAGGACTAAAAACTTAAGTGAAACTAAATTGCTAATACTATTAGGAATACTCCCAACAATACTGTCATTATGTATATTTAGAGTGAAAAGATATTTTAATTAACCCATACTAGATGGAATATATCCAACTATGTTATTTGAATATAAATTCATGTATTGGAGAGATTGAAAATTCCCAATAGATTTAGGAATAATACCTGTAATATTGTTGTTCTCTAGTTGAAAATGCTGAAGCTTGCTCAAATTTGTAATGGTTTCAGGTATTGCACCACTAAGCCTATTCAAACCTAAATCCATAGACAAAAGGTTGCTCAAATTAGCTAAGTGAAATGGCATACTCCCAAAAAATTTATTGCTACTTAAGTCTAGGTATTCTAGTCTCTGCAACAACCCCATTTCAATTGGTATTTCTCCCACTCACATCATTATTAAACAAGTCTAACCCCGATAATTGAGTACAGTTGCCGATAGATGGAGGGATCGGACCACTCAGTAGGAATTATTACGGCCACAACTCTTCTGGTGTCCAGTTGGATAGCCTTCCAGTTGGATCTGATTTGATGTGCTTTTTAAATGCCAGAAGGGCTTCCACATCCCTTTTCTCATGAAGGGGATCGAAATTTGTCACTCTTTTCATCCTCCAGCAGAGCACGTCCATTAAAGGCAAATTCATCAGAAAGATACTCATTGTGATGATAGCTTAATCCGTCCATGTGACCAGAGACGCAAGGACGAGAATGTAGCTTAAAGTAATCAATAGTTGCTGCATCTACAGCTGCAGTGGCCAACATGATGAGGAAACACAGTGCATTAGAAGAACAACGCCTTTATCATCTATTTGTCTCTTTCTGAAACTCATTTTAAAGAAATCTTTAAATCCAAAATACTTTAAAGAAATCGTGCCGGAACGGCTCTCAGATCCAAGATACTTGGGCTTTGAAGAAATCTCTTTGAAGAAATCGTGCCAGCTCTTTGATCCAAGATACTAGTGCTTTAAACAAATCCTGTCCCTGCTTAGAAGAAATCGTGCTTAAAACAACTCTCAGATCCAAGATACTAGTGCTTTAAAGAAATGAAAATGCTCTATGGTTATCAACTATTTTGTTGATGCCCACGACCCCTTGTGTGCGGTCGTTTTATGTGCTCCGTTGCAAATTGTCACCCTCTCACACCTCCTTTGTTGAACATATGTTTTAGTGACTTAAGTCAACCATTTGTGAGTTGTGTTGACTTGTAAACCCTATGTTCTGCAACAACACGACCCCTTTGTGCACTACAAAACCCTTCTTTTTGTGCGTCTTTTTTCTTACATTTATTTTTTTTGTTGGACATTTGGTTCAATGCTCCCCGTGTGTTTCGCAAAATGGACTAAACACTTCTCGTGGATCCTAACTCTGGCGATTGTAGCGGAGACTAATGCCTGCGAGTTTTGATCTAATGACAATCATGATTCCAACAAGTGGTATCAAAGCGACAGGTCTCGAGTTTGAAACTCACCTGGCTCGCGTTGGGGGGGAGATTGTTGGACATTGGGTTCAATGTTCCCCGTGTGTTTCACGACATGTACTAACCGCCTCTCGTGGATCCTAACTCTGGCGATTGTAGCAGAGACTAATACCTGCAGGTTTTGGTCTAACGGAAATCATGATTCCAACATATTTCAGGATGTATTTGACAGGTATAATAGAATTTGACAATTATATGTGTGTTTTTTTCTTTCCTTCTCTCCATACAGGCTTGGAATTTGAAGTGTCACATGATTTTTTTCATTACATTTGTTTTTTCAGAATGTGGTTACAGGTATAATAAAATACATCATTTTATATGTGTATATTCATTAGGGATGAATATAGTTTTTGTTGTCCTATACAAGACTAATCATAACACCTTGCCATCTTTTCCAAAAAACAAAAATTCAACTATACTAAGATCCTTCCAAGGATTCATTTCCAATAGCTATCTACTATTTTCAGCTGAAACAAAAACTGTTCATCTATCTACGAAACATAATAGAGGCTCTTCTATCAGATAAAGATAAAACATCCTTGTAAATAGTTCATGAGCATAATATCAAAGATGGAAACCCATTGATTCATTTTCCTCTGTTCACAAATTTAGTGATACCAAAATAGCCAAATGAGAGTTTAATAGCCTTGGAAGGAAGCTATGCTTTGTCTTTAAGCTCTTCCTGCAGAACACATATGGCTAAAGATAGCCAACCAAAGGAGAGCATTTACCTCATATTGTATCTTGAAAATCCCATACAACAAGAATGCATTTTTCACATCAATTTCTTGTTTTCGAGTGGATACCCATTACTTGACTTTTTATATTTCTTGAGATAGATTCTTAAGGCACAAAGACAGCAGATTACATGATTATGAGATATGTTCCTAAGCTATAGATGCCTAAATATTTGGGTTGTTATCTGGAGTACATCGGATAATCACATTAGGAACGGTTCAAAAAATAATACCGGCGGAAATATAAATTCTGGAGACAACACAGTGTGATTTTAATTTTTAACAGAGAATATTCCATAGCGAGCACCACTGCCATTTTCTGTTTACTGTAAAAAAAGGATTCGACATGGGAGTAACCTAGTTTTTCTTTGAATTCACCGTTACTCAGATTTATTTTATTTTATTTTTTCTCATACAAGCGCATCCTCAACATCATCTCGTTGTCTAATGAAATTGCACACAATAAGACTGAGAAAGGATTCCCATTCGGCCGCTTCCCCAGAATGGGAAAAAAAATTTCCAGCTTGCATGTCCGCGGCCCACAATTGCTCACAATTGAGGAGACCCAGGTTGATGTCAGCTTGCACAAATAAGGACTTAGTTGGAGAAATAATTGCATAAACTTGAAAGAATTGAGAAAGAGAGAATGAATTATGTGTATTTAATTGTGATGAAAGAATCAATACATAAAGCAATTAAGTTAGCTATATGCAATGTGTATGTTCACTATTTAACTGCATACATAAAGCTAACTAAAGCTAAAGTTATATGCAATGTGTATGTTCACTACTTAACTGTATGTATAAAGTTAACTAAAGCTAAGTATGCTTTTATGCTATGTCAATGTGCATGTACACCAACAACCCCCCCATAAGTATAACTTTGGTGAGTAAGATGCAAGATAGATGAGTCTCAGAAACAAGGCCATTTTAGGTAGCCATGTACAATGCATGAAAGAGGAAAGAGGGAAAACCGAGTGCGAACAAAACCCCCCCTCAGAATAAAATGCAAAACTAAAAGAAAGGACAAATGCTAGGCAGTTGTGTCCTTCACCTTGAGATGATCCCACAAAAAGTGAGACTTCTGCTCAGTGAAAGTCTTGGTGAAGATGTTAGTAGTCTGCTCAAAACCGGGACAATACCACTGATCGATGATCCCATCATGAATCAATCCTCCGATGTAGTGCATGTGAATATCAATATGTTTGGTCCACTACCATTGCACTAGATTTCTACAAAACTTCAGTGTTTTGATTGTTGTACTATATGATAATCAAAAGATGGACAATGATACCAAGCTCGGAAAGAAAATGTTGCAACCAAATGGCCTAAATGGTGGCATTGAATGCTCCTCTATACTCAACCTTTGTTGATGATAAAATAATGACAACTTGCTTCTTGCTTGACCAACAAATGGGGCTGATACCAAACTTAAGTACATAGCTGGAGGTGGACTCCTTCTCTACAAATGGATATGGAGGAACAAGCTTCCTTTTAGGAAGTAGAGGTAACAACTCCCATGTTTGGATCAATGATTGATTCTTCTTATCCATGGTTGCATGCCAATATGGATTCTATTATGAAACCAACTCCAAAAATAGAAAAACAGAGAGATCAATGCCTTAGAAATTAGCGACTTCGAGGGGGCAACCTCCAATACATTACATAAATGAACAATTCTTGGATGATACAAATGACAAAACATCCTTCTATATATAAGAGTCCATGGGATCACAATGTAATCCTAGCCGACTTAACAATAATAATGTAAGGGCACAATAATAACAATATTGGGGTTACAGGGATACACCAATAACAATAAGGGGGTTACACTAACAACAATAAGGGACTATACTAGTAATATAGGTACCTAACAGATTCCCTGCAACTTCAACATGCATTTGATGATCAGATGATGTACCATATATACATGCATGGACATGCCTATCTCTAGGGATGCATGCATGACTTTACGGATGCCTTCGTGGATGCATGCATGTCATGCATGGTGTTATAGATGCCTTGTTGGATGCATGCATGGCTTTGCGGCTGAGAGTGCATGTGGGGCATCATGAAATTGAGACCTCGTCATATTTGCATCATCAACGTCATTAATAGTAGAGGAATCAAAGTCCTCTTCTATGTTTTCGAAAGCAATGTCTCCATCTATAGCAGAGTCTTCATCACTAGTGAAGGAAGTGATTTCCTCATGTGCGACATCTTTGTTATTGGACATGATAAATTTCTCATCTACAACAACTTCATCAACAATAGAAGAAGCAAAGTCTTCATGTGCAACATTGTCTCGAGAATATTTGTCCATGTTGTTGAAGAAGTCTACATCAGTTTCATGAATGTTATGATAGATTGAGCTCTTTGTCTCCAAATGGTGTTCTTCTAGATCATCTTCATCATCAGATAATATTTTCAATGTATTCCATATTTCATGTGGCGATTCAATATCTATGATCTGATACATAATACCATGAGATATATATACATAATCTTCCATAATCCATGTCAGATCTATTAAACCAATCGAACGTCTCATCCTTTGATATTGGTTTCGTCTCAATTCCAATGACTATCCAATACATTTCTTTACTCCTAAAATGAAGAAAAATCACTAACTTCCATTCATAGTAATTGTAAGGAGTGAGAATGTTAGAAGCTAAGAATTCCATTATTTCACCAATTCAATTCTTTGACAATTTTTGGCACTTTCAATTTGTGAAAAATTCTAGCACTTTCAATATCCTAGTAGTTTCCAATGCTTTGATTTTCAAATCCACAAAAAATTGTTTATGCAACTTCTTCAAGCCCTCGATTGATACCATGTTAAATTATTAAAGCCTGCACAGGTAAGGACTTAACTGGAGAATAATTGCCTAACACCTAAAATCAATCTAACTTATTAAAAAGAAAAGAAAAAAACTAACATTATAAAAAAAATATAAAACTATTTACTTGTGGATCTAATGGCCTAAAACATTTCAATCGTCTAACATTTAATCCAATAGCTCAAACATGGACACATTGGGAGCTAGGGAAGTTGTTTTCAAATAAAAACGCCTTACGGCATAAATATTAATTTATTTTAAATATACTCATATAATTTTATTTTATTTTTTACCATAAAAAAAATCTTATATATGTGTCATATTTTTAAAAAATTAATGTTATACATGATAATTTTAAAAATGTATAAAAATAAAATATATTTAAAAATTTAAATTTTATGATATATTTACTATAATATTCTCCGATTTAAAAATTATCAAATCATGAACCTAATATAGTTATAAATAAAAAATCTTTAATTTTAAAATTTTTTATTTATATTTGATATTAAATATAAAATAAAAATTTATATAAAAATTAAATTTGAATTTATTTTAATTATATTAAAAATTAAAATTCCATTTCATATTAATTACATTAATACATGGTTATGTTAGATTTTAAACTAATATGTAAAATAATTTATTTTTTCAATTATTCAAAATAAAATTAATACAGGATTACGTTAAACTTTAAATTAATATATAAAATAATTTTATTTTTTCAATTATTAAAAATACAATTAATTATATTTAATTATTCAGAGAACTTTATTTATATAAATATTTTTTTAATAAATATAAAAAATTAATAACAAAGTTTTATGAATAGCAAATATGCATTATTAGAGAAGATGAATCAAAATAGAGAAAACTAAATTTAAAATTAAAAATAAAAATAAAAAAACCAAGAATGACAATTATAAAGGAAAATTCTCAAATATATAACTTTAGAAAATCATCACATGTTTACAAATATCACTTTAGATTATCATTTGCTAAGCCAACTATAAATATCTTTATAGCGACACATCCTACACAATTCTCTACTTCATATTTTATTTAGGTAAGCTACATAATAGCTTACAATACTTATTATTTAGGTAGTCTATACAATCCATAAAATATTTTTGGTTTTGGAGGTGCCGCATTTAATACCCAACACTTAGCTTTCTCCCACAATATGAACATAGCAATAACTCCCCCATATCCAATCCCAACTCCTATCGCTAATGCAAACAATGACATTTTTTCATTCACATGACTCAACCATTTGTCATGAAATTTGTCACTCTTGTCATCCTCCAGCAAAGCACGTCCATTAAAGGCAAATTCATCATAAAAAGACTCATTGTGATGATAGCTTAATCCGTCCATGTGACCAGAGACGTGAGGACGAGAATGTAGCTTTAAGTAATCAATAGTTGCTGCATCTACAGCTTCAGTGGTCAACATGAGGAGGAAGCACAGTAGTGTCAGAAGAACAACGCCTTTATCATACATTTGTTTTTCTTTGGAACTCAAGCTTTTTGTGTGTTCAATTGAAGAAATCGCGTCTGAAGCAGATCCAAGATACTAGTGCTTTGAAGAAATCGTGCTGGGAACAGCTCTTAGATCCAAAATAGTAAAGAAATCTTTAAATCCAAAATGCTTTAAAGAAATACTTTAAAAAAATCGTGCCAGTTCGGCTCTCAGATCCAAAATACTAGGACTTTGAAGAAATCGTGCTTGAAACAGCTCTCAGATCCAAGATACTATAGCTTTAAAGAAATCGTGCCCTTGCTCAGAAGAAATCGTGCTTAAAACAGCTCAGATCCAACATACTAGTTCTTTAAGAAAATGAAACTGCTCTCACATCCATACTAGTGCTTTGAAGAAATCGTGCTTGGAACAGCTCTTAGATCCAAAATAGTAAAGAAATCTTTAAATCCAAAATGCTTTAAAGAAATCGTGCCGGAACGGCTCTCAGATCCAAGATACTAGGGCTTTGAAGAAATCGTCCTTGAAACAGGTCTCAGATCCAAGATACTAGTGCTTTGAGTTGTTCTTAGAGAGAGATGAGTATATATGAAGGTAGAGCAGGTCTCATACTCTGAATTCCTGCACAATAGCCGTATAGAACGGGAGAGAGGAAGGTCCACGAAAGTTCAGGAATTGACTCCTACTTGTCTCGGAGCAGTGGTAAAGATGCTGTAAAGAAATGACTTTTAACAACTCTTTTGAAAAGGGGAGGAAATTGGCGAATGAAAGGTGAAGAAAGTCGCCGTATTGACTGCTGGTCGCCGTATTGACGTGGAAATCACCGTATTGAATGGGAGATGTAAAGCTGAAGTCACCAGTCAAGTCAAGTGATCAATAAATAAGAAATAAAATTATTGATTTTTGATAATAAAATATAATTGATTTTTGATAATATTAATTTGATAGATATATAGATTTTATAAATAAATATTATTTAATTTTAATTGAATCATGATATTTTAGTGTTATAAATATATTATATTGTTTGGTGTTATAAATATATTATATTGAGTTTAAACATAAATATCAATTATATCAATATGCATCATACAAAAGGAAAGAAAGAAAAAAAATATTTTTGATGTTTACGAAAGTAAAATAAATTGTATTGTTTTTAACATGATAGACATGCAATATATATTATTGAATTGTAAAATGTATTTTGAATACTGTATAAATAATCTATACCTTTTAAATAAAGGAAAAGCTAAAAAACTTTACCTTTTGTCTCTAAAATCTTCAATTTATGATAGTATTTAATTATAATGTTATTTTATAATAATATTTAATAATAGTATTATTTTATGTTAATATTTAATATTATTATTATTATTTTTTGAGTAAATTTAATATGTTAATTAGATTTAGTTTGGATGATTGTGTGCAAAGTGTTATTTTTTCTATTTAATTTTAGTTTTTAAAAATAATATGTTGAATTTTTAGTGAGTATATTGTTTTAATAATCTTAAACTTTTTTATAAGAAAATAGTGGTTGAAATGAAAAACAATGTCAAATAAATTTTATTTTTATTTATAAAGATAAATGTTTTTTAGTATGTGGTGTTGGTGAGCTATACTATTATAACAAATTTTATTTATAAATTAAAAATCTGCATAACAAAATGGCAACAAAATTTATTTATAAATTAAAAGTCTCTATAATAAAATAGCAATAAATCTAGTTACAAATTTTATAACATTAATATATACATTTAACTTATATATATTTTTATAATTAATAATAATAATCATTTAAAAGAAAAAAAAATTAATATAAAATATATTATTAAATCTATATTTTTTAAATTTTTTAATAATTTAATTTATATAAAATAATAATATTAAATATATGAAAAATTTATAACATTGCTAATCATATAATTTTAAGTTTATCACATCTCAAATCACAATTTTACACGGAGAGAACAAAGCATATATTATAAATGGATGGATGAGCATGCATATGTATCTCCTCACTTTCAACATATATAAGAGGATAAGTCCTTATGTGTATTACGAGGATAAGTGCTTATGTGTATTTATTTGTTTGTTGAAAACAAAATGTTTTTATTTTTAATTTTAATTTGATTCATTATGTTTTATTTTAAATTCAAAATATAATGTTAATTGGTTAATTATATTAATTACATCGTAAGGTGTTTTTTTTAAATAATTCTTCCTACTGTTATTGTGTCTTTGTTTGAGCCATTAGATTAAATGTAGACGATTGAAATTTTTTACACCATTAGATTTACCACCTCCTTCATTTATCCCTCCAACTCTCTGACTAACTGACTAACCGACTACAAATTTGTCTTCCGCCTTACTATGAAATACAACTCTCTCATGCTGTGTGGCGATGATGGTCGTTTATTATGTGATAAAGTGATTCGAGACATGTGCAACAACTTCGTTCTAGCTGGTCGGGACAACACTGCCATTGCGCTCTCCTGGTTCTTTTGGTTGCTTATTCAACATCCTCCTGTGGAACAAAACATTTTGACGAAATTACACCGGATTTTGTCGGAATTAGACCGGATCTTTGTGAACAAATGAGGATCGAATCCTGGTGGATTTGCAGTGGAGGAGCTTAACCAAATGCAATACTTGCACGCTACTCTATATGAAACATTAAGGCTATATCCCTCGCTCCCCATAAACTATAAGGAAGTGATACATGATAAGGTGTTACCCGACAGGGCATGGTTCAAAAGGGGTAATGTGTGGGAACAAGAAAATCCCATCTACATGAATTCGATACTGCAACACTCCCAGATTCTGAGAGGCCACATGCTTGCAGTGTTGTGTCTGATCACCATTAAGAATTTCCTTCTTAGGGGGTCGATAGACAAGACGATACATATATGGAGGCGGGACCATATTTCTAGCTTCCATTCATGAATGGCGGTGTTGCAGGGCATTAGTCAACCAATAAATTCCATCACTCCCGTCGTTGACGTTTCCAATTTGAGGGGTTTTCTTGTTTACAATGGGAGTATGGATTAGTTAGTAAAAGCATGGTGGGTAGAAGATAATGACTCTTTACCAAATCGAAATTATACTTACTATCCCACAAATCCTGTGTTGTCGCCCGCTTGGGTTCAAGAAAATCTCCTTAGGTTCAAGAAAATTACGAATTTGGGGAGCATTCGAGCTGGGATTTTCTTGGTGATTTGAGGGGAGAAATTCACAGGAGTTAGGGAGTATTTATTGGAGGTAGATTTGGATCTAATTCAACTGTATCTAAATTGTGGGGTGTCTTTTGGCCAAATTGAACAATTTTCACTTGTTGGGGTCACCGGAGGTCGGTGGATTCAGCCCAAACCCTTTTTGGGTTTGGTCAGAGGAGGCTACGATTAATTTTATAAAAAAAAATTGAGCATTTCTGAAGACAAAATTCTTAGTTTCATCCAACAACCAGCAATGGAAATTGCTGGAGAAAGGTGTAGTTTACCCTGGACCATTTCCACCTCTTGTGTCTATGAGATATTTCTTCATTATGTTGGTCATTTGAGTCACCTATGGACTTAGGGCTTCAAACCACATTGTTTTTGGGATACAACTTTATTTGTTTTAACTTGTGTTACAGTGTTTGCTTCTTATTATTGTTGATATGGGGATTGCTTGGTCTTTTGGCCCTTATTTTATAGAATTATTGGTCTCAATCTATATTTTATCAATATATTTCTTGGCCTGTTACAGGGTTGTTTATTGGGTCTATTTTTTCTCTATGGTTATCAACCTATTTTTGTTGGCATGCCGCCCATGACCCCTTGTGTGCATTCTGACCCCTTGTGTGCATTCGTTTTATGTGTTGTTTCTTCTTGTTACAAGATTGTTGATTGGGTCTATTTTTTCTCTGTATTGGGTCTATTTTTTCTCTATGGTTATCAACCTAAAGGGAAAACATCTATGTAAATAGTTCATGAGCATAATATCAAAGCTAGAAACCCATTGATTCATTTTCCTCTATTCACAAATTTAGTGATACCAAAATAGCCAAATGAGAGTTTCATAGCTTCCTTGGAGAAAGCCTATGCTTTTGTACTAAGCTCTCTGAGCACATGGCTAAAATATAGCCAACCAAAGGAGAGCATTACCTCCTGTATGTACTGAAGAAGTAACTGTAAGAACGCACTTTTCACATCAATTTCTTTTTTCCTAGTGGATACCATTACTTGCAGTTTTTTATATTTTTGAGGGAGGCTACTGCGAGATATGTTCTTAAGGGCCAAGGCTACGAATTATGCATTCTTTGTCAAGCTTTATTATGGACCTGTAGTAATTCCATAATTCCATCGGAATGTCACAGGATCTGAACACACTTGAATTTATTTCCCACCAGATACCGTAAACAAATATGCATGGAAAAGATTCAAATTGAGCTATAGAGCGATCCCATTTCCAAGCCTTCATGCACTCAGCCAGATCTCACTGCGACCAACAAACTTGTGCACTAAGCTCTACCATCATCTTTTGAAGGACGTGCATTGTATATGAACAAGAAATAAATAAATGAGAATTACAGTCTTCGAAAGATTTACATATAGGACATCTATTATGGCCTACCCAACCCCTTTGCAATCCATTATCCCAAGCGAGGAGTTTATTCTTGAGGTTAAAACACAGTGTGATTTTAATTTTTAACAGAGAATATTCCATAGCGAGCACCATTGCCGTTTTGTGTTTACTGTAAAAACAGATTCGACATGGGAGTAACCTAGTTTTTCTTTGAATTCATTGTTCGTCAGTTTTTTTTCCATACAAGCTCATCCTCAACATCATCTCGTTGTCTAATGAAATTGCACACAATAATACCGATAAAGGATTCGCATTCGGCCGCTTCCCCAGAATGGGAAAAAATATTTCTGGCTTGCATGCCCCCAGCCCACAATTGCCCACAATTGAGGAGACCCATGTTGATGTCAGTTTGCACAAATAAGGACTTAGTTGGAGAATAATTGCATAAACTTGTAAGAATTGAGAAAAAAAATAGATGAGAGAATGAATTATGTATATTTAATTATGATGAAAGAATCAATACATAAAGCAATTAAGTATAGCTTAACTACATGCAAGCACTAAAGCTACATACAATGTGTATGTTCACTATTTAATTGCATGCATAAAGCTAACTAAAGCTAAAGTTATATGCAATGTGTATGTTCGCTACTTAACTACATGCATAAAGTTAGCTAAAGCTAGGTGTGCTTTTATGCTATGTCAATGTGCATTTACACCAACACCCCCCATAAGTATAACTTTGGTGAGTAAGATGCAAGATAGATGAGTCTCATAAACAAGGCCATTGTAGGTAGCCATGTACAATGCATGAAAGAGGAAAGAGGGAAAACCAAGTGCGAACAAACCCCCCCCCCGTCAGAATAAAATGAAAAACTAAAAGAAAGGACAAATGTTAGGCAGTTGTGTCCTTCACCTCGAGACGATCCCACAAAAGTGAAACTTTTGCTTAGTGAAAGTCTTGGTGAAGATGTCAGTAGTCTACTCAAAACTGGGATGATATTACTAATCGATGATCCCATCATGAATCAATCCTCTGATGTAGTGCGTGTGAATATCAATATGTTTGGTCCGCTACGATTGCACTGGATTTCTGCAAAACTTCAGTGTTCTGATTGTTGCACCATATGATAATCAAAAGATGGAAAATGATACCAAGCTCAGAAAGAAAATGTTGCAACCAAATGTCCTAAATGGTGGCATTGAATGCTCCTCTATACTCAACCTTTGCTGATGATTATTGTGAAACCAGCTCCAAAAATAGAAGAAAAGAGAGATCAACGCCTTAGAAATCAACCACTTCGGGCAACTCTCCAATACATTACAAATGAACAATTCGATGATACAAATGAAAAAACTTCCTTTCTATATATATAGGAGTCCATGGGGCCATAATGTAATCCTAGCCGAGCTAACAATAATAATTTAAGGGCACAATAATAACAAAATGGGGGTTACAAGGGTACAATAATAACAATAAGGGAGTTACACTAACAACAATAAGGGACTATACTAGTAATATAGGGACCTAACATGCCCCTCTCCTTCAAAAAAGTGTTGTCCTCAATGCTTGAGTAGCTCTGGGTGCTTCTGTATAAAATTCTCATCCTCCCATGTAGAATCTTAAGTGGGTAAGTTCTTCCACTTGATGAGATACTCTGAAATTGATCGATTCCGTAGCTGTTGAGTTCTTGTTTCCATGACCGCTTCAGGTTCCAATATGATTTTTCCTTCCTCATCAAGTTCCGGCAATATTGTTTGAACTGGAATATTTTCACCTATAACCTTCTTTAAGCATGAAACATGGAAAACTGGATGCACTCATGAAGAAGCAGGAAGCTCCAATTTGTATGCCATAGTACCAATCTTTTGTAACACCTTGTAAGGACCATAGTACTTTGGCGATAATTTATTATCCTTCTTAGCTTGCTTGAGGGACATTTGTTTGTATGGTTGTAGTCATAAAAATACCCAATCTCCTACATCAAAACTTCTCTCGCTGCGATGTTGATCTGCCTGTTGTTTCATTCGATTTTGTGCCAAATTCAGGTTATCCTTTAAGAGTTAGAGAACTTCTTGTTGATGCTCGATGTGATCTTCCACTGCTTGAACCTTAGAATTTTCTCCTAAAGATGATGTGATGGATGGTGGATGATATCCATAAAGTGCCATAAATGGGGTCATTTTTGCTGCAGTATGGAAGGAAGTGTTATACCACCATTCAGCAAGAGGTAACCACTTGACTCATTGTGTTTGTTTATCAGATACAAAACAACGAAGATATCCTTCCAAACATTTATTTACGATCTCAGTTTGACCATCAGATTGAGGATGATAAGATGAGCTATGAGCTAATTGAGTAACCAAACAAGAAAATAACTTTGTCCAAAAATTTCCAGTAAAAATGGGATCTCTGTCGCTCACAATAACCCTTGGGCTTCCATGTAGCTTTTGAATTCTGTCCATAAATGTAGTAGCAACTGTACTTGCTTTAAATGGATGAGATAATGCACAAAAGTGTGCATACTTGGTAAGTCTATCAACTACCACCATGACGACACTCTTTCCTTCGGACTTAGGTAAACCTGTGATAAAATCCATTGAAATATCCTCCCAACGTTGACTTGGAATGGATAAAGGTTGTAGAAGACCCGGGGTCTTAATTGTCTCAACTTTATTTTGATGGCAAACCAAAAATTTCACCACAAAATTTTGAATATCAGATTTAAGGCCATCCCAAAAAAATTCTTTCTTCACCCCGTGGTAAGTTTTTAAAAATCCCGAGTGTCCTCCTAAAGGAGAAGTGTGCAATTCCAAAAGAATATTTTGTTTTAGTTGGGAATTATTGCAAATATATAAGTGATATTTGTACCATAAGGAATCATTTTTCCAACTAAATGTATCAGATGTACTAGGATCTTGCTGCAACTTTTGAATGAGTGTCCACACTTATTCATCCTTCTTCCATTCATCTCTTGCTTCGGTTATCCAATCTGGTTGGATAATAGAAATGGCACAAAGAAATGCTTCCACCTCTTCATTCTTTCTTGAGAGTGCATCTGCAACAACATTAAGCTTTCATTTTTTGTAGATTATTTCAAAGTCATAAACCAACATCTTTGTGACCCATTTTTGCTGCTCTTCTGAAGATAGTCTTTGTTCCAAAAAGTGTTTAAGACTATCATGATCAGTTTTTACCTTGAAGTGTTTTCCCATTAGGTAAGTTCGCCATTTCTTTAGTGCATGCAGTATTGCTAACATTTCCTTCTCATAAATAGGTTTCTGTAAATACTTTCCTTTGATTGGACGACTTTCAAAAGCAATGGGTCTTCCTTCCTGCATCAAAACTGCACCAATTCCATTTCCTGAGGCATCACATTCCATAATAAAGGTTTTTATGAAGTTTGGCGTAGCTAAGACCGGTGCATGGCACATTGCCTCCTTAAGATGTTCAAAGGCCTTAGTTGCTTCAGGAGTCCATGAAAATGCATCTTTCTTCAATAATGTTGTTAGAGGTGCTGCTATTCTCCCATAATTCTTAACAAACTTGCGATAATACCCTGTTAACCCGAGAAATCCTCGCAACCGCTTTATGGTTGTGGGGACTTTCCATTCCTTAATGGCTTTAATTTTGTTAGGGTCTACCTTAACACCCTCGTGAGATACAATATGACCCAGATATTCCACCTTTTGTACTCCAAAGAAACATTTGGATGTTTTTGCATATAATTGTTTCTCCTGCAATAGTTTGAGCACCCTGTCAACATGTTGAACATGATCGTTCCAAGACCTGTTGTAGATTAGTATATCATCAAAAAATACTAGCACAAATTTTCTAAGGAAGGGTTTGAAAATGGAATTCATCAACCCTTGAAATATAGAAGGTGCATTGGTAAGGCCAAAAGGCATGACCAAAAATTCATAATGACCTTCATGAGTTCAAAATGTTGTTTTTGGAATATCTTCAGTCTTCATTCTAATTTGATGATATCCTGAACGAAGATCCAACTTGGTAAATAAATTGCTCCATGTAATTCATCCAATAATTCATCAATCACAGGAATGGGAAATTTATCTTTAATGGTGAGCTTATTGAGCTCCCTATAATCCAGACACATTCGCCATGATCCATCCTTCTTTTGTACCAATACTACAGGAGCAGAGAAAAAACTTTGACTAGGTTGAATTATACCCGCCTCTAACATTTCTGCAATCATACGTTCAATTTCGCTCTTTTGGAAGTAAGGATATCTATAAGGCCTGATGTTTGGAGGAACACTTCGTGGAATCAAATGAATAGCATGATCATGATCACGAATAGGTGGGAGTCCTTTGGGAGTTTCAAACACCTTGGAATGATTGTCCAAGACTTGTTGGAGATCTGCAGAAATAGATGATTTTGATGTCGGAACTTCTAGTGAGCATAATTATGCAATTACGCCTCGTTGTTATTTCTTTAGAAGCTTTGTCATGACATTAGAGCTTATTATCCTTCCTGGCTTCCCTTCAATACCCCGTAATTCGACTTCCTTTCCTTCTGAAAAAAATTTCAAGAAAATTTCTTGAAAATTAAAAGCTACCGTCCCCAAAGATCGTAACCATTGTACTCCTAGTACAACATCAGCACCTCCCATAGGAATGGCAAGCATTGGACTAGTCAATACATATTCCCCCATGGTTAGCTTGATATTATGGCATTTTCCAGAGCAATTTATAGCTCCTCCATTTGCAACCATCACTTGACATTCTGGTGCTGGGTATAGGAAACAATTCAATTCCTTGGCTACCTTACAATGAATAAAATTATGGGTACTACCTGAATCAATCAACACTATTACCTTTTTCTTCTTGATATGTCCTTCTATCTTGAGAGTTCGAGGAGTGGTAATTCCTGCCAATGCATTACACGATATGGTCAGACTCATTTCTTCTTCTTCTTGGGTTGGTTCCTGGTGTATATCCTCTTCTTGTTCATTTTCTTCTTCCTCTTCACAATCTATGTAAAATAATTTCTTCTCAGCACACTTATGACCTTTAGTGTATTTTCTATCACAACCGTAGCAAAGCCCTTTTGCTCTTTTTTCTTCCAATTGTTGTGGTGTCAACCTTGTAGGTTGTGGAAATCTAGGCGTAGCAACACTTCCTTCTTTATAGAATTGAGTGGTAGGCTTCCTTGTCGCCATAATTTTACATTCAACTTTTCTTGCCAACCTGAATGCCTTCTTCAATGAATCAGGTTCCAAAACACGAACTTCATGTTGGATGTTATCCTTTAGAGTACCTAAGAAGAGATCAATCCTGTGTTCCTCTGGAATATTAGTTACCCTTATATTCAATTTTTGGAAGTCCTCAATGTGCTGCCCCACTAAACCCTTTTGTTTGAGATTCATCAATTGGCTAAAGAAGGTGTTGCTCTTTGTATCCTCATAATGTGCTATCATTTCCTCCGTAAAAATTGACCAAGTGACAATTTTTTTACGGGAGCAAAGCCATCGATACCATATAAATGTATTTTGTTCTAAATGTAAAGTTGCAATGCATACCTTTTGTGTGTTTTGCACGTTATGGAGATCAAAATATTGCTCCATCTGTAGTATCCATGTTACAGGATCCTTTCCATCAAACTTCCTCATATCCATTTTTGGAATATGGTGGTTCTTCCCGCCAACATTAGAGTTTATGAAATCACTATTAACATTTATTTTGTTCTCATCATGAGTTTCCTCTACTATCTTTTCACCATTAGGAAACATTTCTTGTATCAACTTTGTCAAACCTTCCATGTCTGCTTTTAGATCATTCTTCATGTTTTCCATGTTGTCTTTCATTTTTTCTTCCATGTCCTCCATCTTAGCTTCCATGCCATCCATCTTAGTTTCACGCCCATCCATCTTAGCTTCCACTCACTTTCTTCAAACCATTCATATTATTCTTCAAACCATCCATCTTCATTTCCACGCCTTTCTTCAAAACTTCCATTTCATTTTTTGTCAGCTTCATAGAGTGAAATTCAAAGGCACTCGCTCTTGTAATTTTGATAGATCATGTTGCAATTCTTCATCTTCATGAGTCATAATAGAGTATTCTAAAGGCTTAATGGGTGTTGAATAATTTTTTGCAGGGAATTTCAGAACTCAATACTAAAATATATGCTCAATATGCCCTTGGAATAAAATCCAACTAATTTTTTTCAAACGAGACTTATGTAATTCGAAAAAAAATACACACCTTTTTCTTTCTTTTGAGGAGTGATATTGAAACTGAATTATCTCTATGATTTCGGATCTTCAATATTTGAAATTTGGTACTGAGGTATCCCTCTGAATCCTCTTTCGAATGTCACAGGTTTGACCTAATTTGGATTCTTGAAAAAAAAATTGTGCCCAATATCCTACGATGACCTAATTATGGACTGGTTCAATAGAGTAAAATTTTATGACTTGCCACATGTCACTTCTTCCTCCTTCATCTCTAAAATTGATAGAGATGAAACTAAATTCTGTGTACTTGTGTCCACTTTTTACAAAGATTCCAATCCGATGCTCAAAGAGAGAGATGAATATTTTCCCATGATGACCTTTTTAAGTGAAATTCAGGAGCCTGCAAAAATCCCTAAATTCCATAGATCACATCTCAGAAAATATTGCGAACCAAGCTCTGAAATTTTGCGACGATGTTCCTCAAGATTTTGGCTTTGTAATCTAAAAATTTCAACTTCTAAACCTTCGTAGAGAAATATTTATAGTGAAAATTCCACGATGACCTGTTTGGAGCAGCGAAACCCTAGAATCCAAAGCTCTGATACCAAATGTTGTGAAACCAGCTCCAAAAATAGAAGAAAAGAGAGATCAACGCCTTAGAAATCGCCCACTTCGAGGGGGAACCTCCAATATATTACATAAATGAACAATTCTTGGATGATACAAATCACCAAAACCTCCTTCTATATATAGGAGTCCATGGGCCCACAGTATAATCCTAGCCGACCTAACAATAACAATGTAAGGGCACAATAATAACAATATTGGGGTTACAGAGGTACAACAATAACAATAAGGGGGCTACACTAACAACAATAAGGGACTAAACTAGTAATATAGGGACCTAACAATGATAAAGTAATGACAACTTGCTTTTTTTGACCAACAAATGGGGTTTCGATACCAAAATTAAGTACATAAGAACCGGAGGTGGACTCCTTCTACAAATAGATACAGGGGAACAAGCTTCCTTTTAGGAAGTAGAGGTAACAACTCCCATGTTTGGATCAATGATTGATTCTTCTTATTCAGGGTTGCATGCCAATATGGATTTTGTTATGAAACCAGCTCCAAAAATAGAAGAACAAAGAGATCAACGCCTTAGAAATTAGCCACTTCGAGGGGGCAACCTCCAATACATTACATAAATGAGAAATTCTTGGATGATACAAATGACAAAACATCCTTCTATATATAAGAGTCCATGGGATCACAATATAATCCTAGCCGACCTGACAATAATAATGTAAGGGCACAATAATAATAATATTGGGGTTGCAGGGATACAACAATAACAATAAGGGGGTTACACTAACAACAACAAGGGATTATACTAGTAAAATAGGGACCTAACAGATTCCCTGCAACTTCAACATGCATTTGATGATCAGATGATGTACCATATATACATGCATGGACATGCCTATCTCTAGGGATGCATGCATGACTTTACGGATGCCTTCGTGGATGCATGCATGTCATGCATGGTGTTATAGATGCCTTGTTGGATGCATGCATGGCTTTGCGGCTGAGAGTGCATGTGGGGCATCATGAAATTGAGACCTCGTCATATTTGCATCATCAACGTCATTAATAGTAGAGGAATCAAAGTCCTCTTCTATGTTTTCGAAAGCAATGTCTCCATCTATAGCAGAGTCTTCATCACTAGTGAAGGAAGTGATTTCCTCATGTGCGACATCTTTGTTATTGGACATGATAAATTTCTCATCTACAACAACTTCATCAACAATAGAAGAAGCAAAGTCTTCATGTGCAACATTGTCTCGAGAATATTTGTCCATGTTGTTGAAGAAGTCTACATCAGTTTCATGAATGTTATGATAGATTGAGCTCTTTGTCTCCAAATGGTGTTCTTCTAGATCATCTTCATCATCAGATAATCCTTTCAATGTATTCCATATTTCATATGGCGATTCAATATCTATGATCTGATACATAATACCATGAGATATATATACATAATCTTCCATAATCTATGTCAGATTTGTTAAACCAATCGAACTTCTCATCCTTTGACATTGGTTTCGTCTCAATTCCCATGACTATCCAATACAAGTCTTTACTCCTAAAATGAAGCAAAATCATCAATTTCCATTCAGAGTAATTGTAAGGAGTGAGAATGTCAGAAGCTAAGAATTCCATTATTTCACCAATTCAATTCTTCGACAATTTTTGGCACTTTCAATTTGTGGAAAATTCTGGCACTTCAATATCCTAGTAGTTTTCAATGCTTTGATTTTCAAATCCACAAAAAAATTGTTCACGCACCTTCTTCAAGCCCTCGATTGATACCATGTTAAATTATTAAAGCATGCACAGGCAAGGACTTAACTGGAGAATAATTGCATAAACTTGCTAGAATTGAGAAAAAATGGAAAAGAGAATGAATTTTGTATATTCAATAGTGATGGAAGAAACAATACATAAAATAACTAAGTTAAGCTTAATTGTACGCAAGCACTAAAGCTAAACAAAATTATATGCAATGTGCATGTTCACCACTTAACTACATGCACTAAAACTAACTAAAGCTAAGTGTGACTTATGCTATGTTAATGTGCATGTACATCAACATGATACACCGATGCTAACTACATCCACTAAAACTAACTAAAGCTAAGTGTGATTTATGCTATGTTAATGTGCATGTACATCAACATTATGCGCCTAGGGTATGAGCACTTTAAATATTCAATATGCTTATGGGCATCATGCAAAGTTTGTCGAATACATTGACCACTTGCCAATTTGATTTTAAACATGCTTATTGGGAACATGGAAAGTTGGTTGCATACATTGAATTAGATAGCACTAGACTTCAAGATGAATGGATGTCTACTACTACATATTCCCACTTTGTTGGGTTGGGTCTTGCATGGTCAAGCAAAATAAATCCACAACCTCTCTTTTTTTTAATCAAGGTAAATTACACATGGAATACCAATGGTGGGTATGATGTTGAATGGATTGGATTTATATACTTGTGGAGGAGCTTGGAATTAGAGAAATTGATGTCACTTAAATGCCATTTTTCTTTTCTCTATATTCAATGTATCACTCAAAGGCCAAGTATATTGAGGTCCATTGAATTGTTGACTATTATGGATATTCTAATAAAGTAGTTTATTATAACAAATTTTACAATATTATGAAATCTTAAATGTATGTGAGTTATTTTTTTTATATCTTAGGTTATTTATTTACTAGCTTTGTTTAAATTTACGAAATAATTAAAATTAGAAATGGAAATAAGAGGCACATAAAAATACCATCCACACAAATGAACTCAAAATTTAGCTTGGGAAACCCAATCCAGGAGGAAACCCAACTAGAAGGTGAGGCCTATCCTCTTCTCTCTTTGCTTTAGTTATAAAAAATGCACATACAAAGGAATATGCACACTTATGGAGTTGCCTTTTGTTGGAAATTCTGAGAGGGGGGGTGAATCAGTATTTCTTTTCAATTGTTAATTTTACCAGTAAGATCACCTATATTTATAACATAAAATGAACAATAAGAATAAATGATTTTATTAATTTCTTTTTTGTGATAAATCAAGTACAATATATGTAGGGCTCCAACACTAGATGAAGACACCGATCTTCAATCTCCCAGGCTCCAACCTATATTTTCCAAGCACCGAATTGGACAAACAAGGCTCCAGCCTTGTCAATTCTGAGGCCCCAACCTCAAGGGCTCCAACCCTATTTCTTGTTTAGGCTTCGACCTAGTTTCCTGAGGACTCCAATCCTCTAGGGCTCTAACCCTATCCTCCAAGGCACCAACCTTGTCTTTACGAGGCTCCAACCCTTAGCGTTACTTCATCAAGGTGTATTTGGTTGTACTTCATTGCTCCCAATATCTTCTTCAACAATCCCTGTGTATCTTCTACAATGCCTCCTCCAAATCACTTCATCAATGACAAACTTGGTTTTCTCATGAAGGTGTCACCATAACTCTTCATGTCACCCAAACACAATCCTTCAAGGTCACCTCATGATGACTTCAGTAACACATCATGGTCTCCAAGGGTGCCTTCAAAATGTCTTCAGGAAGTCTTCAATATGTTGCCCCAAGAACTCTCCAAGGGAGTCTTCAGATGTATCCAAGAACAACTACTTCAAGGTGACTTCAACAAGTTTCTAGATCTGCTCAAGATATGGTGGAGTATGCTTCTCAACAGAAGTATATAGCTCAAATTGTCCTTAAAGGCAGCTCCAAGTACGACTCAAAAATATTCCCAAGGTAGCTTTAAAATGTCTCCAATAGATGCTCCAAATAAACCTTCAAAGTTATCTCCAAGTGCAAGGATGTATGCTCTAATGTCTTGTCCAAGTTTAGTCTTCACAAGGCTTCAACAACTCTTCAAAGAATGCTCCTACAAGTCTATCAATGGAGAGCTGCGACAGTCTCTCAAATTTAGCTCAAAACAAATCCGAGCTTTGTTATAGCTTTAGGAAGGTTCATAAAAATATGTCATCAAGTCTTTTTATAACCCCTAGAACAACACAGTTTTGAGTATGACTTGGACTGAGATTCTTGGCTACTGTAGTTTGGACCTGCTGCTATTATCACAGTCACAAAACAGATTCCTCAATTTTGTGTTAACTTACCTTCCATTCACTGTAATTACCTCAATGATACTTGGGAAAACTTTGGCCTTAATTATGTCTTGTATTCCAGTAACTGCTTCTCAAAAAAGGTGCCAAAAATCCAAGCTCCAAGAGACTGAAATTCTGTGGTGTAAGAGCTGCATAGCACACTGTTCAACCTTTTGAGCTTCTAGAGGATGACACAGTTTTGAGGTAAAATGAGCACACAAGTCTGTGGTATGGAGGGTCTAATTTACCCACAGATTTCACTTGTCCTAGCCTTCTGCAACTGTTTCGAGCCTTCCACACAAGACTGTCCCAGAGCTAATTGAATTGTAGTCCCTCCATAGAAGTATCCTGAGCTGTCATGCAAATACTGAGTTTCCCAAACAAATAAACCTTCTAGGCCTCCTTGAAAAAATTTCCCAAACGCTGTAATTATGATTTTTTTTTTTTTGTCTCATTGACCTCCTCCTTTATCTTTATATTGCTGACTGAAATTTTGATGCTAAAATGAAAATTTTCAACGTCAATTTATACTATATTTCGACCCTTAATGAAGAGACACGTCTCATGGAGGGAGGCCAACATGAATGCCTGAGTGTAGTTCGACTAGCCTTAAAAAATATTATTTTTGAACTTAAAAAACCTTTTTCTCACAGACCACTCAGGGTTTCGGGGTAAGTAAAGGCTTGTTTGAAAGAGGAAAAAGTCCTCTTTCAGATGGTCTAGGACTCATTGTTATAGGTTGCCTGCAAGGTGACAAAATTTATTTTTCTTTATAACTTTCCTTGAATTTTTATGTGCAGAAAGTGATTGGGACAACAAGAGGTCATTAGGTCTTCTTCATTTTTATGACTCCAACAATGTTTTTATATTATTTCCACGTCATCATGAGGTCCTCTATGTCATCTTATATCATAAAGTGATTCATCATAGTCTCATCATGTATTCATGTCATAGTGCAATGAGATGACATAGACAACTTCATCATTACGAAAGTTCCAAGATATTAAAATAGTCTTCCACCATCAAATAAGATCTTCCATGTCATCATCATGTGTAGTTCTCCAAATGTCATCAAAGATTAAGGTCTAGATCATCAAGTGTGTTGGGGTCTGTGTCCTGGTTGATTGGCAAACCAAATGGCAAGGCAACAGATGACCAAGCTTTAGAGCTCTAGGATCTAGCCATCATAGTCTCGAGAGAAGGATCTCTCAATATGTTTGTAAGGATATAGCTTTTTATGCTTTTAAGGGTTGATTTTAGGCTAGGTATGAAGTGCAAGTTTGTTTGTTTGTTGGTTGGACAAAGATGATCTAGGCAGCCTAGATAGAGTATGGAGATCTACAAGCCATTGGGCAATGGAGTCATGTGGAAGTCTAAATAGTTTTGATTGATGAATTTGGGTAACCAAAGGGCAAATAAAACTTAGTCAATGGATCTGTGGGATCATATAGGTGGGATGAGATGAACATCAAGGAATTGGAAGGAAAATTAGAACTTTAAGGGTTGTTAAGACTCCTTAATTATTTATAGCTTTCAACAAAGGGACTTGCAACACTATCTAAACATAAAGAAATATCCAATAGCTAGGGCTAACCATGAATTCTACCAACATACTTTATGCAGACAGCACATACAAGACAGACTTTTAAGCAAGACGAAGAAGGAGAGGAACACTCTGTTTCTTCTAATTGTTTCACTTAAAGAAGTTAGAAAACATATAAGAAACACAAATAACTGCATTCCTAAAAGGGGGAACACCCAGGCATATAAGATTGCAATTATAGCGACCTTCAAATACGACTATCTCAATAAGGAACAGAGGGTAAGATCAGAACAAATCCTCTCTACCAAGATGTATAAAATAGCGTTTGAAAGATGTTTTCAGAAATAGCTTTCAAGAGGCAGCAAGCAGACAGGGAAACCATAATTCAACCTTGACATCAACTATTTGAACTATTCTGAAATAAACAAACTTAAGGGATTTAAAAGCAATTAAACCACTTCAATAAAACCTTTCAGCAGATGAAAACGTAAAGGAAGCGAAGAGTAAATAGGCCTAAGGTGCTTCTAGGAGACATTTCTTAGCCTAAGCGTTTTACTCTACTGCAAGAAAAGAAAAATGGAACAAAGCGAAAAATAGAAGAAAACATTAAAAAATAGAGATTACTTCACCAAAACCAAGTTCAGGGATCCAATGATCTAGCCTCCTTCATCAATCAGAAAAGCAAAGACATCCACACTTCTTCAAAACATCAATTCTTCTTCAAAATAGTAGTCTATGTATTACTTCAGATTTCATCAAATGCCAACCCTTACAATGGAAGTTCAAAAAGGATTTATAGGTGAATGGGAAGAGAGGTGACAGAGATAGTCTTAATGGTCAATTAAAAAAAAGGAGATCGAATGCCCATTATGTGTCATAAATATTACATTAATTTCTTTGCCCATTCAAGTAGTTCTTGTAGACTTTGCGGCCTAACTGTCATGCTGGTAATAACTCCAAGGAGTGTCTTTGTGGAGAAGTCTACTTGCTGCTGCAGTCCTGTCCTTTATTTTGGTACAAGCAAGGCATACAGTATGGGTTTTGAGACCACCCATACCCTTACAATAACTTCCTTAACAATTGTGTAATGACTGCTTCCCTTTGACGTATTCGAGGCTCTTCAGGCTTCATAAATGACCTCAACTCTTTATCCGTTTGATTTGAACCTTTATCTGCTTATCTTTGACTGCGTTTTTTCTTTTAATCTTCTATCGAGCCTTTAATATTCTGTCTTCAATATTCATTTGATTGTCTATATGCAGGGTTTCTTTACATGTTTGAGGGTTTTACTCAATGACGGGTGTTCATGACGCATTGGTGAAAACTTGGAAATTTAACCCTTCGTCCCTTTCTGCATTGAATTAGGTCTTGAGGATCGTCATCCTCCACTTCTGCAACAATTTTTCCATGGGGCGGCTTCAATATTTAACCACCATGAAAACCTACAACCAAACAATAAACAATTAAATAAAACCTTCATTTTTGGGGGATAAAACGGCTTCATAGGGCTTTGGCGGAAGCAGAAGAGCAGTGCAAAGGAGGTGGAATGCAGGTGGATGGTTTAAAAACTGCATTGGAGTGAAGAGCTAAAAAGAGGTTTTGGCAATACCGGAGGTGATATTCGCGTGGGGTCAGAGCGGTAAGTGGTAATGAGCGGGGGGGACGCGATACGTGTTAATGAATGACACGTATGCTCCTGAAAACCACCTATTTCGTGTTCAAAACGCTCGATCAATTCTTTTGGTGAAATGAATGCGAAATTGAATGCTAACCGTCCAATCTGGGGGGTTCTAGATCTACGGCTGTAAGCGAGCATGAAAAATGGAGAGATGTGTGATGAAATATATGGTGGGCCCAGGCTAAAGCGTGTCCAGGTAGAAAAATAGCCCCTTTTCGCGTTGAAAATGGATTTTAGAGCGTTATGGAGGAACGGGTGCAAAAATGGGTGTGGGCCATTAGATCTGAGGTGGGAGACAGATCAACAGTGGGGATCTCACAAAAACACAACGGGAAAAACCCGCGTGATCAGGTGGGACCAGCAGGAGTATATGGAAAAACCGAAGAAAATACATGTATTGCGGGGGCACTTGGGTACAGACAAGCTTGTGGGTTTGGTGCCTCCGTAGTAAATCCGGACCATCGGATGAAGATTTCACACATCCCAAGGAGTCACTGCGGGGGCACTCAAATGTTTGACTTTAGTGTGGAAAGTGTCCGCAGGTGGAGAAAAAGGGGAAAACAGCGCTGGCTGTCGGATTTGTAAGATGGATAGCGGAGAACGCATCGCAGGATCGATAATCGGTGGAGAAAAGTTCTGGGAAGAATGAATTTGAAAGTTGCGATATGCCGATGATGCGATGATGCGATGGTCGATGAGTGCGATGAAGCGATGGAATGATGATTCTATGGATGCGATGACCGTCGGATCTTTGAAGGAATAGACGGCTGTGATAATATCTAAACATCGGCCATCGGCGGGGTAAAGGGTCAGGGTGCCAAGAAATTAGGATCGTCGATGTGCGATGGAGCGATGCATCGATGGCTTTAGCACTTGGTTTGGGGCCTAGTTTTATTGCGGAAAAAATGGGCTCGAGCTTAAGCGAAAGGGGCTTAAGGCCCTAAAGGAGCGGAAAGGCTTTTTCAAAGGTTTGTATGTGTTTTTATGGGTTTTTTAGTGTTTCGGGTAAGGTAAAACGGATTTTTGGAACACAATAAAAAAGGGTTAAATGGTTTTAAAGGGGATTTTGAAGGAAATAAGAATAATTGAGGGAAAAAATGAGTGATATGAAGGCAGTTGTGGAGATGAGATGGGGGGAATAAAATTATGGACAAGGGGCTTTGAAAAATAGTTTTCTCTTTGGAAACAATAGGATTTTGATGTGAAAACACCAGTGAAGGTAGGTTTCCTTGGATAGAGAGAACAACCATGCTTCATTAACTAACATGTTAACTTGAAAAAGTTTCTTGAAGACTGCAAACTGATTTTAGCCATCACTAGGTATAACAGAAATTATAGATGGCTAACAAAAGCATGCAACATTAGATCAAGTACTTCTTAGGGCTTCCTTCATTAGTGGTTTGACTTCTTTGTGACTTGACATCTAGATCATCAAGTGCATGAAACATTAGATCAAGCACTTCTTAGGGCTTCCTTCATTACTGGTTTGACTTTTTCGTGACTTGACATCTTCATTGATGGTATCAACCAAGAGTTATGGCATCATCATTTGGAACCAGGCATATCAATATTATTGACATCTCAGTCAATGCCATATTGAAATCAATGACAACTTTCATTAACAATCTCCCCCTTTTTCATTGATGGCAATATTCTTTCCTTTCCAACAGTCTCTCCCCCTTTGACATCAATGGCAATTAGGGTGCCCAAGCACTCCCCCTCTCAAGCTGCTTCTTGATGTGTTGCTTCCATCGTATTTTCTTCATCAATAATAGTTCTTCATAGGTACGACGCTCCCCCTGTCATGGTGTTGTTCCTTCTGGAAAAGTGGTCCATGATAGATGTGTCTACATTTCTTCATGTGATGAACCGACTCCCCCTAACTGTATGGTCTCTATTTGGCAGAGTCACACCATCAAATACTTGGAATACCAAGGATGACTTCATCAAGTCAACAACATGTGTTTTTGGCTAGAGTGTTCAAGAGACTTTCGGACGCAATTTGCTTCCTTCTCCATACTTGTGTATCTTTCTTCTCTAGCTTGGTTGTCATGGTTTAGGGACCCAAGTCAAGTTACTTTCACATGCCATATGTCCAATGTTATGACAATTGAAGCACTCCATCTTGTTCATGAAGGAGTAATCATGACTTCTTGCACAATTGCTTCTAGAAGATTGACGGGGATCATTATATTTGTATTTGTGATATGCCCTACAATATTTTTCCATGTGCCCAAAGTTTGTACAAGAATAACTATAACTAAGAAATATACTTTGGTACCTAGGAGATGAAGATTTCATGGATGTACTTCTGAAGTACTTTTGCCTTGGGATTCTTTGATGATATTCATTACCTTTTGTATTCTTGACATCATTTGCAAGTCTCCTTGGAGTAGGATTTCTTCCATTGTTGTCTTGACTCTTCTCTTTGCCTTTGCTGGAACTGGGAGCATCAACATATCTTCCTGGCTTCCTCACATCCTTGTTTTTTGAAACATTATCATTCTTGCTTGAGGATTCACCTGCATAGAAAAACCCTAATTTATCAAGGGGAGAGCTTTGATGACTTAGGATGTCATCTAGGGTTTGAGAACATTTCAAGTTCTTATTAAGCAAGTCAAATTCCTTTTTAAGGACATTTTCTCCTTTCAACTTTTCACAATCTTCATCTTTCATAACTAGTTGCCTCTTCATTTCTTCCATCATCCTTGTTACTTCACGTGTTTCGATTTTTAGAGAGATGATTAGTAGGAAAATCTCTTTATCCTTTTCTTTTAGTTGACACGTCTTAATGTTTCTCTCCTTTTTTGCTTCATCAAGTTGCCCTTCAGTGAATTCCAAAGCTTCCATCACCTTCTTAGCTCCTTGTGCTTGTTTCCTTGCTTCTTATAGTTGAGATCTAAGGGAGGAGATTTCTTCCTTGTATTGACCAACTTGTCCTTTAAGTTTGTTCAAGTCTTCCTGTATTTGTTCAAGATGGCTTGACAAAGTTTCTTCCTTTTCTTTGCCTTATCTAATTGATTTGTCATGGATATGACTTCTTCATGCTGGTTTCTTTTGTTTTGATGAAATTCCTCCTTAATTTTGGTGAGCTCCTCATCTCTTTTTTGTACTTTGAAAAGGTCAACTTCCTTCCTCGTCTTGCCTTGGTCACCATCTTGCAATTTCTTCTTAAGTTCCTCATTTCCCCTTTTCAAACTGTTAATCTCTTCCATGACAGCGATAAGTTTAGTCATGAGATCTTCTTCAAAGTCTTATATACTTTCTTCTTCTTCTAGGTCTTCTATGGCCTTGATTTCATCACTCTTATTTTAAACTTCCTTAATGGATTTCAGATTTTCTTCTTGATTTCCATCATCTTCTTGACTAGCAGTCATGGTCAATGCTCCTTTTGCGTGAAGATCATGGAGTTTGTCCCACACATCTTTTTCCGATGAGAAATTTTCCATTTTGGCCTTTATAGGATCAAGTAGCCCATTCAAGATTACTTTCATTGCTCTTGTGTTATACTCATTGGATTCTCCTTCCATCATGCTATCAGTAATCACCGATTCCCATACTTCCATGCCTTCAACCATTAAGAAATTTCTCATTCTCATCTTCCATACATCAAAATTTCCATCGAACAATGGAACTTTCCCAATTTGATTGTATTCTTTTTTCATGGTTGAGGAAGAGACGTCTTTAGAAGGATTGGAGGCTCTCTTCCTTGGCTTTTCCATTTGTGTTATAATGATCAACCTTCAAGCTATTAGGCTTTGAGTGAAGGTACTGGCTCTAAAACCAATTGTTGGAAATATTGAGAGGGGGGGTGAATCAATATTTATTTTCAATTGTTAATTTTACGAGTTAGATCACTTATATTTAGAAAATAAAATGAACAATAAGAATAAATGATTTTATTAATTTATTCTTTGAAATTAATCAATTACAATATATTTAGGGCTGTAACACCAAATGAAGAGATTGATCTTCAATCTCGCAAGCTCCAACCTGTATTTTCCAAGCACCGACTTGGAAAACCAAGACTCCAACCTTGTCAATTCTGAGGCACCAACATCAAGGGCTCCAACCCTATTTATGGTTCATGCTTTGACCTGGTTTCTTGAGGACCCCAATCCTCTAGGGCTCCAACCCTATCCTCCAAGGCACCAAACTTGTCTTTATAAGGCTCCAACCCCTTGGGCTC
Source organism: Pinus albicaulis (assembly GCA_034641835.2). Taxonomy (NCBI): domain Eukaryota; kingdom Viridiplantae; phylum Streptophyta; class Pinopsida; order Pinales; family Pinaceae; genus Pinus; species Pinus albicaulis. The sequence goes on from CM076574.1 coordinate 1,087,160,175, forward strand.
CAACCCTTAGCGTTACTTCGTCAATATATATTTGGTTATACTTCATGGCTCCCAATATCTTCTTTAGCAAGCACTGTCTATCTTCTGCAATTCCTCCTCCAAAGAAATTCACCAATGATAACCTTGGTTTTGTAATGAAGGTGTCACCACAACTCTTCATGTCACCCATACATAATCCTTCAAGGTCACCTCATGAAGACTTCAATGACACATCATGGTCTCCAAGGGTTCCTTCAAAATGTCTTCAGGAAGTCTTCAAATTGTCTTCAATATGTTGCCCTCAGAACTCTCCAAGGGTGTCTTCAGATGGCTCCAAGAACAACTACTTCAAAGTGACTTCAAGTTTCTAGATCTACTCAAGATATATGGTGGAGCATGATTATCAATAGAAGTATATAGCCCAAACTATCCTCAAAGGCTGCTCCAAGTACAACTCAAAAATATTCCCAAGGTAGCTTCAAAATGTCTCGAATAGATGCTCCAAAGAAACCTTCAAAGTTAGCTCCAAGGGCAAGGATGTATGCTCTAATGTCTTGTCCAAGTTTATTCTTCACAAGGCTTCAACAAATCGTCAAAGAATGCTCCTACAATTCTATCAATGGAGAGCTGCAATAGTCTCTAAAATTTAGCTCAAAACAAATCCAAGCTTTGTTAAAGCTTTAGGAAGGTTCATAAAAAGATGTCATCAAGTATTTTTATAACCCCTAGAACAACTTAGTTTTGAGTATGCATTGGAATGAGATTCTTGGCCTACTGTAGTTTGGACCTGCTGCTGTTATCATAGTCACAAAACATATTCCTCAATGTTGTGTTAACTTACCTTCCATTCACTGTAATTACCTCAGTTGTACTTGGGAAAACTTTGGCCTTAATTTTGTCTTGTATTCCAATAATTGCTTCTCAAAAAAGGTTCCAAAAATCCGAGTTCCAAGAGATTGAAATTTTGCGGTGTAAGAGCTACAATAGGACAATGTTCAACCTTTTGAGCTTCTACATGATGACACATTTCTAAGGTAAAATGAGCACACAACAAGTCTGTGGTATGGAGGGTCTAATTTACCCACATGTTTAACTTCTTTGAGCCTTCTTCAACTGTTTTGAGCCTTCCACACAATACTGTCTCAGAGCTAACTAAATTGTAGTCCATCCACAAAAGTATCTTGAGTTGTCACACAAATACTGAGTTTCCCAAACAAATAATCCTTCTAGGCCTCCTTGAAAAAATCTCCCAAACGTTGTAATTATGATCTTTTTTTTTTTTTAATCTCCTTGACCTCCTCTTTTTTATTTGTATTCATGACCGAAATTTTGATGCTAAAATGAAATGTTTCAACATCAATTTATACTATATTTTGACCCTTAATGAAGAGACACGTCTCATGGAGGGAGGCCGACATTAATGTCTGAGTGTAGGTTGGCTAGCCTTAAAAAATATTATTTTTAAACTTAAAAATTCATTTTCTCACAAACCTCTGGGAGTTTTAGGGAAAGTAAAGGCTCGTTGGAAAGAGGAAATTGTCCTCTTTCCGATGGTATAGGACTCATTGTGATAGGTTTCTTCCAAGGTGACATTTTTTTTTTAATAACTGCCCTTGAATTTTTATGTGCAGAAAGTGATTGGGACAACAAGAGGTCATTAGGTCTTCTTCATTGTTATGACTCCAAAAATGTCTTTATGTTATTTCCACATCATCATGACGTCCTCCATGTCATCTTATGTCATCAAGTGATTCATCATAGTCTCATTATGTATTCATGTCATAGTGCAATGAGATGACATATGCAACTTCATCATTAGGAAAGTTCTAAGACAATATGATAGTCTTCCAACCATCAAATGGGATATTCCATGTCATCATCTAATCTTCCAACCATTTGATCATCATCACGTGTATTTCTCCATATTTCATCAAAGATTAAGGTCTATATCATCAAGTGCATGAAACATCACCATTAATTGACTCAAGATGTTTGAGAGTGGTTTCGATCTCATTAGATTTCGTATGGAGAAAGTATATTTTTAGATCCCACTCAAAATTCAACAAACTTAATAATTGTTTAAGGACTGGAGGGATTGCAACATTTCCATTGGATTTGGTCATGTACGAGGGTATGGAACTAACAATTAATCAAAAAATCCAAGCCCTTTATGTACCTTGATACTAGTGGCATTGATTGTTGAACTCCTCCATCATGAACCTACTATATCGGAAATGATTATGAAGATATGTAGGTATTTGTTGTGGCATAATTTTTTTGGATGCTAGAGGCCATCTAGGGCTTGTTTGTTGACGTATTCTCAATTCAAAGATAGATAGCACTTGGTGCTATTAAATGTTGGAAGTTGGATAGTTCAACCACCATATTAAAAGTAAAAACTTTAATTCAAGTAAGACATGAAAGTTCCTTAGTTTTTTGGCAACTATTATGGATATTATGGATTTAATCATGGGAGGCTTGAAAACCCTAATCATGGTGGTAGTCGAGGGTTTCTCTATTTCAGGAAGTTAATCCTTTGTTTCAGAGGTTTTGTTGATGAAAATGGTGTCACTGATCTCATAATCCTTGGTGTTTGTCTTTTTTGACTTGTCATTTAACTGTGAACAACCCTTTGTCAATTTTGGAAGATAGTTGGAGGTTGGATCCTCTTACGTATCTCTCCATTCTTATAGTTTGTATCTCCTTAATGTCATATCTTCCACTTATTTATGCATGTAATTGGAAGAGTTAGTGGATTATGAGCCTAAGGATTCTTCTTCTAATCAAATATTCGTTGAATTCTTGGGGAATTAAATTCTCTTCTTTTTCAGAGAGGTTTTTCTGATTTCTCTAGGTGGCCCCAAATATTTATCTACAATGATGGGTGAGGCCCAAGATAAGGAAGATAATATGGAGGAGGAAAATACTTCTAATGGTAGGCATTTTTCTTGCAACGGGGGGGATACCCAACAATTTTTCGTGGTTTGAAGTATGGGTTCTCTGGGTTCGGTCTAGGGTTTGGGACCTTCCATGTTTGTTTCTTTATTAGACTTCTTGCTCAAAAATCCATGTTTGATTGGATCTATTCATCCATAGTTATTTTTATTCTATGGCCAACTTGGGGTTTTCTAAGGGATTTTGGGATAGATGGTGATTTTCCATCTATCATCCCATTTCCTGATATGAACAACTTTGAATTCCCAAACCCTCTCAGATTTAGGTTCAATAATCAGTTGAGATCTCATGATCATGCTCCTCCTGTTTGGTCAACACACTCCCATGGTTTTTCGGCCAAGACCATTTCGAAGGTAAGAGTGAGAAAATGTTAGAATCACATTATGGCTGACCCTTTTAAGAAACCTTATTGTATTTGGAAGGCAAGCCATCCCAAATTATCCTTGGTTTTGGGTGGATACATCAAAATTAATAAGGTTTCTGCACTCCCTAAAAATTCCCTTGTCGGTCAGGTTGAAGGGCATCATTTTTCTATTCAAACCTTAAAGAATGGGTAGAAAATAATATTTTACCATTGGTCCCTGTTGCACCATGGATTGACCTACTTGATAAGGGTTGGATTCACCTAAATTTTGCAGAAGTCAAAGATGCGAAACTTATTGAGAAATAGGTTTGGCACATCGACTCCTCTCCTATTTTGTTTAAATTTTGGTCATTGATATTTTATGTTGTTGAGAGAGGTCAGACTTCCCCCCCTATGGGTTTGTCTTATTGGATTTCCCTCAACTTTCTGGGCTGATGAGATCTTACAAGATATTTGGAACTCTCTTGGCACCTATGTCGCACACAACTCTTCTTACCTTTCCATGGGGCAAATGCTTATGGCTAGAATCCTAATCAAGGTTGACCTAAGGAATGGTCTCCCTGCTGAAATTGATCTTGGTGGGGAAGAGGGTTTCATTTATGGTTTTGAATATGAGGGAATCTTATTCCAATACCGTCAGTGTCATCAATATGATCATCTCGTCAAACATTGTACTGTGGTTCCTTCTATGGTGGACAGGGGGGGGATTGTTTCTGGGAGGACACAACTCCTCCAAATCAGATTCCATCATTCGGAGAGACATGTGGTCTTCCAAGATGGTCTGATAAGTTGGTTTCTACTATATTTGTGCCCGTTTTGGACCCTATGAACATGGATGATAGTCCATTAGATCCCTTGGTGCATTCTGTTCCATGGAACACAACCAGGATCCTAGCAGATTATCTAAAGAGGCCCTAGATCTGGAACATGGAAAGTGGAAATTTTCTTAGGTTCAAGGTAGCACTAGGAATGTTTATTCATGCAAACGTTTTTTGGAACCTAATGTTATGCAGTCGAGTTTATCATCATAATGTAGTCAAATTCTGGATCTGACCATTTTTTTATTCTGCAATGGTTAAATCTATTTCCTTTTTTATTTTTATTGGAGATTTTATATGTATAATTTCAAAACATGAGCAATTGCCATTTTATTTGAGCTTTCTCATAGAACACTGATTGAAGGTTCATAAAATTATACCAAACCCTTCAGTTCGATGTATATATTTATATATGCCATATTTAAGCTTATATATGTATACACACCTGGTGTGTCTACACAATGCAATTTTTATTCTCTTAATAAAATTTACATTTTTTTCTCCGAAAGAAGAAGAAGAAGAACAAGAAGACAAGAAACTCCCCAAAATCCCCCATATGACTTAGGCATTAGGATCTGTTTCTGTTTCTCTCTTCTTTAACTTTAGCAATATATTAAATAAGGATGAATATTTGCATTAGTTAAAATTTGGATAAATATACATGTTGGTTATCCCAACATTATCAATCTTAATTAGATATTACAATTTTTTTGGATTAAAAAAGGTTGTTACACTTTTGAATTGAGTATCCTTGCTTTCATTGGATTTTCCCCAATATTTAACGTGCAAATACTTCAATCACATTTATATCCTTAATTGGACACCTTGATGTGGTTTAGAATCCCCCCCTCCCCCCCCCCCCCAAAATAGAACTAAATCATGATTGCAATGAACATGGAACATATTATGGACACAAAAACAAAGGATACTTGGCAGTAGAGCATACATCTCTACTAGGTTGTCAAAATAGGGCATCCTCTTCACCAAGGAAAGTGGCTTGTGAGGAGCCAAATTTGGACAAAGTTTCACCATCTAATGAGATAACTAAAAAAAATAGGTATCATTTCTTCCTAAGGGGGGAGGATTGATCCAGGTGGATATTTCTGGCCATACACCTCTTACTGATTACACAATTCTCTATCTTCTTGTTATGATTTCTATGTTTGTTTGGGTCCTAAACGTTTGGGGCCGTTTTGAGGCCCTAAACGATGTTATTTCACCATTTTAGGGGGAAAGGAATGCCTTACATACCTTTAACCCATTTAAAAATTGTAATCCTCGAATATTTATTCCTAACAAGCTATTATGCACCACAAATGGAGATTGTATGCAAAAAATACACCCCTTGTAAGTTGATGTACCAACTAATCATCTTAGGGTTCACAATCCTTTTAATGCTTTATCTTATAAAATTAGGGTTTTAGACTCTCAGGGTTCTCTTCCTTAGGTTAAAAGGCCATTATTTTGGCCTCCTATAATAGATTTTGTGAACAAATGTAATTTCCATCTCTCTCATTAGGGATAGGCTACCACCATTCTAGCTAATGTGTTCTACAGTATTTTGGTATTATATTTATTAATATAATTTGGGTTTTCACCTTATTATTGTGATCACTACTATATTTCTCTCTTTGTGTGTTCCATTTCCTTTATTGCCTTTCATTTTATGTCTTCTATGACCCATATCATATGCACACCCTTTTTGGATTAAAAACTATTACCTTTTATTTATCATGCATATAACAGAGCTTATCATACTTCCATAAAAATTTTCCTTTCCATACTTGTTTTGGTTTCCAACCATATGTCCTTGTTTATGCCTCATTCCTACAACCTTAAACATCCTCTACTTCTCATATTGGTAGAGAATAAGACATAGTAATCAACTTCATCAAATAAATTCAAAAAATCCATGAATATGTTGAATTGATTTTGTAGTGCCAACAACAAAAGCATGATCAAATATATGATGTGCGTTGAGCTGCTCACTCTTTCTAATTAGATAACCAAGTTGGTTACAATATAAATAGGAAATGTTTAAGGATCATCTTTAAAATATCAAGGCTCTTCAGTATGGTTCTTAGTTATCAAATTAATAGGTGATACCACTTTCCAAGTTGTTCAACCACCTTATATTAGAATACACCTAGTCTTCAATTTTGATATATTAAAGCACATATCCATAGTTGTTTGAATCATAACCTAAAGTTTCAATTCTTGCATATTTTGATCTTGTCCTAGAGGCCAACTCATTGCTCATTTCTATTTCATGTCTCAACTTCATGAAAAAGGCTATGAGATAAGCATTTCTAGACCTTGAACTAGACCTAGAATAATACATGAATATCATAGTGTAAAAAGAAACTTGAATCTATTTCCTACAATTTTGGCCATAAATCTCAAGTAACACAAGGCTAATAAGTACTATGATATTGAAATCCATTAGAATTTAAAGATAACATTTTCTCTATATCAAATTGTTATGTGTTTTCTAATATGTTCATTCAACATATTTTCTTTGTTGCTTTAGAAATATATTTGATTTACATTATCACATCTTTTAGTGTTGAGACACATCCTTTTATGGGCACTCCCTTCCAACTATATTAGATAATGAAGCTTTGTTGTATACTTTTTTCTATTGTTTCTATTCAATTGGTTTGTATGGATTATACTCATTAATTGATGTTTCTTGCATTGGTTCATGATGTTAGTCCTATTCCATAGTTTTATAATCACAATTTAGACTTCTCATGAAGTTTGATGATTGAGACACATTTTTTGGATCAAAGTGATTCAATGAAAGAGAGTTCAAAATATTAAGGAAAATTGGAGAAAGAAGGTTTTCTTAGGCTTACCTTGTTAAATAATAGTTCAATCTCAACCTTGCAAAGCCTCGAAATGCATCTCATGTATTAAGTTAATCTTTGTAAATTTCTTAAATTATCTATAATTTGAATAATATAAATTTATAGGCATACACTATTGTAAAACAAAATAATTGGACCAAATCATGAATTTTAGACACTCCCATAGTTATAAGCTCATTTCTATAATATTTTGGATACAATTATCATTGTTTAATTATTTACAAAGTGATATTTTCTTATTCTTAAACTATTTTTTGTATATTATTTGTTCTTTTTTTATATTGCTTTGGTTTGATTGTTCTCCACCTATTATGTATTCAAAACATGTTTTCAATATCGCTTTGGCATTAGAACCTCACCCTATATATTTCATAGTTTTATGCCCCTTCTTCATGCAATTGAATGCTTCCTATTCCTCACTAACATTTCCCTTGCTTTCATTCAAGATCCAAATGTTTCACATGCACCCTTGAGCTTGCTCAAAATTTGTTATTTCCTTTGTTTTGTAGATTAAAAAAAAACTATCACCAAAGGAATGCTTCTTTATTTAGAAATGAGTAAGCATTACAAATTCTCATCTCACACCCATTCACCCCCCTCACATCACATTACATATTTCAACATCACGAGAAAATGACAAAACTACTCGTTAGTTTCTCAAAGAACATTAAAGAAGATATATTGCAAATTAAATCCTCATGCCCTACATAAAGCCTACCAAGTGCATTTGACAATATTGTGTTGGAACATACTTGTAGGCTTTCACTACTACTAGATGGCTTTATGTTATGTCAATTTAACTAGTTAACACTATCAATAAAAGTTATACAGAGTTTTAATCAACCAAGAAGGTGTATTTTTATGTCATACTCTATGACCTGAAAAGTGGCATCAATCTTTAATCGTACTTCCACCTCTAGCCTTCCCAATCCCTAGAGTTATGCTAAAAATATTCTTACCTTTGGACCAATTTAGTTAATGTTATTACATCTAGCACATCACCTTGTTGTAATATTTGTTTAGCATAATAATCATCCTTTCTGAATCACTTGGTATTTAAGACATACAAAAATAGATAATAATCTAATTTTAAGGTCATAACCAAGCCAGACACCGACTTAGTGTATGAGACTCCCTTGATTGTGGGACAAGGGAATTGAATCCATGTGGTGATTTGACTACTAAAATATGTAGAGATGTACATACTCTACCCTTCTCTAGATTTGAACCTATGACCTCTTAGGAGGAAACACATGCTCTTAACGATTAGCCCCACTCAAGTTGTAATAATAATCTAATTTTAAGGTAATGGCCAATCCAAACACCTAATTGGGGTGTAAGGCTCCCTTGTTTGTGGTACAAGGGACACACCTTCACACAACAATTTTAGTGTTAATGTTACTTCTAAGCATTTCACTGTCAGTTTTTCAAACAACCTTGTAGATCTTATAAGTGAGACTTGGGATCCACTTAATGCAAAAGATATTGAACCATGTGCATACCTAACTCTTAATGACCCCACAACTAGGAAAAAAGAGTAGACTTCTCCTATTAAATGGATTTATTATTTTTCAATTGAATAACTTAACATTAATAATAAATTTGAAAGATTTAAGGTGCCACCTACATTGCATTTTAGATTTACTTATTATGTGTATCCATGTTTTTTATATGATGTGTATCCATGTTTTTCAATTATGTTTGTTAGCAAGAAACAATTTACATTTGAAATATTTAAGGTACCAATTATATTACATTTTAGATTTACTTATTATGTGTATCCATGTTTTTCAATTATGTTTGTTAGCCAGAAGCAATTCATTCCAGTATTGTTTTATCTCATTATATATATTCATGATTTTCAATTATATTTGTTAGTGAGAAATAATTCATTGAAATGTTGTTTTTTCTCATTATGTATATTCATGATTTTCAATTATATTTGTTAGTAAGAAGCAGTTCATTTAAGTATTGTTTTTCCAAATGTTTTAATTAATAGTATCATGTGAAATTCATGTTTTTATTAATTTTAATTAATAGTATGTTATGAAACTTATACTGATTTAAATAAATAAACATTAAGCTAATTTAAATTTAATAAATAAATAAAGCATTTCAAATCTTTTTAATAAAAGTTCATTTTGGTATTGTTCCATATATCATTTTGCAATTTATAAAAGTGAATAATGTTTGAAAGAATTTTTCATTAAGTTTTAAATAATAATGAGGAATACAAATAGAAATAGTATAATATGTTATTATGTTACTTCATTTTTAATAATAATACAAATACAAAGAATGAAAATAGATGTGAAATATAAGATAAGTTCTAAATAGTAATGGGCAATAAAAATAGAAATATAGAAATAATATAATATGTTATTATATTAATTCATCTTTAATAACACATACCATCAATGAAAATAAATATGAATGAAAAGAGATGAAATTCAAGGTAATTTTGTTTTAAAGGTTATAAGATTTAAGATTTATTATTTATTAATTTTTATTATCATAAATTATATATATAATTTTAAATATTAACTTATTTTTGAGTTAAAGTTTGGAGTTTTCAATATATTAGTTACTAGTGTTTTAAGTTACTTAGACAATGAGAAATTTCATCTTCTTAAAGTATTTGAAAATAATGGTTATAATAAGCATGTAGGTCTTAAAGCATTTTTAAAGGTGAGCAATGGTCCAAGGATAAGAAAAAACTTAGAGATTGTGTTACCAAAGTCTAACTTCCCTTTATCTAAGGAACAACTGACATGATTGCTCGAATTTTTAATAAGCACAAGGTCTCATCTACCTTTAGGCCCCTAAACGCCATTCAAAGCTCCCTTAGATCTATCTAAAATCCAATGGACCCTAAAGACATGAAAGATGTTTATGTAATACCTTGTTCATGTGGCATCCCCCACATTGCAGAAATATGGCACTCCATAAGACAAAGGATTCAGGAGCACACAATCGATATCTAACAGGCTAATAAGAAAAAACACCACATTTGTATAAAGGAGTCCAAGTCATTGCCAAGATTAATCATTTCCATCACCAAAATTTTACAGACCATACAAATTGAGAGAAGATCGAGTATATTGAATAAGAATAACAAATTGAATATTAGTAGTTGTTGGATCCGCACCATATCTTCTTGAGAGTCTCCATCCTTTCTCTCCATTTTTATTTTATTTTTTGTAATATGTTCTTTTCTTTTTATTCCATTATTTATATATTTTTAGTTTAATTTATCCTTTCTCTTACCTATTCATCCTGACCATCCATTCTCCAACTTTCTTATTATAAAATTTGAATTGATTTTATTAATACTTGTATTTTTTTTAATATAATTATATATATATTTTTAAATATATGTCTTATGTAGATAAATGTCTTTCAGATTAATCACATATATTTTTAAATATATTTCTTTTTATTTTCTCATATATAGACATTTTTATTATATATATAATTTTTTCATTTTTATATTTCTAACTCTTATTTTATATTAATTTATTCTTTTAATTTACATTATATATAATTAATTTTTGTTATATTTTTAGTTCACGTATAGATATATATTTATTTTTTTCTTATTTTTATATGTTTATTTATTTTTATTTTTAGTAATATCTTTGAATTAATTTTAGACTTTTGTTTGGTTTATTAATCATTTTTATTTAGTATTGTATAATTTTATATTTAACATTATTTATTTTCGGTTTTAAATCATGATTTTAATGAAAATCCACATTCTACGATTCTTTGATCAAAAATCTTCAACATAATTTATCTAAAAAAAAAATTTATGAATACTAATTTATTTTAAATATACTCATATAGTGTTTTTTACCAAAAAAAAAAAAAAAAAAATCCTATATATGTCCTATTTTAAAAATTTAATATTATACATGATAATTTTAAAAATATATAAAAATAAAATATATTTTAAATTTTAAATTTTATGATATATTTACTATAATATTTTCAGAATTTTAATTTTTTTATTTATATTTGATATTAAATATAAAATAAAAATTTATATAAAAATTAAATTTGAATTCATTTTAATTATATTAAAAATTAAAATTCAATTTCATATTAATTACATTAATACATGGTTAAGTTAGATTTTAAACTAATATGTAAAATAATTTTATTTTTTCAATTATTCAAAATAAAATTAATACATGATTAAGTTAAACTTTAAATTAATATATAAAATAATTTTATTTTTTCAATTATTAAAAATACAATTAATTATATTTAATTATTCAGATAGCTTTATTTATATAAATATTTTTTTAATAAATATAAAAAATTAATAACAAAGTTTTAGGAATAGCAAATATGCATTATTACATAAGATGAATCAAAATAGAGAATGACAATTATAAAGGAAAATTCTCAAATATATAACCTTAGAAAATCATCCCATGTTTACAAATATCACTTTACATTATCATCTGCTAAGCCAACTATAAATATTTTTATAGCAACACATGCTACGCAATTCTCTACTTCATATTTTGCTATAATAGCTTACAATACCTATTATTTAGGTAGTCTATACAATCCATAAAATATTTGTGGTTTTGGGGGTGCCGCATTTAATACCCAGCACCTAGCTTTCTCCCACAATATGAACATAGCAACAACTCCCCCAAATCCAATCCCAACTCCTATAGCCAATGCAAACAATGACATTTTTTCATTCACATGACTCAACCATTTGTCTTTAACATGACTACTTCCAGAGGTGCTATTACCTTTTGTTATAGGATTCTCTTTTGTTATAGGATTTTCCCTTTGATTGCTGCATGAATCTAATGGACACCCCCGTAAGCATTTATTGCTTTGGAATGAAGTTGCATCAAAAGTTGAAAATTGTGTCCCTGTTGGAATTAGTCCACATAGACTATTATATGAAACATTCAATTTGTTCAACCAATGTAGCTGAGAGAGTTCTTCAGGGATTGGTCCACTCAATTTATTTTTTGCGAGGTCCAACTTCTCCAAAGTAGATATGTTACTAAGAGATTTAGGTATTGCCCCTTCTAAGTGGTTCCCAGATAAATTCAATGATCGCAAGCTCCTGAAACTTCCTATGCGTATAGGTATTTCCCCTGTAAGATTGTTGTTAGACAAATCAAATGAAGTGTCTCGCACATATGATATGCCATAGGATATCACTTGCATCGTTTTTATGTCTGGAACTGACAATATATTAGATGGTCCTTCACTTAGTCCAAGCCAAGATTGATTGAGTGAAAATCCTTGAAGTCTTTGAAGATCAATTGGAATTCTTCCACTGAATTTGTTGTTGGACAAATCCAAATAATTCAACTTCATGAGATTTGTAATCCAATTAGGAATATCACCATGGAAATTATTATAACCAAGTCTCAAAATAGTCAAATCATGAAATAATGTGAGGTGGCTAGGGAGTTCCCCAGTGAATCTATTTTCACTTAAATCCAACAATTGAATGTTGGTACAGTTGGCCAAAGATGTAGAGATAGTCCCAGAGAAGTTGTTAGAGTAAGCAGAGAAAATAACTAGAGAAGTACAATTATTGATACCCTCAGGAATTGGTCCTTCTAAGTTATTTTTGGATAAGACTAAAAACTTAAGTAAAACTAAATTGCTAATACTACTAGGAATACTCCCAAAAATACTGTTATTATGTATATTTAGAGTGACAAGATATTTTAGTTGACCCATGCTAGGTGGAATATATCCAACTAAGTTATTTGAATATAAATTCATATATTCGAGAGATTTAAGATTCCCAATAGATTTAGGAATGATACCTGTAAGATTGTTGTTCTCCAGTTGAAAAGACTGAAGCTTGCTCAAATTTGTAATGGTTTCAGGTATTGCACCACTAAGCCTATTCAAACCTAAATCCATAGACAAAAGGTTGCTCAAATTACCTAATTGAAATGGTATACTCCCAAACAATTTATTGCTGCTTAAGTCTAGGTATTCTAGTCTCTGCAACAACCCCATTTCAATTGGTATTTCCCCACTCACATCATTATTATACAAGTCTAACCCTGATAATTGAGTACAGTTGCCGATAGATGGAGGGATCGGACCACTCAGTAGGTTGCGTTCAAGGTGAAGTGAAGATAGGCTTTTTATTGAAAACAGAGTGGAAGGTATTGGGCCGGTGAAATAGTTGATTCCAAGGTAAAGAGAAGTTAAGGATTTTATGGAACCCAAAGAGGAAGGGATTTGACCACTGAAATTGCTGGATCCAAGGGACAAATCTCTGAGAGAGGTGCAATTGCCGAGAGAACTTGGAATAGTGCCGCCCAGATTATTATTGATGCTCAAGTCCAGATGCTCCAACTTTACTAGACGACCAAACTCTGCTGGTATGGTCCCTCTGAAGGCGTTCCATGAAAGTTCGATCCATTTAAGATTTGTGCAGTTACACAATGCCTTTGGAATCGGTCCTCCTAAAGAATTCCAGCTGAGATCTAGTATTTCCAGAGCTTTCAGCTGCCCGAAATCGGCTGGAATCTCTCCTGTCAAATGATTCCCAGAAAAATTCATCGTATGCAACAAGGAGAGGTTGCCAAGCGATGCCGAGAGGGTACCTTCTAACCCAAATGTAGGGTTAAGAAGAGGTACAGCAACAGGAAGTATTACGGCCACAACTCTTCTGGTGTTTTTCCTGCAGGTAATACCATGCCAGGAGCACACTTGCTGCGAATTCTCTGGTGTCCAGTTGGACAGCCTTCCAGTTGGATCCGATTTGATGTGTGTTTTAAATGACAGAAGGGCTTCCACATCCCTTTTCTCGTGACGGTCCATGGAGTATCTAAATTTGTCACTCTTTTCATTCTCCAGCAGAGCACGTCCATTAAAGGCAAATTCATCAGAAAAAGACTGATGGTAGCTTAATCCGTCCATGTCACCAGAGACGCGAGGACGAGGACGTAGCTTAAAGTAATCAATAGTTGCTGCATCTACAGCTGCAGTGGCCAACATGATGAGGAAGCACAGTAGTATCAGAAGAACAACGCCTTTATCATCCATTTGTTTTTCTCTGAAACTCAAGCTTTTTGTGTCTTCACTTGAAGAAATCGCGTCTGAAGCAGATCCAAGATACTAGTGCTTTGAAGAAATCGTGTTTGGAACAGCTCTTAGATCCAAGCACAGCTCTTAGATCCAAAATAGTAAAGAAATCTTTAAATCCAAAATGCTTTAAAGAAATACTTCAAAGATACTTTAGAGAAATCGTGCTTGAAACAACTCAACTCCTACGAGAGAAAGAACCTCTAAATTATTTAAAGAAAACAATAGTGCTTAAAAACGGCTCTCGGATCTAAGATGCCCCCAATTGCTTAAAGAAATGAAACGGCTCGGTCTCAGATCCAAGATATTAGTGCTTGGAAGAAATCGTGATTGAAACGACTCCTGGATCCAAGATAGAGTACTAAATCGTGCCTACGAAGATAGTTCTCAATCCAAGATACTAGTGCATTGAGTTGTTTTAGAAGAAATATAATAACGAGCATAATCACATTTACCAACGTGATTGATATACGCGGATAAGCGTATATGAAATAGATTTACAACCACATTCACCAATTTGGTTGATATACGCTTATAGGTTTATATTCACCACCCACCACATGTACTTTACCAAAATAATCATTATATATTTATCAATATAATTACCAATATATTTTATATTTCTTCTTAAAATATATTAATAATATTGGCTATATGCATACTATATATTAAACTAACATATATATATATATATGTATTTGATAATAAAATATTATTAAATAACATATATATATATATATATATATATATATATATATATATATATATATATATATTTGATAACAAAATATTATTAAATTTTTCAATACATTAATAGTTATAATTCAAGCTATATTAAAATTCAAATATAACTTAATAATAGTATTCTATTGCTATTTATAATAAGTATATATATCTTACCAATATCCCAAGGGATTATTAATATTATAAGCCAAAATAACCAATAAAACAAAGGAATTGGTGAATCCAAGGGGAAAATAATAAAAACCTAAGAGATTGAGAAGTTTAAGAAATCCATATTAAAAATATAAAAGATTAATAAAGACTAAGAATTTATAATTTAAATACAAATGAATGATAAACTCAAATGATCAATAAAGATAAGAGATCAATATTAAAAACATAAGATATTAATAAACCTTAAGAATAAAGATTTCAAAATAAAAAACATGAGAAATTAATAAAGCCTAATAATAATTTCTATTTTAAATTCAAGATATAAATAAACCCAAGAGATTATTAATATTATAAACCATTTAAAGAAGTAATAAACCCAATGGTTTAATATTATAAACCAAAGGAAGTAGTGAACCAAAGGCATAAATATTAATAATATAAACCAATAAATTAATAAACCCTAAGAATTAATATTTAAACTTAAGATATTAATAAACCTAGGGAGTTATTTATATTATAAACCAAAAGAACTAATAAAACCAAAGGTTTAATATTACAAACCAAAAGAATTGGTGAACCCAAGGGATAAATATTAAAGACCTAAGGGATAAATAAGGCCAAGGGATCAATATTAAGAACACAAGAGATTAATAAACCCTAAGAGTTAATATTTTAAACACAAAAACCTAAAATTAATAAATGCTAAGAATTAATATTTTTAACTCTTGAGAGATTTTAAAACCAAATGGATTATTAATATTATAAACCAAAATAACTAATAAATCCAAGGGTTTTATATTTCAAACCCAAGAAATTGGTGAACTGAAGGGATAAATATTAAAAACCCAAGGGATCAATAAGTGGAAAGGATAAATATTAAAAACAAAAGAGACTAACAAAGCCTACAAATTAATATCTTAAACAGAAATGATTAATAAAATCACATGATTATTACTATTATAAACTCAAGGGAATAATATTAAAGATAATAGATTAATATTATAAACCTCAAGTATTTAAAAACCTTTAGATAAATACTATAAACCATAAAATAAACATGGTTAAGCATGTTTGATTTAAACATTTAGATAATTGTTGTCACAATGCGACATTGGACGAAGAAAGATGATGGTTGGCCATGGTTGATTTTTGTCTTGAGACAATATTTGTCACAATGTAACATTCGACCATGGAAGACCTTTATCAAATACAAATAACGATAATTAACAATTGTCTCCCATGGTTGGTTTTCATATTCACACAGTGTTTTTCATAATATGACATTGGACCATGCATTAATCTTAAAGCGTATGACTAATATTTAACACCTAATATTACCAACCCAAATATTTAGAAAACTCAAAGATTATTTAACCCTAAGAATTAATATTTTAAACTCAAAATCATAACAAATTAATAAACCCTAATAATCAATAATTTAAACTCAAGAGGTTAATAAATCAAAGGGATTATAAATATTATAAATAAAAAAAACTGATAAACCCAAGGGTTTAATATTATAAACTAAAGGAATTAGATAACCCAAGGGATAAATATTAAAAACTTAAGGGATCAATAAGGCCAATGGTTTAATATTAAAAACACAAGAGATTAATAAACCCTAAGAATTAATATTTTAAACACAAAACCCTAAAAAATTAATATACAATAATCTAATCAATATCTTAAACTGAAGACATTAAATAACAAAAGGAATTATTAATATTATAAACAAAAAGAACTAACAAACCAAAGGGTTTAATATTATAAACTAAAGGAATTGGTGAACCCAAGGGATAAATATTAAAACCTAAGGGATCAATAAGGCCCAGTGTTTAATATTAAAAACAAAAGAGATTAATAAAACGCTAAGAATTAATATTTTAAACATGAAAACCTAAAAAATTAATATACCATAATCTAATCAATATTTTAAACTCAAGAGATTAATAAACCATGGGATTATTAATATTACAAACCAAAAAAATTAATAAACACAAGGGTTTAATATTATAAGCTTAAACAATTGGTGAAGCCAAGAGATAAATATTAATATTATAAACCAAGAAATTAATAAACCTTAAGAATTAATATTCTAAACTCAAGAGATTAATAAAGCATAAGAATTAATACTTTAAACTCAAGAGATTAATAAACCTAAGAAACTAAATATATTATACACCAAAATAACTAATAAAACCAAGTGTTTAATATTACAAACCAAAGGAATTGGTGAACCCAAGGGATAAATATTAAAGACCTAAGGGATAAATAAGGCCAATGTATCAATATTAAGAACACAATAGATTAATAAACCCAAAGAAGTACTATTTTAAACACAAAACCTCAAAAATTAATAAACTCTAAGGATTAATATTTTTAACTCAAGAGATTTTAAAACCAACGGGATTATTAATATTATAAACCAAAATAACTAATAAACCCAAGGGTTTTATATTTTAAACCCAGGGAATTATTTAACCCAAGGGATAAATATTAAAAACCTAAGGGATCAATAAGTGGAAGGGATCAATATTAAAAACAAAAGAGATTAACAAAACCTATAAATTAATATCTTAAATAGAAAGGATTCATAAAATCACATGATTACTAATATTATAAATCCAAAGGAATAATATTAAAATTAAGAAATTAATATTATATAAAAACCTTTAGATAAATACTATAAACCGTAAAATAAACATGGTTGAGCATGCTTGATTCAGACATTGAGACAATTGTTGTCATAATGTGACATTGGATGAAGAATTATGATGGTTGGCCATGGCTTATTTTCATAATGAGACATTCTTTGTCACAATGTGACATTCGACCATGGAAAACCCTCATCAAATACGAATAACAATGATTAACAATGGTCTCCCATGGTTGGTTTTCATATTCACACAATGTTTTTCATAACATGACATTGGGCAATGCATTAATATTAAAGTGTATGACTAATATTTAATGCCTAAAATTACCAACCCAAATATTTAGAAAACTCAAAGAGTATTAAACCCTAAGAATTAATATTTTAAACTCGAAAGCCTAAGAATTTAATAAACCCTAATAATTAATAATTTAAGCTCAAGAGGTTAATAAACGAAAGGGATTATAAATATTATAAACCAAAAAAACTAATAAATCCAAGGGTTTAATATTATAAACTAAAGGAATTGGTGAACCGAAGGGATAAATATTAAAAACTTAAGGGATCAATAAGACCAAAGATTTAATATTAAAAACAAAAGAGATTAATAAACCCTAAGAATTAATATTTTAAAGACAAAAACTTAAAAAATTAATATACCATAATCTAATAAATATCTTAAACTCAAGAGATTAATAAACCCAAGGAATTATTAATATTATAAACCAAAAGAACTAATAAACCAAAGGGTTTAATATTATAAACTAAAGGAATTAGTGAACCCAAGGGATAAATATTAAAAACCTAAGGGATCAATAAGGCCCACGGTTTAATATTAACAACAAAAGAGATTAATAAACCCTAAGAATTAATATTTTAAACATAAAAACCTAAAAAATTAATATACCATAATCTAATCAAAATTTTAAACTCAAGATATTAACAAAACCAAGGGATTATTAATATTATAAACCAAAACAACTAACAAACACAAGGGTCTAATATTATAAGCTAAAGGAATTGGTGAACCCAAGGGATAAATATTAATATTATAAACCAAAAAAATAATAAACTCTAAGAATTAATATTTTGAACTCAAGAGATTAATAAATCATAAGAATTAATATTTTAAATTGAAGAGATTAATAAACCCAAGGATTTATTAATATTATAAACCAAAAGAA
The DNA here is from genome assembly GCA_034641835.2 of Pinus albicaulis. NCBI lineage: Eukaryota > Viridiplantae > Streptophyta > Pinopsida > Pinales > Pinaceae > Pinus > Pinus albicaulis. Next base: position 1,087,178,987 of record CM076574.1, read on the forward strand.
ATAATAAAACCAAGGGTTTAATATTACAAACCAAAGGAATTGGTGAACCCAAGGGATACATAAGGCCAAGATATCAATATTAAGAACACAAGAGATTAATAAACCCTAAGAATTAATATTTTAAACACAAAAACCTAAAAATTTAATAAACTCTAAGGATTAATATTTTTAACTCAATAAAACCAAAGTAGTTATTCATATTATAAACCAAAATAACTAATAAACCCAAGGAATTGGTGAACCCAACGAATAAATATTAAAAAACTAAGGGATCAATAAGTGGAAGGGATCAATATCAAAAACAAAAGAGGTTAACAAAGCCTACAAATTAATATCTTAAACAGGAATGATTGATAAAATCACATAATTATTAATATTATAAACCCAAGGTAATAATATAAAAGCTAAGAGATTAATATTATAAACCTCAACTATATAAAAACCTTTAGATAAATACTATAAACCGTAAAATAAACATGATTGAGCATGCTCGATTTAAACATTGAGACAATTGTTGTCACAATGCGATGTTGGACGAAGAATGACGATGGTCGACCATGGTTGATTTTCATATTGAGACAATCTTTGTCACAATGTGATATTCGACCATGGAAGACCTTAATCAAATACAAATAACGATGATTAACAATGGTCTCCCATGGTTGGTTTACATATTCACACAATGTTTTTTATAATATGACATTTCACCATGCATTAATATTAAAGTGCATGACTAATATTTAACGCCTAATATTACCAACCCAAATATTTAGAAAACTCAAATATTATTAAACCCTAAGAATTAATATTTTAAATTCAAAAGCCTAAGAAATTAATAAACCTTAATAATCAATAATTTAAAATCAGGAGGTTAATGAACCAAAGGGATTATAAATATTATAAACCAAAAAAACTAATAGATCCGAGGAGTTTAATATTATAAGCTAAAGGAATTGGTGAACCCAATGGATAAATATTAATATTATAAACTAAGAAATTAATATACCCTAAGAATACATATTTTAAACTAAAGAGATTAATAAAGCATAAGAATTAATATTTTAAACTCAAGAGATTAATAAACCCAAGGAGTTACTAATATTATAAACCAAAACAACTAATAAAACCAAGGGTTTAATATTACAAACCAAAGGAACTGGTGAACCCAAGGGATAAATATTAAATACCGAAGGGATAGATAAGGAAAAGGGATCAATATTAAGGACACAAGAGATTAATAAACCCTACGAATTAATATTTTTAACTCAAGAGATTTTAAAACTAAAGGGATTATTAATTTTATAAACCAAAGTAACTAATAAACCCAAGGGTTTTATATTTCAAACCTAAGGGATTGGTGAACCCAAGGGATAAATATTAAGAACTTCAGGGATCAATAATGTGGAGGGATCAATATTAAAAACTAAAGAGATTAACAAATCCTAGAAATTAATATCTTAAACAGAAAAGATTGATAAACTCACATGATTATTAATATTATAAGCTCAAGGGAATAATATTGAAGCTAAGAAATTAATATTATAAAGTTCAAGTATATAAAAGCCTTTAGATAAATACTATAAAATGTAAAATAAACATGGTTGAGCATGCTTCACTTAAACATTGAGACAATTGTTGTCACAATGTGACGTTGGATGAAGAATAACGATGGTTGGCCATGGTTGATTTTCATATTGAGACAATCTTTGTCACAATGTGACATTCGACCATGGAAGACCTTGATCAAATATAACTAACATTGATTAACAATGGTCTCCCATGGTTGTTTTTCATATTTAGACAATGTTTTTCATAATATGGCATTGGACCATCCATTAAAATTAAAGTGTATGACTAATATTTAATGCCTAATATTACCAACCCAAAGATTTTGAAAACTCAAAGATTAATGAACCCTAAGAGTTAATATTTTAAAAATCAAGCCTAAGAAATTAATAAACCCTAATAATTAATAATTTAAACTCAAGAGATTAATAAACCAAAAGGATTATAAATATTATAAACAATAAAAACTAATAAACCCAAGGGTTTAATATTATAAAGTAAAGGAATTGGTGAACCAAGGGATAAATATTAGAAACCTAAGGGATCAATAAGGCCAAGGGTTTAATATTAAAAAGAAAAGAGATTAATAAACCCTAAGAATTAATATTTTAAACACAAAAACCTAAAAAATTAATATACCATAATCTAATAAATATTTTAAACTGAAGAGATTAATCAACCCATGGAATTATTAATATTATAAACCAAAAGAACTAATAAACCAAAGGGTTTAATATTATAAACTAATGGAATTGGTGAATGCAAGGGATAGATATTTAAAACCTAAGGGATCAATAAGGCCAAGAGTTTAATATTAAAAACACAAGAGATTAATAAAACCTAAGAATTAATATTTTAAAAATAAAAACCTAAAAAATTAATATACCATAATCTAATCAATATTTTAAACTCAAGATATTAATAAACCAAAAGCATTATTAATATTATAAACCAAAAACACTAATAAACCCAAGGGTTTAATATTATAAACTAAATGAATTGATGAACCCAAGGGATAGATTAAAAACCTAAGGAATCAATAAAGCCAAGGGTTTAATATTAAAAACACAAGAGATTAATAAACCCTAAGAATTAATATTTTAAACACAAAAACATAAAAAATTAATATACCATAATCTAATCAATATTTTAAAATGAAGAGATTAATAAACCCAAGGCATTATTAATATAATAAAACAAAAAAAATAATAAACCAAAGCATTTTCTATGATAGATTATGGCTCCACATTTTGGCAAACCACATTCAATCATATTATCAAACAAAAGGACTAACATTATAAGTCCTTGGGATGATTATTATAAACCCAATATATTAATAATCCAAATGGTTTATTAAACCCTAACATTATAAACCCAATGGAATAATATTAAACCTTAGGATTAGTATTATAATTCAAAGTATTATGAACCCTAGGGTTAATATTATAAACCAAAGTATTATAAACCATAAGATTAATATTATAAACACAATGGGTTAACATTATAAATTCTTGGGTCTAATGTTATAAATCCAAAATATTAACAAACCCAAGGGTTTATTAAACCCTAACATTATAAACTCAAGGGAATAATATTAAACCCTAGGTTTAGTATTATAAACCGTGGGATTTGAATATTATAAACCCATGGGATTAATATTATAAATACTTGATATTAATATTATAAACCCAAAATATTAATTAACCAAATGGTTTATTGATATTAGAAATTCAAGGGATTAATAAACCATGAGGATTATTAACATTATAAATCTAAGAAATTGATATTATAAACCAAATGGATTAATAAACATAAAGCATTATCAATATTATAAACTCAAATTATTAATAAATAGAAGGGATTAATATTAGAAACCAAACGGATGAAAACAACTCAAGGGATATGTGAGATACATATTATAAATGCTTGAGATTAATATTATAAACTCAAAATATTAATACACCCAAGAGTTTATTAAACCCTAACATTATAAACCCAATGGAATATTATGAACCCTCGTATTAGTATTATAAACCAAAGTATTAATAACCTTAGGATTAATATTATAAACCCAAGGGATTTACATTATAAATCCTTTGAATTAATAGTATAAACCCAAAATAAACCCTAGGGTTTATTAAATCCTAACATTGCAAACCCAATGGAATAATATTAAACCTTAACGTTAGTATTATAAAGAATAGCCATGATTAAATATGGTTAAGTAATGTTTTGTATTAAGACAATGAGTAACAATGATTAACTATGTTGGAAAGGTTTGACCATATATGACCATGGTTGAGTTTTTTTTACCATGTTTTATTGGAATTATTACAATGGTTGACCAAGGATGACCATAGGTTACTATGGTTGAGCAAGGTTGACAATAGACTACTATGGCTGACCATGTTTGACCATAGGCTACTATGGTTGAATACCGCTAACTATGGTTGTGTATTTTTGAGCATGAGTGACAATGATTAACTATGATGGCAATGTTTGACCTTGTATGGACATGATTGAGTTTGTTTTACCATGCTTGATTAGAATGATTACAATGCAAATCTTAATATTATTATTTATCACTAATAATCTTAATATTATTTACTTTAATAGTGTAAATTTTAGTATCAATAAAGTTATTTATCACTTATGATCTTAATACTATTTATATTAATAGTGTTAATTTTGGTATCAATAGTAATATCATTCATAATATTAATCATCATATTTTTAGAGTGAATATAATTTAAAAAGGAATATTAATAAGAAACATATTTATTATTATAAAGAAATCATTATTAATATTATTTATCAATATTAATGTTAATAGGATTTATATTAACAATATTAATGTAATTAATCATATTAATATTATTAATAAAATGTTATTAATATTATTGTTATAATTTAAATGTTATTAATAACTAAAATGTCAGTTTTATTATTAATATAGTTTTTAGTATAAATCATAATCATCGTTATTTAAATACTAATTATTAATATTATTTTTAGTGTACATTAAAATGTTAATGTTATTAATGTCATTTTTATTATTGTACAGTTTTTAATATTGAGTTTATAATATTGGGGTTCTAAATTAGAAAAGTTAATATTATAAAAATATGAAAATTAAAATTTAAAAAAACTTAATATTATAAAGTATAAATGTATAAAATAATAAAATAACCTAAAATTTAAAAAAAAAAAAAAAAAAACACATTGTTGGTCAATATATACTTTTACCCTAATACACTAAGTATATTAATAATATTAATAAATAATTGATCACTATTAATACATTATCAATATTAATAAATAATTAATCAATATTAAGAAAAATAATACTATTAATTAATATTATTAATATTAATCAATTAAAAATAATAATATTAATATTAAAATATTAATTATTAATATTATTAATATCACTATTACTATTTTGTTATAAAATTAAAGAAATTATAAAACTATTTTATGGTTTAAAAACTATGAAAAACTAATATTATTATAAACTTAATAAATTTATTATTAATATTATAAAACTCTTAATAAACCATTATATTATTATAAAGAAAAGATTGTTTTTACTACATTAATCAAAACTTAATAATAATAATAATAGACTAAATCCAATTAAAAAATTAAATACCTAAATACAAATTTAATGATCAAATTTATCTTATTATATTAAAACCTACTAACTAAAAACACAAATTACATACCAAAATATTAAAAAAATACTATTATAGTTACATTAAAATGTCAATGGAGAGGGCTGCAATAATTCAAAGATCACCCTCTAGACCATGTTTTACTCGACATGCCAATATTTAAATTTTCATTGTATTTTTAATTTTACTCTTTAATATAAAATGTTTAATATAAATAAAACCTTCCATAATTGTTTTAACTTGTAACACATACCTTAATTAAGAGGAACACAACCTAGTTTCAATATATTTTTAATTTCAATGCTTAATATAAATAAAACCTCCCTAAAAGTTAAATTTAAATCAAGAGCATTACAACAGCTCTGGCCACCATAAAAATAAAGCATAGTTTAGGTTATGGGACACATTTTAGTTAACAACATCCAAGTGTCAATATATTTTTATTTTTAATTTGATATTTATTTTTATTTTTCTCTAATCCTCATATGTAGTGATACATAAAACACACAATAAAATTTTAATATGATTTGGTAAAAAAAATATTTTAATCAAGGTTTAAACATATGATTTAGATATGTAAAGAAGTTATGATTTTGATTTTCATTCATTGATATACTAGCATCTTTCAATTTAGACCGTAAGATCAAAAAAATTAATTATCAAAATAATTAAAGTGGTGAATTCCAACAAGGGGGATGCCTATCGGCATAATAAAGGTAGAGCAGGTCTCATACTCTGAATTCCTGCACAATAGCCGTATAGGACGGGAGATAGGAAGGTGCAGGAAAGTTCAGGAATTGACTCCTACTTGTCTCGGAGCAGTGGTCAAGATGCTCTGAGTGGGTAAAGAAATGACGTTTAACAACTCTTTTGAAATGGGGAGGAGGAGGGCGTATAAAAGACATGAGAGATTTGACAGGCGTCGGAAATTGGCGAATGAAAGGTGAAGAAAGTAGCCGTATTGACTGCTAGTCGTCGTGGGGCGGCGATCTTGCCGTATTGAATGGGAGATGGAAAGGTGAAGTCACTAGTCAAGTCAAGTGATCAATAAATGTGAAATAAAATTATTGATTTTAATAATAAATATAATTTATTTTTTATAATATTAATCTAGTTGCTTTTAATGTGATTTCTTTGAGTTGTTTATTGACGTAATAGAATTATAATAAACCGAGGGTGTTTTTTCGCTAGAATTTAAGAAAAAAATTCAAAAAAATCGATAGTCGAAGTGTTTGAATTTTATTTTTGATGGTGGAAATGCATTTAGTACCATCACCCAAAACACCGAAGTTTAACTACCGTAAACTAGATTTTCAAAAAATCTTTACGAATTTTTCATAATCTTACCAAATTTTAAGTTATTCCGTTTTATTTTTTAGACTTTTTTTTTTAATTTTCCGATTTATTTTTCAAATTTAATTTATGTAAAATCCATCGAACTTTCAAAAAATAATAGACAACTCCAATATTAATTAAATTGATATATAAAATTTTATAAATAAATATTATTTAATTTTAATTCCATTTATATTTATCATATAAATTATGATATTTTAGTGTTATAAACACATTATATTGACTTATCAAGTAGTTGGAGTGTTTGAATTGCATTTTTGATGGTGGAAATGAATTCAGCACCATCAAAAATCCTTAGATCACTCAAAATACTGAAGTTTAACCATTGTAACCCAGATTTTCAAAAATCTTTGCCAAAATTTTTCATAATCTTACCAATCTTTTTGAGTTATACGTGGGTTTTTAGACTTTTTTTTTTTTTTTTAATTTTCGCATTTATTTTTCAAATTTAATTTATATAAAATCCATCAAAATTTTCAAAAAATAGCAGACAACTCCAATATTAATTAAATTGATATATAAAATTTGATAAAAAAATATTATTAGATTTTAATTCATTTATATTTATCATATAAATTATGATATTTTAGTGTTATAAACGCATTATACTGACTTCAAAAGTAAGTATCAATGAGTTGGACACGCAACATACAATTCAATTGCTTTATCTTTAACATTGTGAAGTAAAATACATTGTATTGCTCTTTACATGATAGACATGCAATATAAATTATTGAATTGTAAAATGTATTTTAAATACTATATACATAATCAATACCTTTTAAATAATCGAAAAGCTAAAAAGCTTTACCTTTTGTGTCTAAAATCTTCAATTTATAATAATATTTAATAATATTATTATTTTTAGAGTAAACTTAGTAAATTAATTAGATTTAAAATTTATATAACATTAAATTTGATAATAATAAAAAATTATATTACCATAGATTAAATTGATATTACCCTAGATTAAATTTGTCTCAACTATAAATGTTGCTTATACTTAATTTCATGCCTGCTATATATAATATTTCCCTTTCCACGGTTATAATCTTATGGAGAAACGTAAATCTTAACGTATGTATATATAGATATATATCGATTTATGGTTATGGCTTGGCCACGTCACTACCATACATATATTTAATACATCTCTTAACTTTGGTGGTACTCAAAGTCACTTCCATCCACAATTATTTACTCACAGTAAAAAAAAAATTATTTCACACCTATATTTATCACAACCCAGAGATATGTTAGATTTTAACCATACAATTTAAATCACCTATCACACGTTCTGAAATGACATGGTTAACATTGCAAATATATATATTCGAATTGGTGAAAGCTATGGTTAAAACTTGATTATAGCCCCACATGGGAATGTAATGTGTGTTTTGAATGCGGAAATAATTGCACATATAATATCTATGTACCGGTGCAAGAATTGTATAAATGATACCCTAGTCGAATATCTTGAACTCTCTGTTGGGCATTAATCAACGAATCCCTATACAATATTGAACTTAATTGCAGCGTCCTATTTTGGAATGATGGTCTTGCCACACGGCGCTTAACTCCTCTCGCCGAGGCATAGGTGTCAACCCACCTGGGATTTGCTGTACAAGGCCATTAAATTTTTGGGACAGATGTAATCCAAGTCTCGACTTCTTCGGAGTTAGCAAGGGAAAACAGCTGGAGTCTTCTGCTAGTCGTCCTAGTTTCTCAGCGATATCGCTCTTCCAATGCGGGCTAGCAGGTTTGGCTCCTCTCTGGTTTATCTGGCATGATTTCCTTTGGTTTTATGGAAGGCATTCCTCAACATGCCTTTCCAGCATTTTCTAGTTTTATTTTCTTGGTTAAGTTCTGGTTTTGATTTCCATTTCTTGTTTGTGTGTTACCTCGGTATCATGATTAGCCTCACAGGTTGTTTATCGGCTCACTATGGAGTGGATTCCTCTCCATTACATGAGGAAACTGACCTCCAACAAACCCCAACGCAGTTTCGACAGGTATGGGAACCTACTCGTCAGCTTTGGTTTAGATCAGGGTTTTTTTCAATGCTAAGTTGTAATCTCGGTTCCGCTCTTGCATGTTTATGTATATTTCTTTTAATCCGTTTCATTTTTCCAGAAATGGTCAGGCTTCGCGATATTGGTATCCATCGACAGGTAAGCTGTCTCAGGCACTCTCCTTCTAGCTCAGAGTATTCCTTTCTCCAATCTTTCAACTGACCTGGGAGTTTAATTTAAGTCACTAACAGGGTTGTTTACTTGCAGGTTAGAGAACCTCTCCAAACCCTTCCCTCAGCTCCTCGAGTTTAAATTATTCTGGTGGCTAATATGACTTCTCCTTCCAATCACAGGTACCCTGTGCTGATACGAGTATTTGGTAGCTGTGGCTCCAAAAGCTTGCGTAGTAATATGTTTTGAAACTGGGTTACTCTGCCTAGGGTTTTGTTTTAGCTTCGCAGAGTCTAATTTCACTTGTTGTAATAGTTCTCTGAGCTTCGTCTCGGTTTAATCTATGAGACTGTTATGGAATGGGCGTTTTCTTGAACTGTGTAATTATCTCAGGATTCTAAATAATGTGGCCGAGGCATCGAAGTCTGTCGGTTATTTTGTTTGAAATACCCTGGTCTAGTAACCATTTACCCTTTGCTTATTCGAGGGTTCTTTTCCCTTTACGAGTTTTATCAACTGATAGACAGAATTTCCATTGCAATCTGTGTATATCTCTTTTTAAGGAGCTAGCTGTAAGTTTTTTTTTCTTCTATTGACCTGTTTCGCCGCAACAGAGTAAGAAAAAAATGTGAGAACACATATGGGCCTCCCATCTTAGTGTTTTATTCATTATGGCGCACTGGCTGGGCGTTCTTCCTCTGTTGAATTATGGATTCTTTCTCAGGGTACTGTCTCAACTATGCAGTGTATTTTTTTTTATGGTTTCACATATACATATTGTTTTGTCCAATTCGACGGTAGTCGTTAAATGCACTGAATTATTTATGTTCGTTCTGTATGTTTCAACTTTGTGGGATGTGGTACATTTTCTTGCATAGAACTTTTCTGATATCGTGACTTGAGACAGAAGGTTATGGTTGTCTTGCACACTGCTATTTATAATAATCAAATTTTTTTTGAAAATACGCTTAGGCCTTACGGCACCGGTCCGCCGTTTAAAGGGCTGCGTATAGTTTTTATTAAACGAACAGGAGCAGGGCAGGGTTTCGACCCAGACCCAGTTCTACAAGTTCTGTACCTCCTTAATTTGGGTTTACTTCGATAACACTGTTTGGGAAGTACATTTATCATTGTTTACTATTTCATGCATAGCCGTTTTCTTTCCTATCTTTCATTTTACGACTACAGTGTTTACTCATACAGTAGGTTTAAATCAGTACTAAATTTTGTATTCCCTGTTTTCCTTTCATTTTATAAACATATTTAATCTATTCACAGAGTTTTGTTCTTAAAATAAAAATATAAAACCCCTGCCACGTCTCAATAAGAATCTTATAATGAAAGAAAGTACATCTAGCTTTGCAACTCTCTCTTTTTCGCTACGCATAGCATTATTACAAAAATAGAAGGAAGTTAAGTCTAGTATACAATCTTTCTTTCCACTACACAGAGTATTAGCCTACCAGGTTATCTGGAAACTTCCAATTTACTGAGAATTGCTAGACAGATACCTTCGCAAAGCTAATACATTCAGAACTTCCTAGTAGAAAAGTCTTTAACCAGTAAAAACCATAAACAGACTAATTTTTCTGCATTTTCCAGAAAGACAAATATCCTGTAATCCATAACATTTCAGTTATTGAATACTTATCTGAAAAGGAACAAAAATCCTTTAAACTGTGGTCCTCCTAACCATCAAGGAAGGAAATGACGTCCTCCTCTTACTCCCTAGCTGCAGAATTCTGGACGACGCCACGGATAACAGTGGATAATTCTTCTGTTGTAACCTCTGGATGGCCAATCCAATCACAAATAGGTAATCTGGTTCACAAGGGTTGCAGAAGCTATTCTCAACTGGTCTCCCACCCAGCTCTAGAAAATGCTTCACCCTCCTTTCCAAGATACACCGAACCCCTACCTCTCTCCTGGGATTTCATTTTATCCCTAGAGGTAGGTAACTGTTTTTTCCAACTATTCCCAACCACCTCCTATTCTTAGAAAATTTTCACCAGCAGCTTAAAGGATTTCATTTTCATTCATTTGTTCCTCCTATTAACTCAGTAACAAAATAAAATAATACTTTTGTTTCATGAACAATTACAATTAAGTCTTTCTTGCCAAGAAAAATAAAAATAAACAAATAAGCCAATTGTCTTTTAACTGGTTGTGGCTAGTTAACTCTTAATGAGGCTGTCACATCTCCCCCCCCTAGAAGTAACACCGTCCTCGGTGTTTCAGCCCATCTCTACAAAGAGTTTCAGGTATGCTTCCTGCATAAATTTTTCATCCTCCCAAGTAACTTCATCCGGTCCAAAGTGCTTCCACTACACTTTCACCTAGATAACTACTCTTTTGCGGAGTTCAATTTCTCTTCGATCAACTATGCATTTCAGCTCTACTAGAAACTCTCCGTATGGTTCTACCTGAATATTCTGCCAATGAATTACATGTTTCTCATCATGTAGATATCGCTTCAACAAGGATACATGGAATACATTGTGTACTCGGATATGGCTGGGAAAAGCCAATCTATAGGCTACTGGTCCCACTCTTTCCAATATTTGGAAAGGGTCGCAGTACCGAGGAGCCAGTTTAGCACAAGAGGTCCACCTCATGGTACTTCTTTTAGGCTTAATTCTTACGTATACATGGTCCCCTACCCCGAATTCATGGTAGGATATTTTCTTGTCAACAAAAATATTTTTCCTATCTTGCGCAGCCTTCAAATTCTGCCTTATTCTTTTTACCTCAGCTTCCATTTCAGCCAGCATTTCAGGTCCCAGCAGTAATTTTGTTTCGAGACTGCTCCAGTTTATAGGCGTACGACATTGCCTACCATATAACGCTTCAAAGGGGCTCATTTTCAGAGACTCCTGATACCCATTGTTATATGCAAATTCTACAAGGTGCAAGTAATATTCCCACTTGGTTGGCTATTGCATCACATACATGCGTAGCATGTCTTCCAGAATTTGGTTTACCCATTCTGTCTGCCCATCAGTCTGAGGATGATAGGCAGTACTAAAGTGTATTTGGGTTCCTAATCCAGAAAACAAAGTTTTCCAAAATGCGGACGTAAACTTAACATCCCGATCTGAAATCACAATTTTAGGTATGCCATGCAACCTAAAGATCTCCTTCATGAATATATCCGCAATTTGTACCGTCTTGTAGGTAGATTGCACAGGTATGAAATGGGTATATTTGCTTAATCTTTCCACCACTACCATAATAGAATCATTATGCTTCTTTGTTCGTGGTAAACCTGTGATGAAATCTAAGGAGATAACCTCCCACTTCCATTCAGGAATGGGTATGGGTTGTAATAACCCTGCATGATGCTGATGCTCCACTTTAACCTGCTGACATTCCAAACATTTTCTTAGATATTCTGCAATGTTATTACGCATACTTGGCCAATAATATACCTTTCTTATTGCAGTGAGCATCTTTTGATATCCTGGATGGCCAGCGTAATTGCTACGGTGAAATTCATTCAGGATCAACTCCTTAAGACTTGCGCGGTTAGGTACATAGATTCTTCTGCGGAAGGTCAACACCTGCCCTTCATTCCTTCCATACTCTGTTGCCTTGCCATGCTTCTTATCATCCTCCATTTGCTGCCACAAGAATTTATATTCCGAGTCTTTCTGGGCTTCCTCCTTTAATTGTTCCAGCAACTGGCTTTCCAACTGATTAAAGTATAGGGCAGAAATACCGTGTAGTTTTCTGCTTAACACGTCGGCAACTATATTTTCCTTCCCCTTAATATGTTGTATGTCTATGTCAAATTCACTCAAAAAGGCACTCCACCTTGCCTGTCTAGAATTTAAATATGCTTGCTTAAAATAGTTATTCAAGCTGCTATGGTCTATTTTAAGTACAAACCTTTTACCCAGTAGATAATGCCTCCATACTCGGAGGGCGTGCACTACTGCGGTAAGCTCCAAGTCATAAGCATAATATTTTTGTTCATGTTCTTTCAGCTTCCTTGACTCGTAGGCTATCACTTTACCTTCTTGAGTTAGCATTGCTCCAACTCCTTCCTTGCTTGCATCAGTACAGACCTCATAGTCCTTTTCCGGGTCAGCTACCTTCAGTACTGGGGCTGTAGTTAGGAGTTTTTTCAGCCTTTCGAAGCTGTCCTAACATTCCTTCGTCCATCTAAAAAGCTTGCCTTTCTTCTGCAAGGATGTGATGGGAAAAGAAATTTTGGAAAACCCTTCTATGAACCTTCTATAATACCCAGCTAGACCCATAAATGATTTAATGTCCGCCACATTCTGAGGTACTCGCCATTCCATGATGGTTTTGATCTTTTCGGGATCAACAACTATCCCTTCAGCTGATATAACATGTCCCAAGTATTGGATTTCTGTTTTAAAGAAATCGCATTTGCTAAATTTAGCATAAAGCTGATGTTTCCTCAGCATTTCCAATACTATCCTCAAATGCTCCTTATGTTCTGCCTCCCTTTTTGAGTATACCAGTATGTCATCTATGAAAATAAGTACAAAGTTATCCAAAAACTGATGGAAAATGCCATTCATCAACCTCATGAAGGTTGCTGGTGCATTTTTCAATCCAAAGGGTAGCACAACAAATTCATAATGACCATATCGAGTGCGGAATGTTGTTTTGAAAATATCCTCATCCTTAATCTGAATTTGATGATACCTGGATCTTAAATCTATCTTAGAGAACACCTTAGCCCCTCTCACCTGATCGAATAAATCATCGATCCTTGGTAAGGGGTATTTGTTTTTAACAGTCAGCTTATTAAGCTGCCTGTAGTCCATACACATGCGTAATGTTCCGCCTTTCTTCTTAACGAAAATAACTGGTGCTCCCCAAGGAGACACACTTGGGTGAATATAGCCCTTGTCTAACAATTCTTGTAACTGTATCTTCAGTTCTGTTAACTCTGGCACACTCATTCTATAAGGGGCTCTCGATACCGGAGAGGCTCCCGGCAACAATTCAATAGTAAAATCAATATCTCTCTTGGGTGGAAAACCAGGAATTTCATCTGGAAATACATCCAGGAATTCCTGCACCACAGGAATATCTTCCATTATCAGAGCCTTTTCCTTGGAGTCTGCATATCCTACTTGTATTGCATACAACTGGCATCCTTTTCTGATACACTTACCCATCTGGGATGCTGTTATTGGTCGTAATTGTATAGGCTTTTTAATTCCCTGAATTTATTTCCGCGTACCATCTTGCATTCTGAAATAGATAATCTTTTCTTTGCAGTCCACTAGTGTCCAGTGTCTTTCCAACCAGTCCATACCTAGTAAGACATCATAAGACCCCAGTGGTAGGATATTTAAATCCACCTGTAGCTGTTGTTCTACCACTTCCAGCACACAGTTAGGAACTTTTGCTGTTATCTTTCGTTTTGCCCCAGTAGCTAGCTGTACTAGCCAAGAATTTTTAAATTTTTGTTCCTTTAATTTACATATTTCCACTAGCTTGGGACTTACATAACTCAAACTTGCTCTAGGATCTACCAAAATTGAAATAGGTTTAGTTAGTAAAGTACCTTCTAGCTCGATCATTGTAGGCTGAAAATCGGCCTGCCGATCTTCCAAGGCAGCATTGATGCGAGGTATGTTATGCGCCACGTCCCCTACTATAGATGCCTCCTGCAGATTTGCTACCATTTCACTTTTATTCCGTTGGGGACAATTTTTATAATAATGAGCTTCCCCACAGCCCCAACACTGTAGGGGAGGTTTAGAAATCTACCCTTGATCTGGCTTGCTTGATGCTTCTGTGGGCTTCTCCTCAGCTGGCCACTTGTTTCTTTGATGATTTTTACCAAACTTCTTGCTGATAGAGTTTCGTGTTGTGCTTTTGAAGTTGTTGTTTTTACTGCCTCTAAAAGTAGAGTTATTTTTCTGATTTTTCTTTGGCTGTCAGCTCTTTCCTCCTTCACCCTTGGCCTTATTTTGTTGATATCACATTCGTGCTTTTGGATAGCCTCATCCATAGTCTGAGGGTAAACAAATTCTATCCGCTCCCTCATATGAGCAGGTAAACTGCTTAAGAATCTCTGCACCTTAGCTTTCTCTTCTCTGAGATAAGGTACGTATCATAACAGGGAAGTAAATTTTGTAACATAGTCATCCATGGTCATTTTCCCCAATCGAAGATCATTGAATTCCTTAGCTTTGTCATCATAGAATCTTTCTGTCAGGTATTTATCTTTAAAGTACTGCTGGAACAGTTCCCATGTGATGTCTCATTCATCAATGCTGCGTACATTCTTCACCTCTTCCCACCACAGGGTGGATTTTTCTCATAACTAGTATATAGCCAATCTCGCCTTCAGATTGCTGCTATATTCATATACCTGGAAATACTTATTTATATTTATTAACCAAGCTTTAGCCGCCTCCTTTGCCTCACCAACAAATGTTGGTGGCTTAATTTTACGAAATTCCCCCTGCAGTTCCATTTTCTATCTTTTAAGATCTTGCTGGTCAGGCAAATTACCCGACTCCACCTCATTATAATTCCTATTTTTGCTCTTCTGGGAGAGACTCTTTTCAGTTTTTCCAGCAGTGTTATTTCGAGTTTGCTGGTCCTCTGGTTCCATCGATAACTCTTTCTCAGCACTGGGGTGTCTCGTCTCCTTATTTTGTTTATCCGACAAACTCTTCAGGATCCTTTCTTGATCTTGTAACAACCTCTCATTGTCCCTCCGGACTCTTATCATTTCCTCCTGGAGTTGTTGTACCGTATTTAGCAGAAATGCAGTTTTTTGCTACTGTTCCTAAAGCAATCGACTCGTCTTTTGGTGTTGTTCCACAGTTAATTGAACCCATATTTCTGCATTCAAAACTGTTGGGGCTTGAGTGTCCTCCGGTTGTGATTGAGTTGCCGTGCCTTCCCTCATTTCTCTTACTTCCCCTTAGTGCACTATACACATACACAACTTCACTGTTAGTAGACCCTTAGGATCCTAGTGTAGCAATCCGGCTTTGATACCACTTGTCACTTCTATCCACAATTATTTACTCACAGTAAAAAAAAATTATTTCACACCTATATTTATCACAACCCAGATATATGTCAGATTTTAACCATACAATTTAAATCACCTATCGCACGTTCTGAAATGACATGGTTAACATTGCAAATATATATATATATATATATATATATATATATATATATATATATATATATATTCGAATTGGTGAAAGCTATGGTTAAAACTTGATTATAGCCCCACATGAGAATGTTATATGTGTTTTGAATGCGGAAATAATTGCGCATATCATATCTATGTACCGGTGCAAGAATTGTATAAATGATACCCTAGTCGAATATCTTGAACTCTTTGTTGGGCATTAATCAACGAATCCCTATACAATATTGAACTTAATTGCAGCGTCCTGTTTTGGAATGATGGTCTTGCCACACTGTGCTTAACTCCTCTCGCCAAGGCATAGGTGTCAACCCACCTGGCATTTTCTGTACAAGGCCATTAAATATTTGGGACAGATGTAATCCAAGTCTCGATTTCTTCGGATTTAGTGAGGGAAAACAGTTGGAGTCTTCTGCTAGTCATCCTAGTTTCTCAGTGATATCACTCTTCCAATGCACGCTAGCAGGTTTGGCTCCTTTCTGGTTTATCTGGCATGATTTCCTTTGGTTTTATGGTAGGCATTCCTCGACATGCCTTTCCAGCATTTTCCAGTTTGATTTTCTTGGTTAAGTTCTGGTTTTTATTTCCATTTCTTGTTTGTGTGTTACCCCGGTATCATGATTAGCCTCACATGTTGTTTCTTGGCTCACTATGGAGCCGATTCCTCTCCACTGCATGAGGAAACTAACCTCCAACAAACCCCGATGTAGTTTCGACAGGTATGGGAACCTACTCGTCAGCTTTC
Source organism: Pinus albicaulis (assembly GCA_034641835.2). Lineage (NCBI taxonomy): Eukaryota > Viridiplantae > Streptophyta > Pinopsida > Pinales > Pinaceae > Pinus > Pinus albicaulis. The sequence continues at coordinate 1,087,195,673 of CM076574.1, forward strand.
GTTCAGATCAGGGTTTTTTTTCAATGCTAAGTTGTAATCTCGGTTCGGCTCTCGGATGTTTACGTATATTTCTTTTAATCCTTGTCATTTTTCCGGAAATGGTCAGGCTTCGCAATATTGGTATCCATCGACAGGTAAGCTGTCTCAGCCACTCTCCTTCTAGCTCAGAGTATTCCTTTCGCCAATCTTTTAACTGACCTGGGAGATTAATTTAAGTCACTAACAGGGTTGTTTACTTGCAGGTTAGAGAACCTCTCCAAACCCTTCCCTCAGCTCCTCGAGTTTAAATTATTCTGGTGGCTAATACGACTTCTCCTTCCAATCACAGGTACCCTATGATGATACGAGTATTTGGTAGCCGTGGCTCCAAAATCTTGTGTAGTAATATGTTTTGAAACTGGGTTACTCTGCCTAGGGTTTTGTTTTAGCTTCGCAGAGTCTAAGTTCACTTGTTGTAATAGTTCTCTGAGCTTCGTCTCGGTTTAATCTATGAGACTGTTATGGAATGGGTGTTTTCTTGAACTGTGTAATTATCTCAGGATTCTAAATAATGTGGCCGAGGCATCAAAGTCTGTCGGTTATTTTGTTTGAAATACCCCGGTCTAGTAACCATTTACCCTTTTCTTATTCGAGGGTTATTTTCCCTTTACGAGTTTTATGAACTGATAGACAAAATTTCCACTGCAATATGTGTATATCTCTTTTTAATGAGCTAGCTATAAGTTTGTTTTTCTTCTATTGACCTGTTTCACCAGAACAAAGTAAGAAAAAAAATGTGAGAACACATATGGGCCTCCCATCTTAGTGTTTTATTCATTATGGCGCACTGGCTGGGCGTTCTTCCTTTATTGAGTTATGGATTCTTGCTCAGGGTATTGTCTCAACTATGCAGTGTATTTTTTTTTTTATGGTTTCACATATACATATTGTTTTGTCCAATTCGACGGTAGTCGCTAAATGCGCTGAATTATTTATGTTTGTTCTATATGTTTCAACTTTGTCGGTTGTGATACATTTTCTTGCACTGAACTTTTCTGATATCCTAACTTAAGACAGAAGGCTATGGTTGTCTTGCACACTGCTATTTATACTAATAAATGTTTTTTGAAAATACGCTTAGGCCTTACGGCACCGGTCCATTGTTTAAAGGGCTGCGTATAGTTTTTATTAAATGAACAGGAAGAGGGCAGGGTTTCGACCGAGACCCAGTTCTACAAGTTTTGTACCTCCTTAATTCGGGTTTACTTCGATAACACTATTTGGGAAGTACATTTATCATTGTTTACTATTGCATTCATAACCGTTTTCTTTCCTGTCTTTCATTTTACGACTACAATGTTTACTCGGAAAGTAGGTTTAAATCAGTACTAAATTTTGTATTCCCTGTTTTCCTTTCATTTTATAAAAATATTTAATCTATTCACAAAGTTTTGTTCTTAAAATAAAAATATAAAACCCCTGCCACGTCTCAATAAGAATCTTATAATGAAAGAAAGTACATCCAGCTTTGCAACTCTCTCTTTTTCGCTACGCATAGTATTATTACAGAAATAGAAGGAAGTTAAGTTTAGTATACAAAATTTCTTTCCACTACACAGAGCATTAGCCTACCAGGTTATCTGGAAACTTCTGGTTTTCTGAGAATTGCTGGACAGATACCTTGGCAAAGCTAATACATTCAAAACTTCCTAGTAGAAAAGTCTTTAACCAGTAAAAACCATAAACAGACCAATTTTTCTGCATTTTCCAGAAAGACAGATATCCTGTAATCCATAACATTTCAGTTATTGAATACTTATCTGAAAAGGAACAAAAATCCTTTAAACTGTGGTCCTCCCAACCATCAAGGGAGGCAATGATGTCCTCCTCTTGCCCCCTAGCTCCAGAATTCTGGAAGGCGCCACGGGTAACAGTGGATAATTCTTCTGTTGTAACCTCTGGATGGCCAATCCAGTCACAAACAGGTAATCTGGTTCACAAGGGTTGCAGAAGCTATTCTCAACTGGTCTCCCACCCAGCTCTAGAAAATGCTTCACCCTCCTTACCAAAATACACCTAACCCCTACCTCTCTCCTGGGATTTCATTTTATCCCCAAAGGTAGGTAACTTTTTTTTCCAACTGTTCCCAACCACCTCCTATTCTTAGAAACTTTTCACCAGCAGCTTAAAGGATTTCCTTTTCATTCATTTGTACCTCCTATTAACTCAGTAACAAAATAAAATAATACTTTTGTTCCATGAACAATTACAATTAAGTCTTTCTTGCCAAGAAAAACAAAAATAAAAATAAAAATAAACAAATAAGCCAATTGTCTTTTAACTGGTTCTGGCTAGTTAACTCTTAATGAGGCTGTCACAACTGTCCAGGGGTTTTTGAGAGTGGTGACTCCATTTATACAATCATAAAACCAGTTTAAATAACACAAATCAAGATTTCACCTCAAATTTTTGACCAAATAAAAGAAGCCCAAAAAATAACACTAAATACAACTCAAAAACAAAAACCAACCAACCAACCAAACACTATTGATGATATTATGTATTGTATTCTATTAAACAGGCTACAACTAGCCCAACTGCCTAGACTCAAAATAAAAAAATAACCCATGCACTTTAACTCAAATCAAATATGAAATTATTGGTGACATGATGCATTGTTCTCACAACTTGAAAAAAAAATGGCATCAGGTGAATAGAAGTAGACCTAATTACCTACGGTCAAATTCGAAACTACTCATTTCAATTGTGATTCAAGAAACAAAAGGAAGGGCTCTATGTATAGCTCCCCAAAGGAAAAGAAAAGGATTTCCAATGAAATGAGAAGGCATCTTTCTCAATTATGCTCTCTTTCTCTTCATTGCACCACAGGCACAGCTCCAGTGAGTTTCGCATACAAATTATTCTAGAAATGAAAGCATATATAAGACGCATAGTTTGTCTCTTTTTCTTCATTGCACCACAGGCACAACTTCAGAGAGTTCGCGTACAAAATTATCCTAGAAATGAAAGCATAAAATGCATATTTCATAGTAGCAGCGAGCTATTCCTTCAATGGATTCTATTCCATCAACTTCCGCAAAACCCTTACGTCACTTACGTATCATGTCCCTTGCAAACTTCCACCGCCCCAGTAGTGCGAGCTGCCTCCGTCCAATAACCAGTATAACTCAATTTTCTTGAATTCTCAACTATCTTTAGCAAATAACAGTGGCAGCTCTCGCTCTTTCAGCATATTTGGATTTTCAAAACTGCCTTAGATCCATACTAACTCTAAACGTTTCAAAATAGTAAATAATTCGTTTTTTTATATTTGACGTTGTGTTTTATTTCTTTTTATTATTATATTTTAATTTAAAAATAATATATATTTTCATTAAATATTAATAAAATTATACAAGAATATACCACCCCAAAAATCACAATCTTACAACATATGTTGATCTTTTATATTTAATAGAGCTTGTTCAATTATGTTTGGATATATGCTATTATAGAAATTTATGATGAAATTTGATAGATAAATATCATAAATTTGATGGGTACATTGGTTAATAAAAATAATTATTAAATATAAATAAAAATTTATTATAATTTTATTTTTTATCGAAATCAAAATAATAAATATTTAAATTAATTAAAAATTTAATCTATATTGCTTTGAATTTTTTTTCCTATTATTCTTCTTATTATTTTAATTTTATTTTAGTTTTATCTTATATCCATGGGCTTGTTGGAATTTCTAATAATTCTAGAACAAATACTGAAAGAATAATACTCTCCTTCAAACACAGAGAATAAAAAAAATTTCTTATTGTTGGACAGAGATTGCCTAAAATGCTTTCTATTCCATTAACAAAACAAACTATTACAAATGATGGAGTTCTTCCTCTCTTGAGGGATTTACAAATCGGGATCAGCATACAAGCATAAATGCACACACACAATATCATTACTTCACCTTGTTTTTTCCGTTCTGTGGCTTTTTTTTTTTGTTGTAATAACACACAAATACCTTTCTTATAATAATATAATACTTATATATGTCAGTAAATATAATATATTTACAACATATATATATATATATATATATATATATATATATATATATATATATATATATTACATAAAGTTTAAAACACATTTAAAATATCCCGTGGTAAAAAGAATTTAACCAAGGTTAAAACCTTCAATACATACATTGCCGTAAAATAAAATAAAATAAAAACATTAAAGACTTTCCACGTTCCTTTATGCTTCCCGTGGGGTGCTTCGAGAGCATTCACCCCAGCTCTCTTACTCCCCCAGAATCGCTTTTGTTTGTGAAGTGGTGGGTCTAGTGGTGAGATGACATCATTCGTTCAGGTGGGTGCTCTCCCCTTTACTCCTCGTGGTTTGCTTCTCCCCCGAAACATTGTTGGCGTTTAATTCAAAAACAGATGTGGTTGCTGGAGAATTTAAAGAGGTGGGTGAATGGTTAAGGCGGGAGGTGACTGGTTGCATGAAGTTCTGAACTGGGGATTGCTACCTCTGCTGCTGTCCTTTACCTTTCCCATCTGCATTTATGTTTGTTGTCCTGGTGCTGTGTGCAGCAGTTGGAATTAAATTCCAACACTCCCCCTTAATTTCAATTGCTGGAATTTCTTCCATGCCCAAACATTTTCTCAAGTAATTAAAACTTTTATGCCCCAATGGCTTTATCAGTATCCCTGCAAACTACTCCTTTGTTCTGCAATGTTTTAAAATTATTTCTCCATTGTTCACTGGCTCCCTGATGTAGTGAAACTTGGCATCTATGTGTTTAGTTATTTTGTGAAACACAGAATTATTTGACAATGCAATAGCTGAGCTATTGTCACAATAAATAATTGTCCCTTTTACCTGTTCTTGGCAAAATATTCTCAACATTCTTCTTATCCACACTGTTAGCCCCCCTATGAAATTTTTCCTCAATGGACATCATTTGTCTTTGAAAATGGCCATTGCACCGTGTTGTTTCTTATATTACATCACAATAGTTTCTTAGGTCATTTCTTGTTTCTTGAGATGAAAAACAACCAAAGAAATTGTGAAGATCCTTTCAAGAAATAAATGACCATTTCTCAATCATATCTCAACTATTTTTTATTTTATTAAGTGGTTGCTTACTTTGAGAGAAATTTGACACTTTTATAAGGAATATAACATAAAAACACAAAAAGGGAAGGAATTGATGAGGTAGATGTCCTTTAGTTGTTGTCAATTAAGAATTGATAATACACGATGCATGTTCTGTACTACAAACTAGATTCCTTCCTGGAGTTAGGACACATAGTATTGAATCAAAGTTGTAGTTTCTAACTTCTTGTATTGGTTCATCAATCTTGAAATTCGGACATTGCATGTCTTCATTGCTTCATGTTTGAATAATTTGCATCATATCGTACAATAGGAAATTAGGAATTATGATTATTATTACTTTATGGATCCGTTAAGTTACTTTTAAGTTTGCATGGTTTAGTGTGAAATTATTCTAGTGTGCCCCTAGGCCCAGGTGAAGGAATGCCAAGGACTGAGAACCCTAGTTTTTAAATGGTATTGTTTATTATACCCAAAAACCCCTCAACATCACTTCTTATTAGTTCTTAACAATAGTGTTGTAAACAATTTGAGAATTGATATAGCAAAATCTCGTACTTCTCAAGATAAAGTCCTAAAGCTAAAGTGTGATACCATGTGTAATTCAATAGCCCCATTGTCACCTCACCAACCTCTTTTCACTTCGAGCTAGCTCTCCTCCAACTCAAGGGGGGTTCTCCCTAGTAGATGTTAGGGATCTAATGGCCCAACCAAACCAAGTCAAGAGCCCCTAACTCTCTATGTTTACTACTATCAATCAAAATATTGAACAATAGGGTCAGACATGCATCCTGAAGATAAAATTGCCAGGGTATTTTTGGGTAATTTCAAAGGGAAAGTCCCCAAACACATATAGTCAAGGAATTATAACGTGATTTCAAACATTAAATATCAACAAAATTGTTTAAAGGATATTGAAAGGAAAAAGGTGATGGAAGATAGAAAGTGCCTTACTTAAATGCTCTAAGGATTTTTCAATAGTTGCTCCAAAAGCTTCACTTCAAGGCCCTTTAAGATCGTCTCCAACAATGCTATACCATCAGCTTCAACAATGTTGCTCCAAAAATGTCCTCAAGGTCTTCACAACAAGTTTACTAGAAGTTGCTCCAACAATATATTCAATAAGTTCTTCATTGTCAACTCGTCTCTTGTTTGGGTGCCTTAATGTGCAATGACATGTTTCCAGGACTGAATTCAATGCAAGGCATATTTGAAACTCTAACTCTATCTTCCGGTGTCTTATTAGAAATTATTTTAGTTTTCATTTTGTGTTTTCAAGTTTTTACATTTATAATTTTATTGCAATGTGGCAGACTGATCAGGGCAGTACAGGAACAACCCCGAGACGGGATGATCGCGGAAAGAGGCCAGCGGAAGAACATGTAAAGTGCCAGCATTGCTCTATCTTCAGGTATTTTAGTTATTTACATAATTGAAATAATATTAATTTTGTTCAAATATGCAGACACCTAGCCATGGTACGCCTGATGATTCCCTCTTTGAGGAAGAGCTTTCTTCATCCCTATCTCCAGTGTTCTTGTTGCGAAAAAGGGCACGAGATGCAAGATCGGAATTTAATACTTTGATAGACGCGCCTCAAACACCTGAAACAGAAGAGAGGATAAAAAAAATTATGAGCTAGCTAGAAACATATCAGGTAATAATAAAAATTCAAAAGGATATTTTTTTTGTTCCGCATGAGATGAATTGTGATAGTTTTATTTTTAATTTTTACATTGACTAAACTAACAAAAAGTTCTTTTGTATGTAGCGTTTTCTGGCACTTGTTGAACCCGATGTTGGTGGTAGTGGGACACAAGGGAAAGAGATTTCCCAACAACCCTCTCGTACACCTTCTACTCCTTTAGGTGCCAGCCAAGAAACACACCCTGCCCAAGCAGACACCCAGCCAACCGCTGAACATGTTGGCAATGATGAGGCTGATATGGCCAACTACATTATTGCCTTTCCTGGAGCTACACATGTCAGCTCCACAGGGACTATTAATGGCACGTTGTCGGTGAACGATGAAGGTGTCCCTATAAAGCATGTACAACTCCCAGGTAAATTTTAATATTTTAACTATTTCATGTACTTTATCTAAAACATATTTATCATGATTTTTATTTTTAAATTAATGATAATATCTTCTTCTTTTTCTGTGTAGGAAACAATGAGTTCTACAGGTTTCTGGAGAGCCATGCGTTGGTAATTTTTGGCCCAACCATACGCACAGGGTGGAATTCCCAGAATTCCAACTTGAAAAAAGAACTTCTAGATTATCTAGAAGCCCTTTTTGGGGTCGACACATTTGACAGAACAACGGTGGCTCGGGTAGCCGACAAATATTTGAAATATACTAGGGACACCTATAGGATGCAATTGCAATTTAACCCTAGATATGAGCGTCCTCTCGCAGTTCCAGAGAGTGAGTGGAGAGCACTCATCCATGACGGAAAAGAGAAAAGGGCAAAGAAAGAAGGAAAATGCCAACTGGACCCGCAAGGTAAATTACAACTTTAATTCAATAGCTTTAATTTTCTCTATGTCTAAAATAAAAGTGTGCTACGTCATATCTGACTTCAATATTTTGATGCTAGGTTGCCTGACACCTCAAAGGCAACCAAAGCTAGGATTAAAAAAAAGGGCCATCACAAGCTAGGCCAGGGCGGCTACTTGAAATTAGCTGCAAGAATTGTAATTAAGTAGCTAAACATCTTATAATTAATTGTATCGCCTTCCAACGTTTTTGTAATCCTATTAAATATGATTAAAAATACACAATCATATGTAATGTAGGGTGATGACTTCGGAACAGAAACTACAGAGGAAGATAAAAATATCGCTTTCCGTTTCGGCTATCAAGCCGTAGTTGAACGTCGCAGAAGCTTGGGGCAGGTCCCAAGATCCAAAATGCCTGATAAGGTAAAACATTAACCTTTCAATATGTTTTTTTTCGTCCATAAATTTAATGTCTAACAACTTTGTTTAAATCAGGGGAGCAGCACTACCGACGAGGAAAATAACCCAGTTTTAGAGCCAGATGTAGATGATCCTCACGTGCAACCTGATCATTGTAGTGGGGACCAGGCCGACAATGCTACTATCAGTGAGGGCCGTGACGGTAATTAATTTCCACTTATAATTTTTTCTAGTTATACCTTGATGGTTGTCCTTATAACGTTTTTTGTTTAAATGATAGAGAATGTTTCCCTTGAGGATCTTACCACCAGAGAGGAAGACAAGGCAACAGTCCCAACGGCGACAACTGGTGCACCAGGTAAATAATCTCATTGCAATTTTTTTTATTAATATTACCGAACTAGTTCAATGATATTTAAAAACTGACAATTAAAATTCAATATTATCTGTTTTCGTAGGCGATGCCCCGTCACTGGATGAGACCAGACATCGTGACTACGCAACTAGGTCAGCGGCGACAACTAGTGCACCAGGTAAATAATCTCATTGCAATTTTTTTTTTATTAATATTACCGAACTAGTTCAATGATATTTAAAAACTGACAATTAAAATTTAATATTATCTGTTTTTGTAGGCGATGCCCCGTCACTGGATGAGACTAGACATCATGACTACGCAACTAGGTCAGCGGCGACAACTGGTGCACCAGGTAAATAATCTCATTGCAATTTTTTTTATTAATATTACCGAACTAGTTCAATGATATTTAAAAACTGAAAATTAAAATTTAATATTATCTATTTTTGTAGGCGATGCCCCGTCACTGGATGAGACCGTACATCGTGAATATGCAACTAGGTCAGCGGCGACAACTGGTGCACCAGGTAAATAATCTCATTGCAATTTTTTTTATTAATATTACCGAACTAGTTCAATGATATTTAAACACTGACAATTAAAATTTAATATTATCTGTTTTTGTAGGCGATGCCCCGTCACTGGATGAGCCCAGACATCGTGAATACGCAACTAGGTCAGCAGTGCGGGTTGAAAGGCACGAAACAAGAGTAGAGCACGATGATATTGATGATGTAATTAGGAGCTTTAAAAATAGGAAGAAGAAAAAGAAAATTTGACAATGTAAAATATTGTATTATTATAAGACAAACGTTACCATACTTGGAAAGTTTTTTGCGTTATATAAAAAACTCATTTATCATACTATTTTTATGTCAAGCATTAATTGCAATGTTTCCTTGCGTACTTTTTGTTGAATTGTTTTTTTATTAGTTATTGAATATTTTTTTTTATGCTCATCAAAGTAAAAAATGAAATATAGATTGGGTATTGGGGAATTGAGAGTGATGTGAGGGGGGGGGGAGGGGCCATAAGAGCTTCCACCTTCACGTGGTTGGCCCTGTTTAGTAGAGAATAATTTATTGGAGCGATTTAATCTTGGAGCAAACTTCCCTCGATCCAGCGTAGCAACAAAAAAGTCATTGTTGACTTAGTTGCTACTCTTTCAGATCGTGGGAGGCTTGTTCCAAGTTCATGCGACTCCAATAAATTGTTATTGAAACGAAGAGGAGCTTATTCAGGTATGTTTTGACATTTTCAACATATGTTCTAACATTATCATAAGAATGCATCTTAGAGTAAAAAATACTACATCAATTACTTGTACTTATTGTATAGATAATGATGGATTTTGATTGACTTGGCAGTGCAGGTACAAATCCTCTTGCATCATGAGCAATACAACTTGTCAACCAGGGTCATGTCTAGGATATTTTTGCTTGTGCGCTTGACCAGGTTCGTAATGTCACATTTTGTAAGTTCCTTTACAGCTCATAATTCAATATTAAGCTTGTTCATGATTATTATCTAGGTTTTTTGTATGTGTTTTTTCATCTATTTGATTGTAAGCAACTCTGCATGTTTCCTGTTGTTCACTATGATTTATCCCATTACCACTCCCAGATGAATCCGACTTTATTGTTACATAGGTTACTTTATTGTTACTATGATTTCTCCATTTACGATTTCATAGGTTACATCATGTAAAGTTGTCAATCTCAGGTTGGTGATGAGCTTTAGTTCTCCAGATTTGGGGCTTTTCTGATATTTTCTTCCTCATGTCATTCCCGCATCACCTCGTTGTTTGAGCATGCCAATTGTCTACCACTTGTACCAATTGGCACATGTCAATCTCTGAGTGGTGCCACATTTCACCTATTTTCAGTGAGAGTTTAGGGTTTCTCTAACATAGCTTTAGAAATCCGATTCAGTGCCTGCTTGAATATTGTCACATAATACTCATGGTTTGGATTGATGAGCATGTTTTGAATGGTTGGTTGATTCATAAGAACCACCCATATAGTCATCTTGAGATATTTCAGAAGTTTTCTCGAGTTTCCTTTTTCACCATTTCTAGTGGGTGGGATGGTGTGGGGTGATCCATCAATACTGGTGCTCTTGTAGTAGGGAATTTGTTTTTGGGGATATAAAGGAGCATTTGATGTAGATATCCCATTGGATGCATTCATACATGGGCACGAGAGGTCAAGAATTTAAATTAAAAATATGCAACCTCTAGCATGGCAACCTGAAGGCCGCGAGAGACACTGGTTAAAGATTGTTTTGTGCTGGCCTTAATATAGTCGTGATTTCTTTCTATTATCTTAATGAAAATATATAGTCCGGTCTCATTAAAATGAGGATTGTGGTTGTATTTCTCTTTGGTTGTTTCTCTCTTAATGCTCCAGAAGTTGCCAAAAGTTGCGATAGTTGTTTAGTTTTCCTATTACAACTTAAAAGTGGTTTTTAGCAATGGGAGTCATGTTTTTTAAGGTTCATACTAATATGAAGATCTTGTAATTCTATATTCAACATAAGAGAAGATGGCCTCTGCTTTGGGCAGTATGACAACAATTGCCACATCTACCTCATTGGGTAACAATGGAAAGGGGAAGAAGTTTGGTGCAATGTTTGATAATTATGGTAGACAATTGTCTTCTCTTTCAGTTTTTTCACCCATTTCCTTTAATCGCTCAAGCAGAAGAGGGACTCTGAGATTACGCGACAGAGAGAAGGTAGTTAATACAAGAGCTATGGAAAAGGAGTTTTACTTCAACAAGGATGGCTCAGTGACAAAAAAATTGTAGGTCAGAGAAAAAAATATGTTTAAAGGAAGGTCACCTGCACGTGAAACTTCACTGCGGTGGATCTTTCCTTGTCCACTTATATTCGATTTTAATGTGTTATTTTAATTTTTCATGGAAGGTTGTTTTGGCATATGGTTTGGCATTCAATTGCACACTTACTGAAAGCATTGTCAATTTGTCTTGCAGGTGGTGTGAACAAACTTGCTGATCTTGTTGGAGTCACCCTTGGGGCGAAGGGCAAAATGTTGTCTTGGAGAGCAAGCATGGTTCTTCGAAAATAGTTAATGATGGTGTGACAGTAGCTAAGGAGGTAATTTGTAGATGTGTGCTCTGGTTTTCTTTTTAACGTTGTATTAGTTCCCCTCTTAAATGTCTTAGATTTGGTAGGCATAATTTGAAAACTCAAAGGTGAAAGGAAACATATTTGTTACCCAGTGGTCTACTTGGCCTATGGACTAGCCATATTAGAGTAATGCATAAATCTTTTCACAACAATAAAAGGAAAGGGTTATGGCTGAGTCAAATTTTATTGTTATTGATAGTGTAATGAAATGTATCTCAATGCTATGTTTTTGGCCTTTTTATTGGTTGAATTAGAGGACCCAGTTGAAAATATTGGGGCCAAGTTGGTAAGGCAAGCTGCGGCAAAGACAAATGATTTAGCTGGGATGGAACCACAACATCTGTTGTTCTTGCACATGTTGGAATATTGAAAAATTCCAGAACAATGAATGGAGAATAAATCTCCCTTCCTCTAACACAGAGAAAATAAAAATTTCTTTGACAGGAGACAGAGTTTCAATACTTTGAAAACAAACTTCTATTCCCTTCAATAACTAAAAAAAAAACTATTACACTTCTTCCTCACTGAGAGGGATTACAAAATTATGATTGCTACAAAATGCAGTGCATAAAACCAACTCATTGTCTGTTCAAAACAAACATACTCTGTCTCTAAAACACTCTGCTGTGTTTTTCACTTTCGCACTACTGTGCATACACACTTAAAAAGTTACACTCAGTCTTTCATTTTTTACACACTATTGTGTAATAAAAAATTTACCTACTGTCTATAAAAAAAACTACCAAGCTTTTTTGTCCTTTTTATTTTTATATGCCGTAACATATAAAACATATTATAATAAACCCTCTTTTTAAAATAATAAAATTAAAACTAAATTCTATGGCCCACCTTTCATTTTGCATATGATATATATATAACATATGTTTAAAACATATGTATATATTAAAGCATACATAAAATTAAATTATCAAAACATTAAAGAACCCTTTCCGTCGGACTTCAAAAGTCTGAATAGATTGAATTTCAAACCAAATTCGCGTTCCAAAATGGGATGCTGATGTCTGCCTAATTTTAACTCGAATTCTCAATCCAATGTGCCCTATAAAAAATTCGGGTCTGGTTTTTAGGTTTTCAGATTCCCTTCGATTTCATGCGATCCAATATTAATGCTCCACGTGTCCTCCTTTTGAATTTACAAAACTGTCGGGTAAATTTCTGTTTGTTTAATTTCTGGTTGGTGAATTGCGTTAATGCTGGCTGTTGTGTTTAAATACAATCCTGTACATAAATATGGCTATGGCCGTCTACAAAAAAAACTTGTAGGAATTTTAAATGCTGAATTAAATTTCTGGATGGCATGCAAGCAACCTCCAAAAAAAATGTTGCTGCTGCATCCGTCCTTCTGCTGCAGCAGTTGAAGTTAAAATTCAACAACACAGGGTTTAATAAGTGAGGGTGTAAAGGTAAATTTTTGTCGATAGTACTGGATTAAGATCATCTATTCATTTTTGTAGGGTCTTATGGTGTTTGGTTTTTTAGTTTTGGTTTGGGCTTATTGAGTCTAAGATAGTTTTTGAGTGAAAAAATTGCTATCAGGTATTAAAAAAATTTGGTTCTTTTGTCAAAATTTATGAGCTTGTTAGGAAATACAAAACTGACAATGGTTGTATCTTAAATTTGTGGAAAATAACTTGAAATGAAACCTTTTTATTTAGGTTGTTGCAGCAGGTGCAAACCCCATTCAAATTACTAGGGGCATTGACAAGACAATAAAGGCCCTTGTTTCGGAACTCAAAATTTTGTCAAAGGAGGTAAACGCTTGCCTTTTGAGTAGGCTGGTTTTCCTTTTTGCTGATGGTTTGGTGTATCTAATTGAATTAGTTGCCTAAGGTATTTTGGTTGCAAACTCCTTTTCATTTTTCATACAGTATTGGCCTTGTGGAATACATTTGATTGTGTGGTCTTGTTAGATCTACAACATTTGTAGTTGTTTAGTCTTATGGTCGAGGTGCACTTTTATTATGGAAATAGTTGATGCAATATTGTCATTTAATCCTTACTGTAGGGTAGCATGTTGAGAAGTTTCTTGTGAAACATTTGGTATTCAAAATGACACTTGACCCTATACAGCATCATGCACTTGACTTCAAAATTCATATTCAAAGTGTGCCAGACAATTCTTGCAAAATTTCAAATATTTATGTTGTTTTAAACCATTATCTTTTTCATGTATTGGATGCTGAAAATGTGAAAAAGACTTTGGTATGAAACCAACTAGTGAATAATTTCCAGCAAAACAAACACTTCCAAGACATGATTTAGAAGTAGAACAAATGTGCTTATGAAGCATAGAAAGATATCCTTGATGCATTGTCAATGTTTGGCTAGGGTTATTTTTGGAGAAAATAACTCCTTATTCCTAGAATAGTGATCTTCAATACAAGTAAATGTCAGAGAAGAGAGATCATCGTGTGACATAAACCTATTAACAAAAGTGAACAGGGAATGATTATTAATTATGGCATACTAAGTTGTCATTGATTTTGACTATTTGTCTTTAACATGTAAAAATGTTAAATTCCAAACTTACATCATCATGGTTTGGCATCATGAGCTTGACTAATTGTCCACCATGCTCATAATTTCATTGTTGTCTTCATATCTATAAAAAATGTTTCAAATAATAATATAAAATTTCTATAAGAAAAATCCAGACCTCCATGCTGCTGCTCCTTGTGAGACAAAGTCAAAATTGCATTAGACAATCTGACACATAAGAATCTCCTATATCCCGGTGGTATGTATCCAAATTCTTATAATAGTGTCTTCAAGACTTATGTTGACATTGCCAATGAGATATTTAAGCAATGAAAGATGGATCCTTCTTCATTGTTGTATATGTAACAGTCTTTTATTAATATAAATATTGATGGTTTTGTCTTTCTGAAAATGAAATGTAAAAATAATTTATTGTGGTCAATTGAAAAGTTTTTTTTTAAATCTTTTCATTATGGAAGGGTGACATAGATATATGCCCTTCTAATTGAAATTCGGACCTGCCCTTCAAATTTGATCACTGTGTGGGACCTTAACAAACAATAAAACTATTCCACCGCGCGTTATATAAAACATATAACAAAACCTTTGTCAAAACTTCAAACGAACCCTTTAGCCGTGGGTATTTCATCACGAATTGATCATTTTACCATGTACCTTCTTCTAGAGGAATATTCTTCCACTTGATTAGGTGCTTCATAATGGTTATATGTCAAAGAGATACAAAATGTTTATCTATAACTTTTTGTGGTTCAAGAATCAACTTTCATTCTTCATCTAATTTTGGAAGTTCTATTTACATTGGCATATTTTTTCCCAAAACCTTTTTTAAGCAAGATACATGAAAAACCTTATGAATGCAAGAAGAAGGAAAATATAACTTCTATACCACTTGTGCAATCCTATGAATAATTATTTAGGGCCATAACATTTTTGAGCTAATTCCTTATTCTTCTTTTTCTTGAATGAAGATTGCTTATAATGCTATAATCTAAAAAATACCCAATTACCCTCCTCAAATTATCTTTCACTTCAATGTTGTTCCCCTTGTTGTTTTATCATGTTTCATGTCATTTGAAGGTTTTCCATAATAATTTTCAAAGTTTTTTTAGTATTTTCCATATGTGACTCTGTTTCCTATACTTTGGACTTATCTTGCAAAAAGTATGAAATACTAGGAGTTGGATATCCATAAAGGGCCTTAAATGGGGAAATTTTAGTAGATGTGTGATAGGTAGTATCATATTACCATTCTTCCTTGATGAACCCACTTCATCCATTAAGATTTCTTTTCTAAAGAGTAACATTGTAGATAACCTTAAAAACATTTGTTAACTATTTTTGTTTAACCATTTGATTGTGTTTGATATGTAGAACTCATGGCAGCTAGTGTTTCTCCACTCATATTAAATAATTATTTCCAAAAGTTTCTTGTTACTATTACTTTAGGAAAACCATGAAGACTATGAATTTCTTTCATGGACACTTCTGCCACTTGGTTTGTTGTTTATGTACTTTGAGCTCTACAAAAAAAATCTACAAAATTTGTCTATATAAATGACCACAAAAATGTAATACTTACCTTTATATTTCAGTAACCCTGTAATAAATTCTATTGATATATCTTCTAGTCTTTTAATATGTATGTGGAATGGTTGAAGTAACCCTATAGATTTTACTATCTCTCTTTTATTTATTATGCAAACCTGACCTTCTCTTACAAAATTTTGAATATCTTTCTTCATTCCTTCCAAAAATATATTTTTTGATCCTTTGAGATGTTTTAAGGAACCCCGCGTCCTACCATCAGAGAGACATGGGACTCCCTTAATATTTGTTTATTCAAATATGCTTGCGTGCATAAAAATATTCTACATTTGCACCAAAGTATATCTCTTTCACTCCCAATGCTCCATAGAGTTCATCCCATCCTTTATAAATTTTAGTTTTTGTTTAGTACTATTGTCATTTTTCCATTATGGCAAGCTTCTTCTAGCCACCTAGGAATAGAAAATGTAATTGGATATAAATTTGAGGCCTCTTATATTTTAGAAAGAGCATCATGTACTAAATTTTCTTACCCTTTTTGCAGATTATCTCAAAATTAAAACTTTGCATTTTTTCTCCTCATTTTTGTTAATCTTCCAATGAAATCCATAGCTTCAAAAAATAATTTATGCTATCATGGTATATCTTGAATTTAAAGTACCTCCCAGTGATATACTATGCCCATTTTTTATTGCATGTAATATTGCTTCCATTTATTTTTCATACGTAGATTTCACCAAATATTTTCTTTGAATTCCTTGCTTTTAAAAGCCAATGATATCCCTTATTGTGTTAATGTTACGTAAATTCTTTGTCCTAGTGCCTCACACTCTACTATGAATGTTTTACCAAAATTAGGTGCAACCGATGTTGGTGTAGAAGACATGGCATCCATTAAAAGAGAGAATGCCAAAGTAGCATCATCATTCCATATAAATGATATTTTCTTCAAGAGATATGTGAGTGGACTTGAAATGCATGCATAATTCTTAACAAATTATCAATAATATCATGTAAGTCTAAAAAATCATCTAAGAACCTTGATTTTCTTAGGAATAGGTCATTTTGTAATAGCTTGCATCTTTTGAGGCTCCAACTTCACTCCTTCCTTTAAAACAATATGAACCAAATACTCGAATTCTTATTTCCCAAAAGCACATTTGGATATTTTACATAAAAATGATTGTTCTCAATAATTTATATAACTTTTCCACATGTTTACTAGTGTGGTATTCCCATGATTTATTATAAATATGTGTATTATCAAAGAAAACCAACATAAATTTTATAAGATGGGATCAAACAAAATTGTTCTTAAGTCGAGCCCGCTGGACTTCAAATGGTGATAAACCATAATTCAAACCAAATTCGCGTTCCAAAATAGCCTGCTGACGTCGGCCAATTTTGTGACGCGAAAACCAAATGAATTCCGCCCTAATCTTTTTCGGGTCCGAAGTTGGGCTGGCGTACGGAGGGAGAGTTGTGACACGAATTTCTTATCAAATTCGCCCTAATATTTTTCGGGTCCGGATTTCCACTGCGCGAGCGGCCCAAACAAA
The DNA here is from genome assembly GCA_034641835.2 of Pinus albicaulis. Classification (NCBI taxonomy): domain Eukaryota; kingdom Viridiplantae; phylum Streptophyta; class Pinopsida; order Pinales; family Pinaceae; genus Pinus; species Pinus albicaulis. The sequence goes on from CM076574.1 coordinate 1,087,212,842, forward strand.
GATCCGCTCCAATCAATTTCTGCCATGTGTCCTCAATCAAATGTTGCCCTGTTCCCGGCTATGAATGTTTTACCAAAAGTAGGTGCAACCGATGTTGGTGTAGAAGACATGGCATCCATTGAAAGAGAGAATGCCAAAGAAGCCTCATCATTCCATATAAATGATATTTTCTTCAAGAGATATGTGAGTGGACTTGAAATGCATGCATAATTCTTAACAAATGATCAATAATATCATGTAAGTCTAAAAAATCTTCTAAGAACCTTGATTTTCTTAGGAATAGGTCATTTGTAATAGCTTGCATCTTTTGAGGCTCCAACTTCACTCCTTCCTTTAAAACAATATGAACCAAATACTCGAATTCTTATTTCCCAAAAGCACATTTGGATATTTTTACATAAAAATGATTGTTCTCAATAATTATTTATATAACTTTTCCACATGTTTAATGTGGTATTCCCATGATTTATTATAAATATGTGTATTATCAAAGAAAACCAACACAAATTTTATAAGATGGGATCAAACAAAATTGTTCTTAAGTCGAGCCCGTCGGACTTCAAATGGCAATAAACCATAATTCAAACCAAATTTGCGTTCCAAAATAGCCTGCTGACGTCGGCCAATTTTGTGACGCGAAAACCAAATGAATTCCGCCCTAATATTTTTCGAGTACGAAGTTGGGCTGGCGTACGGAGGGAGAGTTGTGACGCGAATTTCTTATCAAATTCGCCCTAATATTTTTCGGGTCCGGATTTCCACTGCGCGAGCGGCCCAAACAAAGATCCGCTCCAATCAATTTCTACCATGTGTCCTCAATCAAATGTTGCCCTGTTCCCGGATGCGGGTGAATTCGATGGCATTTAAGGCGATGGGACATGGATGTGGCGATTTCATATCAATCGCATTAAGTTTTAACACTGTTCAATTAAGTTCCAAGGTTTTCACATCTAATCGCATTAAGTTTTAACACTGTTCAAGATTGGACCTCCACTCCTGTTAGCGATTCCGCATGCTCCAATATGATCCGGACTTCGGCTCTCATTAATGATCAGAGATTAATTATGACGGGCGTCCTTCGATTGCATTGTAGTCGGGTCGATAAAATGGCATTTCGCTATGGTTTTTCAGACGAGCCGGTTGCTGGGTTACACTGCCTGCTCACTGTGATGAGAAGGAGAAGTGGCCAGCTGAACTGTTGCTTAGACCTTGCTGCAAATCTGCATTTCTCTTGATCTGGTCCTTGTCTATCTTCCTTTGTTTTTTGGAATTCTGCTTCTCCGTCTCCTCTTGTGCCCACTGCTGAGACTGCACCCATGCCTCGCTTGCGTCAAAGGATGCATTTCCGCAGGGGGAGAACTAGAGGTCAACCCCTGTGCGCTCCCTCCAGCCCCTCAACCGAGTCGACTTCCCAGTCCAGTGATTATCACGCAGGTCTCTATCCAGATACTATAAGTGGGCGGGGTCAGGTTCTAGGATCTGGCCACCGTATGGGCTCCCCTGCTCCTCATTTCCCCACCGCTTCACCTTCTCCCACGACGTGCACTGCGCTTTTTTCCTTTAATTTCTCTCTGAACTGTCCACAAATCACAGCTTCAATTATTGTGGTTTTCCGTGAAGAGGCCCAAATGGAAGAACAATGCACCCGTCTGGCGGGTCTAAGCTCAAAAAAAGTCGGCCAACATTCGGGCCTTCAGGAGGGGAGCGGTGGCATGACTGTGGAGGTAGCACCTAGCGATCCTGGACCTTCCGAAGGATGGTGCCGAATCGTCGAGGAGCCGGAGGAGTAGTTTGGTTAATTTGTTTTTCTTGCTTCGCAGCCCACTTAATTGGGCTGCTTTTAGATTATATTACTGTGCTGGACCTCTGTAATATTTCTGAATTCTGTAAACGTTCAAGACTGGTTTCCCTGTATGAGGGCAGTCTTCTTAATTTTTTGATTTTTTGATGACAAATTTTCCATGAGTCTGGGCAATGTTTTTGACTTCGGTGTAATTTTATTCCCACTATTAATAGATTAAATTTACTTAGAAAAAAAAATGTTGCCCTGTTTCTATTTTAAACCTGTTTTTTGAAATACAGAGCCATGTTTATATGGTCTACATATTATACTCTTTCTCTGTATATCTAGTACAGGAACCTTTTTGCTATGAACAGGGTGGATGCTGTAGCGGGCTACTAATGGAAACAAGCGAGCCTGAACCTTACATCTTGGATGCAACAGATGGTTACCAATTTTGGAATCAAGCGAGCCTGATCTTACAAGCGAGCCTGGGTTTCTGTAGATGGTTTTTATTTTCGGGAACAAGCGAGCCAGAACATACAATCGACCCTGGGTTTATACATATTTTTGTTCTATCATGGATGCTTTTTGTGTGAGGTGTATATCAACAGTACATGTCTCTGCACATTTCCTGTATCCGCTTTATGATACTATTTTATGTGTTGAAAGGTTATCACTCTGCCTTCAAAACTAGCGATGTTGGTCTATGTTGCTGGTTTATTGATATGGTCTAATGGTCTTTTTATATTTTGGACATATCACACTCCTCACATGATTATCGTTTTTCTCTGTTCAAGGATTTTGGGTACTTTAATTTGTATTTGGAACAATGGACGTCGGTACTCTATCTGTTGCTTTACTATTCTACATACTACTATTTCACTTTCTTATAGATGCCTCGGGCATATTTGGATGCTTTCTCAGTTTGTCGATAATCTCCATGTGGACCGTTACTGGGTTTTATATCATGTCCCTGTATGTGACATGGGGTATTTTTCTATCATTGTCTGGGGTGGGACTTCCACTTTTCTGGATGGATATTTGGGTTTCAATCTTCAGATGTGAAAATGTAATGACTTCATGGACTGTTTTACTTCATATAATATATTCAAAACAACGTTTTTTCTCTTGTGAAAAAAAAATGATTAATGTTTATCACCCTGCCTTCAAAACTAGCGATGCTGGTCTATGTTGCTGGTTTATTGATATGGTCTGATGGTCTTTTTATATTTTGGACATATCACACTCCTCACATGATTATGATTAGCGTTTTTCTCTGTTGCAGGGTTTTGGGTACTTTAATTTGTATTTGTAACAATGGACGTCGGTACTCTATCTGTTGCTTTACTATTCTACATACTGCTATTTCACTTTCTTATAGATGCATCGGGCATATTTGGATGCTTTCTCATATTGTCGATAATCTCCATGTGGATCGTTACTGGGTTTTATATCAAGTCCCTATATGTGACATGGGGTATTTTTATATCATTGTTTGGGGTGGGACTTCCACTTTTCTGGATGGATATTTGGGTTCCAATCTTCAGATGTGAAAATGTAATGACTTCATGGACTTTTTTACTTCATATAATATATTCAAAACAATGCTTTTCTCTTGTGAAAAAAAAAATGATTAATTTTTATCACTCTTCCTTCAAAACTAGCGATGCTGGTTTATAGATATGGTTTGATGGTCTTTTTATATTTTGGACATATCACACTCCTCACATGATTATCGTTTTTCTCTGTTCAAGGATTTTGGGTACTTTAATTTGTATTTGGAACAATGGGCGTTGGTACTCTATCTATTGCTTTACTATTCTACATACTGCCATTTCACTGTCTTATAGATGCCTCGGGCATATTTGGATGCTTTCTCAGATTGTCGATAATCTCCATGTGGACCGTTATTGGGTTTTATATCATGCCCTTGTATGTGACATGGGGTATTTTTCTATCATTGTATGGGGTGGGACTTCCACTTTTCTGGATGGATATTTGGGTTCCAATCTTCAGATGTGAAAATGTAACGACTTCATGGACTGTTTTACTTCATATAATATATTCAAAATAGCATTTTTTCTCTTGTGAAAAAAAAATGATTTTTTATAGTCGAAGCACTGCAGGGTGGTTTATTATATTAATATTTCACGGTCATTGGAACGCCCACAATTCATAACAAATATTGGAGATTTACTGTCCTGTTTAAAGTTTCATTTTTTTTTTTTACAATTGAACCCACCGTCAGTATACCGATGCCTTGTAAGCGTTGGAATTGCGACAGCTTAAAAACATCGGAAGAGCGATAGTATAAAAACGTCGTACCACATTTCGTCGGAATTGTGACCATTTACAAACGTCGGAAGAGCGAAGTTCAAAACGTCGGACCACATTTCGTCAAAATTGCAACAATTTACAAACGTCGGAAGAGCGACGTCCAAAATGTCGGACGACATTGCGTCAGAATTGCGACAGTTTAAAAATGTCAGAAGAGCGACACTCAAAACGTTGGACCACATTTCGTCGGAATTGTGAAAGTTTACAAACGTCGGAAGAGCGACGTTCAAAACGTCGGACCACATTTCGTCGGAATTGTGATAGTTTACAAACGTTAGAAGAGCGACGGTTTGGGAAACGTCGGAAGAGCGACACCTGTTTGGAAGCGACGGAAAAAGTGTTGGTAGTGCAACACTTTTTAAGTGCGTCGGAATTGCGACGGGATGGCAAACCATGTTTTTCCCGTCCTCGAACTGTCGCTCTTGCGACGACTATGTGTCGGAATAGCAACGCATTGGCTGTCGGAAATTCTGCCAAATTTTCTAGTGTCTGTATATTACTAGTATAGTCCCTTATTGTTGTTAGTGTAACCCTCTTATTGTTATTTTTATACCCCTGTAACCCCCATATTGTTATTGTTTTTCCTTTACATTATTATTGTTAGATCGGCTAGGATTACATTATGGCCCCATGGATTCCTATATCTAGAAAGGAGGTTTTGTCATTTGTATAATCCAAGAATTGTTCATTTATGTAATGTATTGGAGGTTTCCCCTAGAAGTGGCTTATTTATAAGGCGTTGATCTCTCTTTTCTTCTATTTTTGGAGTTGGTTTCATAACATTTGGTATTAGAGCTTTGGATTTTAGGGTTTTGCTGCTCCAAACAGGTCATCATGGAATTTTCGCTATAATTTTTTTTTCTAAGAAGCTTTAGAAGTTGAAATTTTTATAGAGAGAAGGTGAAATCCTGAGGAACATTGTGTAAAATTTTTAGATCTTGGTTCACAATATTTTCAGATATCTGATCTGTGGAATGTAGGGTTTTTTTAGGCTCCCAAATTTCACCTAAAACAGGTCATCGTGGCATTTGTGCTATAACGCTTTTTCTACAAAGGTTTAGAAGCTAAAATTTTTACAGAGTGAAGTTGAAATACTGTGGAACTTCCTGTACAAATTTAAGATTTTTTTTCGCAATATTTTCATATATATGATCTATGGAACTTAGGGTTTTTTTAGGCTCGCTAATTTCATCTCAAAGAAGTGATCGTGGGAAAATCGTCATAACTCTCTCTCTAAGAATCGGATTGGAATTATGTAAAACGTGGCTGCAAGTACATGGAATTTAGTTTCATGTTTATCAATTTTAGAGCTGAAGGAGGAAACAGTGACACGTGACACGTCATACAAGTTATCTCTACTGAACCAATCCTTAATTAGGTCATTGTGGGAAATTGGGCATAACATTTCCTTGAAGAATCCAAATCAGGTCAGACTTGTGGCATTCAAAAGAAGATTCAGAGTGCTACTATAGGGCTGAATTTCATATATTGAGGATCTGAAATGACAGAGATAATTCAATTTAAATATCGAGTTCCTCAAAAGAAAGAAAAAGGTGTGTATTTTTTTTCCGAATTGCATAAGTCTTATTTTAAGAATCAATTGGAATTGATTCCAAGAGAATATTATAGAATAGATATCAGTATTGGGCTCTAAAATTCCCCCTAAAAAGAATTCAACACCCATTAATCCTTCAGAAGGCTCTACTATGGCTCATGAAGATGAAGAAATGCAACATGACATATCAAAATTACAAGAGTAAGTGCACCAAATTTTTCTCTCGCAAAGAGAAAAAAAAAATGAAATGGATGTTTTGAAGAAAAGCATGGAAGCTAAGATGGATGGTTTGAAGAATGGTATGGAAGAAAAAATAGAAGGTTTAAATGAAGACATGGAAGGTTTGACAGAAGGTTTGTCAAATTTGATACAAGAAATGATTCCTAATGGCGAAAAGATAGTAGAGGAAACTCATGATGAGAACAAAATAAATTTTAATTGTGATTTCATAAACTCTAATGTTGGATTGAAGAACCACCATATTCCAAAGATGGATATGAGGAATTTTGATGGCAAGGATCCCGTAACATGGATACTACATATGGAGCAATATTTTGATCTCAATAATGTGTAAAACACACAAAAGGTAAACATTGCAACTTTTCATTTAGAACAAAATACATTTGTATGGTATCGATGGCTTTGCTCCCGTAAAAAAATTATCACTTGGTCAATTTTTATGGAGGAAATGATAGCACATTATGAGGATACAAAGAGAAACACCTTCTTTAGCCAATTGATAAATCTCAAATAAAAGGGTTCAGTGGTGGAGCACATTGAGGACTTCCAAAAATTGAATATAAGGGTAACAGATATTCTAGAGGAACATGGGATTGATGTCTTCATAGGGACTTTAACGGATAACATCGAACATGAAGTTCGCATTTGGGAACCCAATTCTTTGGAGAAGGCATTCAGGTTGGCAAGAAAAAATGACTGTAAAATTATGGCGACAAGGAAGCCTATCACTCACATCTATAAAGATGGAAGTGTTGCTACTCCTAGACTTCCACAACCAACAAGGTTGACACCACAACAATTGGAAGAAAAAAGAGAAAAAGGGATTTGCTACAGTTGTGATAGAAAATACACTAAAGGTCATAAGTGTGCTGAGAAGAAATTATTTTACATAGATTGTGAAGAGGAGGAAGAAAATGAACAAGAAGCTTCAAAAGAAGAGGATACACACCAAGAACCAACCATAGAAGAAGAAGAAATGAGTCTGACCATATCATGTAATGCATTGGCAGGAATTACCACTCCTCAAACTCTCAAGATAGAAGGACATATCAAGAAGAAAAAGGTAATAGTGTTGATTGATTCTGGTAGTACCCATAATTTTATTCATTGTAAGGTAGCCAAGGAATTGAATTGTTTCCTATACCCAACACCAAAATGTCAAGTGATGGTTGCAAATGGAGGAACTACAAATTGCTCTGGAAAATGCCATAATATCAAGCTAACCATGGGGGAATATGTATTGACTAGTCCAATGCTTTCCATTCCTATGGGAGGTGCTGATGTTGTACTAGGAGTACAATGGTTACAATCTTTGGGGACGGTAGCTTTTAATTGTCAAGAACTTTTCTTGAAATTCTTTTCAGAAGGAAAGGAAGTCGAATTACGGGGTATTGAAGGGAAGCCAGGAAGGATAATAAGCTCTAATGGCATGACAAAGCTTCTAAAGAAAGAACAACGAGGCGTAATTGCACAATTATGCTCATTAGAAGTTCCAACATCAAAATCATCTATTTATGCAGATCTCCAACAAGTCTTGGACAATCATTCCAAGGTGTTTGAAACTCCCAAAGGACTCCCACCTATTCGTGATCATGATCATGCTATTCATTTGATTCCAGGAAGTGTTCCTCCAAACATCAGGCCTTATAGATATCCTTATGTCCAAAAAAGCGAAATTGAACGTATGATTGCAGAAATGTTAGAGGCAGGTATAATTCAACCTAGTCAAAGTTCTTTCTCTGCTCCTGTAGTATTGGTACACAAGAAGGATGGATCATGGCGAATGTGTCCGGATTATAGGGAGCTCAATAAGCTCACCATTAAAGATAAATTTCCCATTCCTGTGATCGATGAATTATTGGATGAATTACATGGAGCAATTTATTTTACCAAGTTGGATCTTCGTTCAGGATATCATCAAATTAGAATGAAGACTGAAGATATTCCAAAAACAACATTTCGAACTCATGAGGTCATTATGAATTTTTGGTCATGCCTTTTGGCCTTACCAATGCACCTTCTACATTTCAAGGGTTGATGAATTCCATTTTCAAACCCTTCCTTAAAAAATTTGTGCTAGTATTTTTTGATGATATACTAATCTATAGCAGGTCTTGGAAGGATCATGTTGAACATGTTGACAGGGTGCTCAAACTATTGCAGGAGAAACAAATATATGCAAAAACATCCAAATGTTTCTTTGGAGTACAAGAGGTGGAATAGCTGGGTCATATTGCGTATCAAGAGGTGTGCAATACCTAAAATAAAATTATTGAATAAATATGTATTTTCATGGACTCCTGAAGAAACTAAGGCCTTTGAACATCTTAAAGAGGAAATGTGCCTAGCACCAGTCTTAGCTACACCTGACTTCACAAAAACCTTTATTGTGGAATGTGATGCCTCAGGAAATGGAATTGGTGTTGTTTTAATGCAAGAAGGAAGACCCATTACTTTTGAAATTCGTCCAATCAAAGGAAAGTATTTACAAAAGGCTATTTATGAGAAGGAAATGTTGGAAATACTACATGCACTAAATAAATGGCGACCTTACCTAATGGGAAGAAACTTCAAGGCAAAAACTAATTATGATAGTCTTAAACACGTTTTGGAACAAAGACTATCTTCAGAAGAGTAACAAAAATGGGTCACAAAGATGTTCGGTTATAACTTTGAAATCATCTACAAAAAGGGAAGCTAAATGGTGTTGGAGATGCACTCTTAAGAAAGGATGAAGAGGTGGAAGCATTTCTTTGTGCCATTTCTATTATCCAACCAGATTGGATAACCGAAGCAAGGGATGAATGGAAGAAGGACGAAGAAGTGTGGACACTCATTCAAAATTTGCAGCAAGATCCTAGTACATATGATACATTTGGTTGGAAAAATGATTCCTTATGGTACAAAGATCACTTATATATTTGCAAGAATTCCCAAATAAAACAAAATATTCTTTTGGAATTGCACACTTCTCCTTTAGGAGGACACTCAGGATTTTTAAAAACTTACCACAGGGTGAAGAAAGATTTTTTTTGGGATGGCCTTAAATCTGATATTCAAAAGTTTGTGGCAGAATGTTTGGTTTGCTAGCAAAATAAAGTTGAGACAATTAAGACCCCGAGTCTTCTACAACCTTTATCCATTCCAAGTCAACGTTGGGAGGAGATTTCAATGGATTTTATCACAGGTTTACCTAAGTCCGAAGGAAAGAGTGTCATCATGGTGGTAGTTGATAGACTTACCAAGTATGCACACTTTTGCGCATTATCTCATCCATTTAAAGCAAGTACAGTTGCTACTACATTTATGGACACAATTCAAAAGCTACATGGAAACCCAAGGGTTATTGTGAGCGACAGAGATCCCATTTTTACAAGAAATTTTTGGACGGAGTTATTTTCTTGTTTGGGTACTCAATTAGCTCATAGCTCATCTTATCATCCTCAATCTGATGGTCAAACTGAGATAGTAAATAAATGTTTGGAAGGATATCTTCGTTGTTTTGTATCTGATAAACAAACACAATGGGTCAAGTGGTTACTTCTCGCTGAATGGTGGTATAACACTTCCTTCCATACTGCAGCAAAAATGACCCCATTTATGGCACTTTATGGATATCATCCACCATCCATCACATCTTCTTTAAGGGAAAATTCTAGGGTTCAAGCAGTGGAATATCACATCGAGCATCAACAATAATTTCTCCAACTCTTAAAGGATAACCTAAATTTGGCACAAAATCAAATGAAACAACAAGCAGATCAGCATCGCAGTGAGAGAAGTTTTGATGTAGGAGACTGGGTATTTTTATGGCTACAACCATACAAAAAATTTCCCTCAAGCAAGCTAAGAAGGACAATAAATTATCACCAAAGGAATATCGTCCTCACAAGGTGTTGCAAAAGATTGGTACTATGGAATACAAATTGGAGCTTCATGCTTCTTCGCGAGTGCATCCAGTTTTCCATGTTTCATGCTTAAAGAAGGTTATAGGGGACAAACTTCCAATTCAAACAATATTGTCAGAACTTGATGAGGAAGGAAAAACCATATTGTAACTTGAAGCAGTCACGGAAACAAGAACTCGACAGCTACGCAATCTATCAATTTTAGAGTATCTCATCAAATGGAAGAACTTACCCACTGAATATTCTACATGGGAGGATGAGAATTTTATACAGAAGCACCCGAAGCTACTCAAGCATTGAGGACAACACTTTTTTGAATGAGAGGAGCATGTTAGGTCCCTATATTACTAGTATAGTCCCTTATTGTTTTTAGTGTAACCCCCTTATTGTTATTGTTGTACCCCTGTAACCCCCACATTGTTATTATTGTGCGTTTACATTATTATCGTTAGGTCAGCTAGGATTACATTGTGGCCCCATGGACTCCTATATATAGAAAGGAGTTTTTGTCATTTGTATCATCCAAGAATTGTTCATTTATGTAATGTATTGGAGGTTGCCCCCTCGAAGTGACTTATTTCTAAGGCGTTGATATCTCTTTTATTCTATTTTTGGAGTTGGTTTCATAACAGATGGACATTGGTTGGTAAGGTGCCCCATTACATCACATAATGCACAGGGGGAAGGTACCCTTGGAGAAGAGGTAGGCAGGGTGTCATTCTTCTGTACTTTCCATTTATCTTTTTTGGTAGTACCCTCTGGTGTCAATGCAAGTGTTTGTATATGTGGTAAGGCTTCTTAAGGGGGGTTTTAGGTAACCATTCTAAAATATGTGACACCTAAGATTGCTAACATGGCTTGGGGTGCCAAATACCATATGAGCATTGTGAGATCCATCTTTGGTAAGGTAATGGTTGCCATGACTTGATGCGAGACAAAGCCGGGTGGAGGATATAGGAAAGGAGTTGAGTAATTGCATAAGGGATTGCTTAAGGGATAAACAAGGGTTTGTTCATCACAACGTTGAAGGTTCCTAGGGTTGGTTGTTAAGAATGTTGAGTGTGGTCATCATGCATAAAAGGGTTGTAGAAATCGATGCAATGACTGGTGGGTCTCTTGGATATGTGCAAAGGAGAGATGAATTTTTGAACATTCCTGGGCTGACTTAAGTCAAGGAAGGGACCAATTTGTTTTGGGACCCAATAATGGGTAACACACTATCATGGGAGGAAGAATTATCCATATCATAATGTGTCAATTGGTTGATGATGATGATTTTCCCATTAAGGGGGGAAATCATTTTGTGAAAGACTGATGATGCAACAACCTTCATGACGTACATGTAACTTCGTCCAAACAAGATGTTGTAATCAAGAGGGGTGTCAAGGACTTCAATATAGATGAAAAATTTCTTTTTGAAAAGTTAAATAGGGACGTTCTGAAAGTGTCCCACAGGTGTTGATGGGAAATTGTCATATTCCCTCGATGTGATGGAGGAAGTAGTTAGTTCATGGGATCCTAGTATTTTCCAAACTAACTTCAACATGATATAGGTGGATTCCCCCTCATCAATGATATAGAGATGAATAGTGACATTCTGACGGATTACGGGAATATGGAATGTGACTATGGATGATAGTCATGGTTTTGAATTGTCCAAGTCGAAGGTGATTAAGTGTGAGTATGAGGAGTCAATTTCACCTAATTCAAAAAGGAGTGTTTTCCATTGAGTTTTACATGTTTGAAGGACCTCCAATGCCTTCATGGTAGATGGATATTATGCAAGGACCTTTGAATTATGGGAGGTGGGTTCAATGGGAGGCTATTATATGGTCAAGGGTGGAATATTTGTATTGGTAATGGGTATTGTTGATGTTTAGGTGATGGAATCTGGAGGGGTTACATAATCACGATTTCATGTTTGGAGTGGTACATTTGTTCCTTGCATGTAGATATCATGACTAGAGGTTTCATATGAACTTCCCCTTATTTGTGTTTGATATTGGGGAGGGCCAACCTCATGTTGTGTAGCTATGATCCTTGATGGGGGAATTGATTTTTCATTGCAAAAGGCTACTGGTTTGTTCCCCTTTTTCCCTTGGCCTCTCTCGTGTGTTTCAAATCTGGTAGTTGAGGGAAATGATGGGTATAGTTTCCATACTCTCTGCAAACTTCACAAGAATATTGGTTAGTCCAGAGACCAAATTTTTTGTTTTTCTTTTGCAAATTATTCATACCTTAGTTTTGGTTTTGGTTTTGGTTTTGATTGGGGGGGTTGCCCCTATTTGGTACCCTCGATTGTCGTTATTGTTGTTGGTTTCCCCCTATCCTTCATATCCTTTCTACTTATTTTTCCCCTTCTTTTTTATTCGTATTGGATGGGTTTATAGTGTTTATTTTCTCAAACAATTGTTGTTGCTATGGGAATGAAGGTTGAACAAAATTAACCTCTGCATTCTACTGAGCTGGGGGGTTATTTTGTGGTGGTGTTGGGAAAGGAAAATAGGGATTCCCTTGATTATGGTTTGGGTAAGGAGTTTAGGATGGTGAACTTGCTTCCAAATTATGTGCAAAGTATTGATTGCCTTGCATGGGAGGTTTTTGAATAGGTGCAGGTTGGTTGGGATAATATCTAGTATTTAATGGTGATGATGTTACGGATGTCCCACTGAATGATTTTAATGGTGGTTACATACCATAAACATTTCTAATATATGGAAGGGAATCCCATGTTGAGTCTAGGTAAGGGTCTGAATCAATTCATAGTCATTGTTTGATTCCCATCGTTTGTCTTGAGTAAAGGACCACAAGTGAGGTGCATCGAGGATAACATAGTAGAGGTGCCTTGATTGCATGTAAGTGAACTCAAATTGTTGAAATTTATTGATAGTATCTTCTTCAATTTGTGGCAATGTGGTTATAACATATTTTGTTAGGATAGGCAAAAGCGAATTCAGAAAGAAGTCGAGAGGGAGTGTGGGTGAAACATCATCTTTACAAAGGCTACGATGCTTTCGTCATTCATGAACATGGACTGAAATGTGGGTGGAAGTAGTCATGGAAAACTTGGTGCTGAAAGAAGGTGAGGAAAGACTTGGCTAAATACTCAAAGGTTTGATGGGACCTTGCTACTTTTGGAACATACCATTTCACAACAAGGCCTATGAGGGTGCGTTAAAATAGTTTGAGTTGAACTAAGTCCTCAATTATGTTGTTGGAGGAGCACCATAAATGAAAGGTCATAACATGTTTGGTGGGGTTGTTCCCCTATTTTCCTTCAAATTTGGGAATTTATGATGGTAATTTGGTCAAGATGGGTGGCCATTAACTTGAGCATGGGCGATGGGATCATTTGTAAGCTTCATAAAATTTGGGAGATTTAATGAGGATACAAACTGTAATATCATCATGTTATCCATTATAGTATGACCTTGTGGTGTGGTGTTGGTAGGAGTACCCTATAGGGTGTCATCGGTGTTACCTTGAGAGCTGTTGCTAGGGGTACTTTAAGGTGAACTGGATCCTAATAAAGTAGCACCAAGAATGGAAGTGCCGAAAAAGGTATATGGATGTTATCTTCTATGACGAAATAGTGAGAGACCATGCACTCCTCCCAACAATTGTGGGAGATATTGTAGCCACCTATAGCAGCACATGACCTTAGGGTCCCCTATGGTGCTCTACGAAGTGTAAAAAATATTATGAGAGGGATTTTTTATAAAACCAAATATTTCCCATCAATAAGACAAAGCGAAAAATAAATGGTCAAATTTTCCTTTAAACTTTCTAATGTGTGAAAAAATCAACAAAAAAGGTTTTGAGAGATTTCACACGTGATAAAAAATCCTAAAAGACCTAGCATATTTTCGCCCAATCAGTAATTGAGCCTTGAGAGGGCTTTTACAAGGGTATTGGGGCCACGTCCTCAAAGTACCGACGATGCTTCCAACAGCCAAAAAACCAACCAAGGTATGGAAGAGGGTTATAACAACGGGTATTGGGGAAAGTATTGGTGATGATTCTAACATCATGATTGGAATTATCTCCAGGTGAAAGTTCCCCTGCACCTGCCACCTATAGGGAAATATTCCCTAAGATTTGGCCACTAAGCTACCTACGCCTAGTGGGAATGATAAACTTTTAGCTTCTAGTTTTCAACTTTGGACCTAGAGCCCCTACCAAGTTTTGGGAGACAACAAGGGGCCCATGATAACTTGTCATCTAGGCCTTTCTCCTTCATGGGCTTCTTATCATTACCAATTTTATCACGGGATGGTGTAGGATTTTAAAGTTTCCTATAAACACAAATTCTATATTTTTTAATGAAAAAATAACCACAAAAACTTATGGGATGCCTACCCTCGTGGTCCTAACCTAAACTAGTAAATTACTCTGTGACCCCTGTGGGGAATTTAATTGGTTCAAAACATAGTTACCAATCAAATGGGATTTGTTACCTCAAAATGGGAATTCTAACAAAAAAACATCAAAAAACCATGAAAAAACAACTCGAAAACGAAAAGTCGTATTCTGGAATAACCTCTCTTTTTTTCCAGGTAAATTTTCAACATTTTTTAAAAATGTTGTATTCTAGAATAACCTTTTTTTTTCAAGGTAAATTTAAAAAAAAAAATGGAAGTAAAAGCAATTTTTTGTTTGTTTGTTTGTTTGTTGAAAACACCCCGAAAAGAGAAAGTGTTAAAACAAAAATTTTAAAATTATATA